>JAVJIF010007677.1:0-169576 GCA_038442645.1 Agave tequilana
AGACGATTGTGTCAGATCGCGATCCTCGGTTTCAGTCAAGGCTATGGATCAGTCTGTCCCAAGCTCTGGGCACCAAGCTACACCCAAGTACAGCTGCTCATCCGCAAACCGACGGACAATCAAAGAACTATACAAATATTGGAAGACATGCTGAGAGCATGCGTGTTGGATTTTGGGGGAAATTGGGAAAGATACCTATCGTTAGTGGAGTTTGCATATAACAATAGTTATCAATCTACTATTGAATGCCGCCATTCGAAGCCCTGTACGGCAGGAAGTGTAGATCTCCGATTTGCTGGGAAGAAATTGGAGACCGAACATTATTCGGAGCCGATATAGTGGTAGATACAACGGAGAAGATCCGGATGATAAGGAAGAGAATGAAGGCGGCCCAGAGTAGACAGAAGACATATGCGGATCGGCGCCGAAGACCTTTGGAGTTTGCAGAAGGCGACAAAGTTTTCTTGAAGGTATCACCAATAAAAGGGATGGTACGGGGTGGCAAACGGAATAAGTTAGACCCCCGATATATTGGACCCTTTGAAATACTGGAAAGAATTGGACCTCTGGCATATCGGTTAGCTTTACCACCGAGATTTGAGAAAATACATGACGTATTTCATGTGTCCCAATTACGGAAGTATGTGCCAGATCCGAGCCATGTTCTTAATACTCACCACCACTCTCGCAGCTCCGGACGACTTGTCATGTACTGTGGAGCCGGTTCAAATCCTAGACAGGAAGGAGAAACAACTGCGAAACAAGGCAATCCCTTTAGTGAAGGTTTTATGGAGGAGTAAAGAATTGAGGAAGCTACCTGGGAATCAGAGGAAGAAATGATGCAGAACTATCCGCAACTTTTCCAAGGTACGCCAGGCTTCGGGGACGAAGCTCTCTTTTAGGAGGGGAGAATGTAACAACCAAAATTTTATATATATGATTTCTCCTCACTTTAAATATTAAGAAAATTGAATAAAGCATTATATATAGTAGTAGTCACCCCCCCATAATTTTATGTCAACAAATTAAACTTAATTTAATTTATAGACCCACTCCCCTTTTCAATGTTTTATTTAGTTATTTGATTTTCTTTTTGGGGTGACCAAAATGTTTAACATGTAGGCTCATGTGCATATATGTTGGACAAATTATGACTTAGGAAATGATAAAAGAAAGTGTAACCTAATCCATCATATCCCCTTAATCGCCAAGCTTATCCTAATAACTTTTTAGTGGTAAGTATGTATTAGGGGGAAAATTAAATGGGCTAATATTATGTAATCATCATACTTATCCTAATAACCTTTTAGAGATAAGTGTGTATTAAAAGGAAGGATTAGGTGGGCTAATGACCTTGGGAAATTGGGCTTCCATGTGGCACCTTGTGGGAGAGCTTTGGCCTTGTGGCATCATGAGGATGCACCACCTAAGTCTTGCATTTCCAAGAGGTTGACCAAGCTACCTCTTCATCTTCTTCACTCAAAAATTCTGGAGAAAAATTTCTCTCAAATCCTGAAATTTCCCTTGCTTTTGTGAAGAGAATTGAAGCAAAAATTCCCCCATCTCACCTCATCCATAGAAATCCAAGAGTTGAAACTAAGGTACACTCTTCTAGCTCAAATCTCTGTTCCTTACACTCTGAAGGAAAATCTGCGGGAGGAAAGGCTAGGGCTCTGGATCACAAGTTAGCAGAGCCGCGACTGAACACGGAGCCTTCCAGTTTGCCGCGGAGCCGCGGCAAATTTGGGATCCGCGGCAATTCCAGGGAGAGGAGGACTGATTTTGGAGGAGGAGCTTCCTGACGGGTCGTAGAGGAAGTTCCAGCAACCTAAATCAGCCTTTTCTTGTCGCACAATCCTCTGTTCCAGAGTTTGGTAACTTGGTGAGTAAACCTAATTCCTAGGGTTAAAATCCTTGATCCAAAGTTGAAAATATAATTATAAATTTGGTATATGATTTTCAAGAGTAGAAATCTCTATTCTTGGGTAGTGGCTACTGTTTTTGTGACATCTTCATACTAGATGAAAATTTAAAGAGTTTTACCTAGTCTTCATGCCCATACATCATGTTGTGACAATATAAATATGTAATATACATGTTTAGCTCACTATGTAAACTTAAATAAGGGTACTTAGCCTATATGATTCGCTGTTTGGAAAAATTTGCTTAGGTTAGAATGGATTTAATGGGTGTTGCAATAGTAATGGTGATGCTATATTACTAGATGTGGAATGCAATATGTTGTTAAGTATTGGTAAATGATGGAATAATGCATATGTTCATATAAAATAAATGTGATGTGGTTGTGATGTTCTTATGATGTGTGGTGAATCCCAGATACATCTATGCTTTCTTTCATTGTTGCATACTATTTCGGACATGACGCGTAAATTGATTGCAATTACTTGTTGTGCATATTGTATATTACCATTGCATGATGTATTTTGTGTTAAGGAGGAAGGGGCCGTGCGGGAGCCGGTGGAGGGGGGAAGACGGGAATTGATATCTATATTTAATATATAAATAAGGAGGAAGGGGCCGTGCGGGAGCCGGTAGGAGGGGGGAAGACGGGAAACTTATATACATATACATGTATTATATATATAAGGAGGAAGGGACCGTGCGGGAGCCGGTAGGAGGTGGAAGACGGGAAATTCATTTGGACTGAATGATATTTATATTTGACTGTTAAGTTGCATTTATGTATGTTAATGCTTGTGTTAAATTAAGTTATCACTTTATGCATACAACGAACCTAGTTGATGCGAGTGAACTCACTCGTGAAACATTACACATGTGCATACATTATATCTTTGTATCGGGATATTGCTAGATGTAACCTTTGGTAATGTAGGCATGTAGACCATTTTGTATGGAGCTTAGAATGAATAATGCAACTTGTACAAACTGTCGTGTATAAGACTCATCCTATATTACTTCTTCTAAGTTGATTATCTTGTGAAATCATTATGATAATTCCCTATGATATGGGTTACTCATTGAGCTGTCGAGCTCATTGGATTCCTTTACATCTTTTCAGGTTTGGATAAAGGTAAGGGACCCCTCTAATGGAAAGGCTAAGTTATGGATGGTTTACTTATTGTTGCATCATTTTGGTTTTTGCTATATGGTATTATATGTGTAGGTTAGACCCTATGGAAGCCTTTATTGAAGAAACTGTTAAGTTGTACTTGATGTATATTTTATCCTTGTAACAGTTGGGACCTTTGTCTTGTATGTATATTATGTTCTGGGTTGTGTATTCCCTTGGGTATGTATACCTTGAAATTTTGGATCGATGGCAAAATATGGAAATATAAACTGTTGGGATGGAACTCTTGTAATGTGATGTAAGGCTATGTCTATAATGGAAAAAACTCAGTCATGATATATGTAGTAGTTAAGGATTGGATTATGTGATATATAAGTAGGCCTTCGAGCCGAAATTTTGAGTATTGTTAGTGAGAATTTCAGAAATTTTAAGGATGATGCTGCCAAAATTTTTCCTCAACTTAATGATAGTGGAATATGATGTATTGTAGGCCTAATCTTGTTGATTAGAATCTGGGGCCGTTACAATCGTCCCACAAAATCCCTCCATAACGGGGATTAACTCCCCCATTACGTGGGGAGTTAATTGACCCAGTAATGGGGTCAGTTACAACAGAAATGTAGACCTAGCGCTGGACGCAGACCTCGCGTTGCTTGTAGACGCGGACGTCTCAAAATGCGAAGTTACTCAGACTCGCGTTTGAAGTGAGACGCAGGTTTCTCAGATCCGCGTCTGAAGTGGAGCGCCGAGTTGCTCAGACTCGCGCTTGACCTGAAACATGGAGTTACTCGGACTCACGTTGGTTAGGACGCGGAGTTACTCAGACTCGTGTCGAACGTGACACCTTTGTCGACATTCAGCATTCCGGCTAAGCCACATGGGTTGTTGGGAAACCCCGGCAAACCTGAAAATGCAGAGTTTGGAGAGGAGGAGGACGACGGAATTGGTCTTCACTATCTCTTTGACCGTACGCCACCGCTTTGCCCTGCGGGTCTCCTAAGAGACGTTGACACGGGCAGCATGGGCTACACGAGAGGTTTTCAGAACCTCTTTAGAAGTGGCGCCCTTTACATTGTAAGCAATGGGGCGGGCCACTCTAGGAGTAATTTCTGAAGAGATTCGAGAGCGAGTCTCAGAAGAGACTTTGCGGTATTGCCGCATTGCCTTGGGGCTGGCAGAGCCTGAGAAAAGGAACTCCTCAAACTTTCCTTAGTCGAATTCAACGACGAGGGACTCTACTGTCTTCCCGAGGAGCCGGACATCGGCTTGCACCACAACATTCTCGTCAGTAGAGAGGGAAGTCCCCAGCGGAGTCGCCATCTTTTGTTTGCCTTAGAAAGAGCGTTCTTGGTGTCTGTGTAAAAAAATTTTGAGTGGCCGAAAAATTATAACGAAACGATTACGATTACAAAAGAGGGAAGAAGACTCGGCTCTCTCTTTTGTTTAAAGCTTGGTTCTTTAAATGGCGATGGAGAGTGATTCTTATTTTCCGTTGACCAGCCGGCTGTCTAGCTCTATTTTAGGATGCTCTCGAAGACTGATCAGAGAGATACTCTGTTTTTTACACGCGAAGTGTTTAAAGTCCACTGACTACTCCTTTTCTCCTTTTCCCCAAAGTCCTCTCTGCTCAAATAGAGTCTGGATTCAAAGAAGTCCTCTTGATTCCAAGAAGAAGTCTTTTGATTTCAAAAAAAGAGTCCCGTCCTTCATAGCAACTCAAGCTATTTATAGGGAGTCATAGGGGTATTATCGTCCCCTAAAATCCCTCCATAATGGATTAACTCCCCAATTACGCGGGGAGTTAATTGACCCAATAATGGGGGTCAGTTACAACAGAAATGCGGGTCTCGCGTTTGACAAGGACCTTGCGTTGCTTGTTGTAAACTCTGACGTCTCAAAAAGCAGAGTTGCTCAGACTCGCGTTTGAAGTGAGACAAAGAGTTTCTCAGACCCGCTTCTGAAGTGGAGCGCCGAGTTGCTCAGACTCGCGCTTGACCTGGAACGCGAAGTTACTCAGACTCACGTTGGTCGGGACGCGGAGTTACTCAGACTCACGTCAAACTCGGGCTTGCTCAGGCCCGCGTCTGAAGTCTCCATACTTCTTGGGACGCGAAGTCTGCGTTTCAGTTCAAAACGCGACCTTCGCATTGAAATAAGGCTGGCGTCTAATGACTTGTCCTTGGTAGTTTTTGGACAGTCTACAACGTGGAAGCTATATATACATATGTACGTGTGGTGGTTGATTTCCAACGCGTGCTAAGACCGCTCCATGTGTCATGCCACCTAACGACATCCAAGCAGTCTCTCCCCCCACTAGCGGGACTCGCATGCGCACATGCTTACATAGGTCCAAAACCTATGAGCCCGCTCCGGGCCCGTTTACACTCCTAAAAGACCCAAAAAGCTCTTCAACCGATCTGAACAATATCTAAACTTGTCGACACTTCAAATAAATAAGTCGCAGACAAGCTGACACGGCCAGTCCTCTTTTTACCCATCTCTGATGGATAGAGCAATCACTTGGACCTACTGATCCAGTTAAGCAGACAGTAGAGATCAAATATTGCCTTCAAACAGGCCTAGACATGCCTATGAAACTAAACTAGTTCAATACTTAGATTCGGATAAGCCCAAGGCTAGCTTCTCCCTCCCAATAGGCTAGCATTGCCTAGCTTCGCCAGAAGCTTTGCATAGCTCCACTGAGAAAGAACTTCTAGTTTCGCTTGAAGCTTCTCATAACTCCGCTGAGAGCTAACTTCTAGCTCCACTTGAAGCTTTCCATAGCTCCGCTTGAAGCTTTTCATACTCCGCTTTTTCATACTCCGCTGAGAGCTAACTTTTAACTTCGCCTGAAACTTTATTTAGCTCCGCTGTGAGCTCTCCAGGTCATTAATTGACTATTTCAAATCTCCTAGCAGGATTAGTGGGCTAACCCACACTTTAGTAGGGTTAATGCCACTTTAAGTGGGCGGTTACACCTGCCCACTACGTCCCACATTAAGTGGAGACAATTAAGCCAGAACGGCTGTCCTCGAAGCGAGGGCTCTCAGCATCTGATGCTTCACTACCGGCTTCAGCGAGGAACTCGGGGTTTCATGGATTCTCTGGCTATATATTTAAATTCTCACTTCGTTTAAATTCTAACTTCGTTTCTGATCCAATTTCAGAGTTTATGATTTTCTTTTCTTCGTGGATTCTCTGGCTATATATTGGAGGGTGTTGTCCCCATTGATTGTAGCCTTGAGAGGTGAATTGTATCGAGAGCTCTAAAGCTTGTTTGTTTGTAAGATTTTGACCGCATAATGCATAATTTCTCTAGTTGGATCTTCGAATCATCTTTGTAAACCTTATAACTCTGTTGGCTGAATAAGATCTTCATTCTTCTGCGCCCGAGAACGTAGGCAAGTTGCGGACCCTCGTATTGTTTGTTCTCGCTTTCTCTCTTTGATTTGTGTTCGTACTATATTGGTTCTTGATTGACTCGATGTTTAGTGATTGACATGTCGTTGAATTCCTCCGGAAGGCGCAACAAATATGAAGAGAAATTTCCTAACGAAAGACAATTCATTTTTTTTGGGTTCTTTTCATATGACTATAGTTTCAAACAGAGGTTTCATGCTCCCTCTTTAATTCTAGTTCATCAAATCAGGTACTTCTGTTGGATACCCTATGCACTGCAGTGTTCCATCTACAAATCCCCCAAACCTGTCACAAAGAACCTCTGTTTCTTCCATCGAGTGTGCTGTAATCAGAAAAGGATGAATGAATTAATGAAATATGTGGCTAATGACATTAAGTTCCAGTGGGTAAAGTGTCCCCATCTATGAGCCTAGGATCGATAAAACTACTTCAGTCATCTTGACATGGTGTACAGCCTAGTACATGCAGGTAACTAACAGATCGAGTCAGATTTTTTGTAGAGCAAGTGAAAAAAAATCAGGCTGACATATGAGGCGCAAACAGCGAACAGACCAGGCATCGATCAGATGTATTCCAGTTACGGCAAAGATTGCTTACTGAAGGAAATGGTCATATATATGGCCTGATCAAGCCTAGGCTGACCCTGGAATTGTTTTAGGCCTGGAATGACTCTATGCTAAAACTTGTTATTCACCAAGTAGCACAGGGATGAATTTCAAATAAATTGTGAAAAAAAGAACTTAACTGGCGAGAATTATTGCCGTGTCTCATTTTGCCCGCTTCACAACATTCCGCAAGCTGTTTCTTGATGCTGGATCTAGTCCAGTACTCGGCTCATCCATGCAGACAACCTAACAAAGAATTACAAATGCACGTACTGGAGTGAATTCATATGATGGTAATGGTGATCAAATTGGAGAATTAATAGACATGTATTTAATGTACTTTAGGATCACAAATAGTGAAATCGCAACACTAAGTCTTCAACAGCCTGCCAACAGGTGAAACAAATACTATATAAATAAAACTTTGTGCGTTCAGGGAAGTGATATTGTCAAAGAGCATGCATGAAAAAAGATTTTGACACATGACATCCATGCATTCAGTAAATCTGCAGCAGTGAGGTAAGCTTCATCCCTAGGGCCATTCTGGACCTAAGATTTAGAGTTTAAAATATACGATTTAGGAAGCAAAACAGAAACATTAGATTTTCTTATAAGTATTTGATTCGCCCTTAAAAAAGAATCTGTAGAAATACTAGGAAATAGGGTGTCCACTGCCAATTGGTGGTTAGCATCAACTACAGATGGGAAATGGATTTTTTTATTCTCCCAACCAATACAAAGTTAAGTCCACGTGTCAGTAGTTTCTTTATCATTTTCCCAACTAGAAATCAAGGAAAAGATGAACTTTTTAGTTCCAAATTTATCATACCTAAGCTGGTCACTGTCATCTACAACAACGGCTGCCTTCAGGAGTCATTTCAGAGTAGCCAATAAGCATATAGAGAAGCCCTAGATTTATGAAACAAATCTAAAAATCCAGTTTCAGTAAATAGCAGAAAAGTTGTGAAATTAAGAGAGTGACCCAAATCATGAGGGAAACTGTTGTCAATACTTGCCTTATCATTGTCTACAGGACTGAATTTGTAGCGTATTAATAAGGGAAAATTTTCCTAATAGAAATAATAAAAAGTTCAGCTATCACAACAGGCATAGAGAAATGAACTGTAAAATTGTTTGACCCATGAACTAAAAGTTTTTCTAAATGTCCTGATAAAATTGATAATGAAGCTAAACTAAGGTGGCAGCAAACAGGCATACATGCAAACTTTTACCAAAACCTGGAGTCAATGCAGCACTTTTAGGTTCTTTAATCGTCCATAAGACATCAAATGCTCTCTTCCAGCAAGCGTTTCCCGAAGCAGGCTGTGGAATAGTTTGATATACAAAACAAATACAGGGAAATCATGTATAATTACTGAATATTTCAACGGCTATTCCCATGCATTGTTCCGATCTACACATTGCATCGTAACCTGGACGATTTAGGACTAATGGAAATACGGAAACCAATCTTACTCATGTTGTGGGCATACACCCATTCTACTGTATATTTTATCCATATTGACACATATGTCAATTCCCTGAACATCTGCAGTGCCCAAGGTCGGTGTCATAAGCCCAATCATCTGCAGATATGTTAGACACCAATTAAAGTATAGCCTGGTAATGTTGGGGTCACATTGTTATGCAGGACAGTGGGGTTTATTCATAGATTTAGGTTCGCATGGATGAGCCAATCACTAATCAGAGAGAAGGATAATCGTCACAATTATTGGAAAATAGACAAGAAAAAGCAAAAGATGATCTCCTAGTATATAATACTTAATACCTAATCTGAAGAAAATTGCAACATAACAAACTGATAATTTGATATGATAGAAAGCTAATGCTACATAATGAACTCAATTAAATCCACATCAGCAGTTTTAGACCATCTAGCTTACAATTTTAAAAAGTTCAAAAAGAAAAATTTGTTTGCTCACCGTACTGATCCAAGAAGTTTTTCCAGCACCATTAGGACCAAGTATCTCAAAACATTCCCCTTGAGGCAAGGCAAGAGATGAGCCTCGGACCACAAATTTCTCGGGGTTTCCATCCCTTCCTTGGTACACACTTTTTCAGGTCACTACAGATGACTGCATACCTAGAGCTAGGCTCAAGCAGTAACTGTTCACTACTTCTCTCTGAAAAAATAAGAAGGGAATGAATTCTAATAAAGTAGCTATGGTTATGAGAGCAGTAAACCACATATATAGAAGTTCGTAATTGAGGTATGATACAAATATAAGATAAGCACACAACAGAAGGTGCATATGTTTATGAATTAGTTGGCATGAGTTGGCGCATTTTCAAGTTGTCACTTCAGATAATAGCATCTAAACTACGTTTAAACAAAGCAAAAAAAAAAGGAAAAAGCTCAAGCAAAATCAAAGATAAGGAGCTCAGATTAGTACTGCTATTTAAATTAATCCCAATACAGAATGCTTCAATTTGTATTTGCTAGTTGCAGAACTTGAATATCAGACCTCCAACAACCCACTCTCAAAGTCTCACCCCTATAGTACCTAAAACAGAATGCTTCGAGTTAACATCGATAACATGAAACCAAGCTGCCACTCCAGCTGAGCATGACGTCCAAGTATACTCATGGTTAGCAGAGAAACAAATTCAATAAAGCAATTTTGCACTTCAGCATTCCTCATAAGAGACTTCTGTGTTGATATTCTTTCTGAATGAGTAGGGTGAATAGTTCTACCTCTCCCCCAATACAAGGGAAATTCTTCCAACATGTCAGCGTCCTGCCAAGTGCACTATCAAGATTCCAAGACCCTCTTCTATATTTAAACTTTTTCCACAAGAACTTTCTTTGTTTTCATATAACAAGCTTCTGAAATTCCATCCATAATTCTGGATTCAAATTTAAATTACTAATACGTGCATTAAGCATCACCTACGTTAAGACTCTTGATCTCACGACAAGTAAATCAATGATTTCTAGAAATGGAAAGGGCGTTGTACTCCGACATGCACATTGTTTCAAATATGGAAATTCTCCAAAACGTGGACATGAGGGCACAGCTATATACGTGCATCATTTCAGCAAAGATGTATATTAACTCATATAAATGTATGTAAGCAGGTGTTATTCTCAATGGAAGAACCCAAAACAGAAAAATGATCAATAGATCAATAAGATTTTTATCAAACAGGGGGCATAATTGCTTCATGTTGCACATATTTTTTAGGTGAATCTTACACTTTTTAGAAGTGCTGACACAGATAAACATTTGTGCCGTGTCCATCCTCATCAGGCATACTGACTTTTTGTTGAAATGCCTTACATGCCAACAACAACTAAGCCATTTGTCCCAAGTATTTGGGGTAGACTATATGAAACAAAAGAGAATTACGCCGGATCGGCCACATGGATCAGCTTTCTCCACTCATTCCTATCGAGCAATATGCCTTCACTAAGACCTTTACCTTCTATATCTTGTACGTATCACCTCCATCCATGTTTTCTCGGTCTCCCCTGCGCTCTTTTAACTTGCCCTAATTTGGTACGCTCTACTCGTCGGACTGGCGCAACTGCAGGTCTACGACACACATGACCAAACATCATAAGCGATTTTCTCCCATCTTCTCTTCTATAGGGATATGTCTATCATAGTACGAATATCCTCATTTCTCACCTTATCTCTCCTCGTGTTACTACACATCAACGAAACATGCGCATCTTTGCTATACTCATCTTCTGAGCATGATATCTCTCTATAACCCAACATTCTGTGCCATATAACAAAGCTGGCTTAATGCAGTCTGATAAAACTTTTCCTTCAGTGTGACGATCCCAGATTTTTTAGATCCTCAATTTACGTAAACATTCTTTTAAACCAAAGGTTATCATAATCTTCAAATTCTCAAAAATTTCGGCAGCACCTCCTTTGTAAATGTTGATCTGACCTGATATACAATACATAACCAATAATAATTTCAGCCAACATCAGCTTTCTTATTCTCAATTCAAATATATGACCAACCTCAACATTAACCTACGCAATCATAATAATGTTTCGGCTCACAACGGCCTACTTATATGAAAACAAAATAATTATACATTCGAGAGTACCCTTCTCGGCATCCACAGAATAATGCAAAACTATCTGCAACTCCAACTTATCAAAATCATCATAATCTAACTCACCTTCAAACAAATCTGACACATGCTATAAGTATACATGGAATGGAGTTATAAACATATACAACAAGAGGCTATATAAATAATCACACATAAATACACTAATAGTACATTCATTTTTGTCGAACATTCCAACAAATTGCCATGGCCATAAGCTGGGCCTTCGCCTCGCCATGACCTAAAAAATATAGAACTGGAAGGGAGTGAGCTCGACAGCTCAGTGAGTAGAGTCAAAAGGAGGGTCAATGAACATTGAATATAATCAATAAGAACATGATTTTTGAAGTAATAAGACCAATCTGGATGAATAAAAGAAACAGAAAACTGATAACATCTAATGATATAACAATCCAAACAATAGTCGTGAGCAGTCCGACTCTTTTGGTAACAGATTTTCTTTAACTATCTTAAGTTTCTCACTTATGTTTTATATGATATAAGGGTTGTATAGAGTAATTCTCATAGTTATTTTGCTCATTATCGAATTCATCTTATGTATATTCACCATGTATTATACATGTATCTTGTATTCCAATTTCATATCACACTCTACATATCACAATAACACATCACACATCACAATATTCGCAATATTTAATGAGACACACATTATACATTATTCATATGCATATACAATTCATACGTGAAGTGCGAATTTTTCGTCTTCCCCTCCTGCCGCTCCCGCCCGGCCCCTTCCTCCGTATATATATAAATATACAAAACAATAACACTGTCTTCCCCCTCCTACCGGCTCCCGTCCGCCCTTACCTCCGTTATGTATTTATATATATCGCATAACAAGAACACCGTCTTCCCCTCCTACCGGCTCCCGATCGGCTCCTCTATATATATATATATATATATATATATATATATATATATATATATATATATATATATATATATATATATATATATATAACTGTAACACCGTCTTCTCTAATGAGCATAAATACAAAAGACACATATTTATACTTACACGCAAATAAAAATCAATGTGTCAATGACATGAATATCAGCTAAATATTATGATTTACTTTCTAACTTAGTAATTCTATTATTGAGAAAATACATATGATTCACTGCACAAGAAAGTATACATATAAGTTACAAGTTAAATATATAATAAGCTACTCACCTCATTTATATAAATTGAATTTTTATTCATAGCATCCAATCTTCTTGATCATACTATTTATATATGCGTACACACACATTGTCAATATGGCGCGAACATTCAAGTTCATACAAGTCTCGATACACACGCATCAAAGGATCCAATTTATCGAAAGGACTCGATACTTAATCATTTTCTTGAGGGCGATTATAGTTGTCAACATGGATGTCTGATTTTCTGATTTAATATCCACACAAAGTTTTCAATTTGCTTTCATGATATACCCACATCAATTGCACGTGTTTGGTATACCTTATGGTTAGAACAATCATCACGTTTCATCTCTTATTAGAGAAATTATTATTTATACTGACATTAAATATTATACGATGCACTAAATTTAGTGGTTTTCTAAAAGTTATTCAAGAATGAACTACCCTTTATGATCAATCATCGTTTAACAAAATTCAATTATTTTAATTATAGAATTTAAACAAAATTGATATAAACATGCGCATGCTCAGAGTTGTTCAATCTAACAAACTCTACAAGTTAGTCTGAGCATACGGAAAGTCGACTTCAGATGAAATTTGAGACTAGATCCAGAAATGAGTTCAGATTCACTCATAATGTTCCAAAAATATGAAGGCTGATAGTGTATATGTGCGTCTAAGCAAGGACCAAATGTAGTAACCTCAGCCTCAAGGTAACCTAGTTATATCACGGATTTTGGTAGCATATAGTTCAACCATTGCATATAGTGAACACAAGGAATAGTGCCCTATTAATATATAGAGATCTATACAATTATGAAATCATCATTGTTCAAAATTCATTAATAGAGAAGAATTCAAGGTATACAACCCCAGCTTAATCTATCAATCGAAAACAAGTCGGGACTGGCAGGATCTCTTGCCTTTATGACGAGATAGTCAAATAGAAACTTTGGCCATAGATAATTAAATCCCTGTGTATACCTCAAGTTTATACGGAATGTCATTAGGAATTCTACATCTATAAGCAATATTGCTTTCAAACTTCGTGCTTCATTCTTGATTTTAATATCTAGTTCTAACAAATTTCCCAAAGCCTCATAGCATAGTCTATGTTATTGAAATTACAAACATACAGTAAGACTTTAATCCAAACTCAACATGCCTCTCTTCAATTACTTCTTCTAATCTGGTCCGACTTTGGTTCTATAATCTTTAATATTATCAACTCCTAAGGCATCAACTTCTTGAGTCTTAACATAAAGAGAAACCAAAAGATCTGCAGGAGAGAACCAAATATTCATTCTTTGGGAATGGCAACAGAACCAAATTCTCATTCCAAAGACAAACCGATTAAAAGCAGTCTTCGATTTGGTTTATTCACTACTATATCATTCAGAAGAGATATTATAAAGTAATCTCTCAATTTGTGATAAGCAAGAATCATATCTGTATAAAATTCAAGAGTGGAAGCACAAAATTCAGGGCAAAACACTATCCACCTCTACTTCAACTACACTAAAAATCCAATTAAACAAAAGATCCAGAACAAATCCAATTAAACAAAAGATCCAGAACACCATAACCGAGTTCACCTGACATGGTTATGATCTAATACACTCGATCACACCCTCCTCAACTAACGTAAACAGACCCACTAAATTCCATTACAACACCAAGCCAAATCAATCAATATTGGTAACTCCTCCTTGCACAACAAGTGATGATGGCATTTCAACAGTTTAGGGTGAAGCACCTCAAAGGTAATAGGAACTCACCAACTAATAGCAATCAAGTCAAAAGATGCTTCTCAGGTTGGATAATAGCATAATAAAAATTCTTGAACTAAAGAACTGTAATATATTTCGGTCCAAATTTAATGAGAAAACCCACTCATCAAACATTAAAGTTAACTTTCTCCCTATCGATGTCACCGCGTTTGGCTGAGCTCACAACCCCAAATAAATTATAATAGGACACAAATGAATCCCAAGTAATCATTTCCATCATCTTGTCACCATCACCATATTTAAGCTATTTTCCATTAAAATGGATTGGCTTAGATCACAACTCTCCATCCCTGATTTAGACAAAAGTTGACAACGTGTACCTACTATCAGACATGAACTATTTAAATTGGTGCCAATCCTTGCCAGGAAGGCAAAGAGAAGAGAGAATATAATTATATATACCGTACAGAATTGTAGGACTAGAAGATAGAAACACCCAATTTATTGACCATGCAAGTATGCAACACTGGAACAATCCCAAATCATCCAAGACAAAAATAAAAAAAAAATAGATAATTTAATAAATCTATAAAAGCCACAGATAAAATTAGAGGACCAAAACCCATGAATGGGTGCCCTGAATGAGTCACCATCTAAGTTTAATATGTACATTTAAACTTTGCTAAAGAATTAAAATTTACAATCAACGTCCTTGTAACTTACATGACAGAGAGAGAGCGTAATGAAACCTATAATTAATCCGAATCATCTACAATCCAATTTAACTATCATAAACCAACAAGAAAACCAAGGTCCAATTTTTTTTTTTTTTTTACTGATTGAGACACCCTCTTTGATTTTTCCTAAACCTTATTCTCAATTCAATGTCTGACTTTTCAGGAACATCCATCAATGAAACAAATTTTAAATTTAATCAAAATAAAATCAATTGTCATGGAGTTATAATGGCCAAGATCACTATGGTTGTAACAAGAGAAGGAATCAAGTGAAACAGCCAATTGAAGTGAAATCTCCACTAACCTTTTTTCCTTCTCAGAGAACTTGTGAAAATTTGGTTTCTCAAAGGGTAAAGGCAAGGTATTGAAGACAACCAACTCATCAATTCATGATATGAGTTTCAGTGATCAATCCATAAGAAGGAGAAAAATCAAGGACTCACTCATATAAGCATGGGTCTCAAAATTAACATCCCATGGAAGAGATTAAACCATAAGAGAGGAAAACTCTCTCATCTCAAAATAGACTTCCACGGCTCTAATATTAAAGAATTTCAGAGCAACAACTTAACTGAGTTCATGAGAAAATTGTAGCAATAAAATTTGATTGAGTTCATAAAATTATTCAGACAATGGAATTCGAATAAAATTGTGTTGACGCAAAAACTCCCTCACCTCTTTGAAGATGCCATCGCTTGTGCGCCGCCCGACTCCGCCCTGTGCCGCTTGGCTCCGCCCTGCGACGCTGCTGCGTCTGCAGTGGCCGCGACCCTGGCTGCACCTGGCCGCCGCGCCTGCACCAGAGAGGGGAGAGAGGGATGAGAGAATTGAGGGAGAGGGGGAGAGGAATTGAGAGATTGTGAGAGGGTTTGAGAAAAGACGTTTTTGTGAGGGATTTAGTTTTGATTTTTGGGGAAAATTTCAAGCCTCAATCTCTCAGATCTGAGAGTTAGGAGGGGGAAAAATGAAGATGAAAATGGAGATATTTTTCTCCTCATAACCCTATAATACTATATAATATTTAAATTACTTGTTTAATTTCTCTCTCTCACTTCAAACAATGCCACCTATACTACACAATTTCTAAGTAAAATCCTAGCCTTACACCACCCATCCTCATGCACACTTACCCGCTACAACTAGACTATTAGGAATATTTATATATATAGTATTACATATGTATTTAATTGTATTTCCTTATATTTACACAATATACTCGTACATCAAATTAATACATATAATTACATACAAAATACTGTGTAAAATTATATATACCTATATTCAAAAAAAATGATTGTATTCATACAATTTTCACACATACATAACATATACGTATATATATATATATATATATATTCAAGTATTCAATTTATCCCACTCTCAAATTTTCCCAAAATCAAAAATCCACGTCACACTAATAAATTAAATCATCTCTAAAAATTTTGATTAATCTCATTAATCCAAATTTAAAATATTAAATCGAGATTAAATAACCCGGGTGTTACATTCAGCCATAACGGAATGTTACGATCGCATAAAACTCCTGTTGCGCTCCTCCATTTCCACCAGTCATCGTGGATCTTATGGCTGCCATCACTATTGATCTCCCCATCTTTATAGATAATAAAACTCAACTACTTAAAATGACTGCTCATCGGTATTTCTTATCCGTCTAGTGTCACAATAGTATAATCTTGGATTCCCTGTTTATTGAATTTTCACACCATATACTCTGTTTAAGCCCTACTTAATCTAAAACCTCGAGATTTTAGAGTTTGCCTCCATATCTCCAATTTGATATTTACCCCAGCTCTCGTCTCATCGACTAGGATAATATCATCAGTAAATAACATACACCACGGTATCTCATCCTGAATAATTCTAGTAAGCTCATCCATCACTATAGTAAATGGACTCAATGCAGATCTTTGATGCAATCCAGTTGTGATAGAAAAATCACTTGTTTTGCCTTCACAAGTTATGACATTTGTCACTGCTCCATCGTACATATCCTTGATTATGTCAATATATTTTATGAGAACTCCTGTTTTCATCAATGTCCACCATAATATCTCTCTTGGCTCCTTATCATAAGTTTTTTCTAAATCAATAAAGACATATGCAAATTTCTCCTCCTCTCTCGAAATCGCTCTATAAGTTGACGAAGCAAATGAATAGCCTTTGTCGTCGATCGCCTCGGTATGAACCCAAACTGGTTCTCTGATATTTAAACATTCTGCCTTAACCTGTGTTCAATTACCCTCTCTAAAGCTTCATGGTGTGACACATGAGTTTTATTTCACGGTAGTTTGAACAACTCTGGACATCACCCTTGTTCTTATAAAGAGGTACTAGGGTACTCTCACTCATTTGGCATTTTTTTAGTTAACCAGATCTTATTAAAGAGGTTTGTCAGTCATCTCACGCTCATCTCTTCTAAGCATCTCCATATCTCAATAAGAATTCTATCTGGGACAACAGTTTTTCTTAACTTTATCCTCTTCAAGGCCTCTTTAATTTCAAATTCGCTAATTCTGCGCATATAATTACGGTCATATTCTGACACTGAATGGTAAGGTCACCCAAATCTTGAGTAGAATTATCATTATTGAACAATCTGTCAAAATACTATTCTATCTTTCTTTGATTTTTTCATCTCGAACTAAAACATTCTGATCCTCATCTTTGATACACCTCACAGTACATAAGTCTCTAGTCTTTCTCTTTCTTATTCGAGCAATTCTATATATATTCTTTTCAACCTCTTTGGTGTCCAACTTCTCATACACTTCTTTGTACACTTTAAATATTGCATTCTGAACAGCTTTCTTAGTCTTCTTCTTGGCTAGCTTATACCTCTCAAAACTTACTCCATCACAGTTTTTCTTTAAATCTCTGTAAGAGTCTCGTTTGATCTTAATGGCAGCTTTTACCTCTACATTCCACCATGATGTGTCCTTACATGATGGAGCACCACCCCGTGACTCACCAAGTACATCTTTAGCTACTTTTTTAATGCAGCTAGCAATTTTATTTCATATTGTATTGGGATCATCTTAGACTTTCCAATTTGCTTCTTGTGCCACTCGATCTACAAAGACTCCTTGGTTACCTTCTTTTAGCCGCCAACACTTAATCTTAGGATCTAACTTACATTTAATCTTTCTAAATCTCCTTCTAATCCGAACATTTAAAAACTAAGAGTTGAGTTTATGGTGGGTTTACTCTCACCCAGTACTACCTTACAAATAACATGTAAATAGCACTGACGACGATAAATAAGGAAATGATACAAGAGCAAATACTCACATGAAATGATGTGATTTTGAATCTGAATCGCTGTTTGGTCTTCACTGTACGAACCGGTACAGATCTCCGGATCATCCCGTGAATCGGTCTTCGAATCGCTAGTGTATCGGGTTCATAATGAGCACAAATTCAAATCGGGTCGGATCTCACCAAACGGCTCCGTATCACTGTACCACACAACTATATACAGAGAGAAAAAATTAACACACACACATAACACACTCACACACGCATGCCACACGTGCATACACATGTGTACACCCACATACATACGTATATACGAATATACACATACATATACTCTTATATATACTTATTATATATACATCCCCACACATGCATACACATCATACACACATTAACTTACACACATGTACACACCTACACACCACATACATGCATACACTCACACACGCATGCAAAAACACATGCATACACATTTTCACATCGCATTCATGCATACATTTAAACACGTAAACTTAATCATATGTATATAACAGAGAGACAGAAAAAAGAAGGGGAGGTACTCACGGCAAGGAGGTGGCGGCCATGGACGACGGAGCCCGACGAATGTCGTGTACAACATCGGTGGCTCGACGGAGGCCGCGGAGGTGAGGGGTGTGCTCACGCTCGCCGGTGGAGGAGATCGGGCTCTGACGGAGACGACATGGAGGGGGGATGGCTCACGTAGGAGAGATGAAAGACAGGGCTGCCATAGGGTATCCCAGGTTGTCGCCAAGAGAGAGGGAGAGAGGGCACGAGGGCAGTGCATGTGTTATGCTCCTCGGCTAGGGAAAGTGCGGCCGGGTTGTGACGTGGGTGATGTGCAGGGCTGCCAGGTGTGGGTAGCGGCCATGGATAGAGGTGGGCTCAGTCTTGCTGCAACAGCCACGGAGGATGGAGCTCTAATTGATCGTGGAGGAAAGGGTGGAGGTCGACGGGGGATGCTGGCCATGGAGGGAGAAGGTCTCGGCTAAAAAGGGGTGACGGCCAGGGCATGGCGTGGCCTGAATTGTGAGGTCTGCGACATGGAGGAGATGGTGATCGCCTCTAGCGGATACCTACGGCAAAGAGGAGGCCAAGGGGATGAAGGAGATCGGTCAAGGGATGCGTGGGCTGAGAAGCTGTGGGGGAGGAAGGTGATGACGGTTGTGGTTGGGAGATGGAGATGATTAGAGTTGAGTTTTGGATTTAGGTTTAGGGATAAGATGGGATTATATAGAAAGATAGAATATTTAATTGTGGGTATAGAGTTAAGGGGTATGGGATAATGGGTTTGAGATATAGGTAATAGGCTAATGGATATTGGGTAATAGGTATAGGAATAGGAGGCTAAATGGGTAGGAAACATAGAAATAGAAAATACTACTACTAAATTAATAATATTACTAATATTAACAACAATAATTAACTATAACATTAATAATAATAATACCAATAACATTACATAACCATAATAATAACACTAATAACAACAATAATAATATCACTAATGATAATTAACAATAATCATAATAATAATAACTACAATATTAATAATAATAATACCAACACAGAATAATAATAATACTATTTACAATAATAGTAACAATAATAAAAAATAAATAATAATCAAAAGTAACAATACCAATGATAATAATTAAAATAACAATAATAATGTAGTAACAATAATAACAATAATAATTATTATGGTAAAATAGAAATAATAGTAATTAGTAATTAAAATGTTAATAAAAGATAATAGTAACAATATATAACCAAATTAATATTTATATTCAAAATAATTTGTATCGATAATAATACTAGGTCATGAATCAAGTTAAATAATAATAAGTAAAGGAAAAATAAATACTTAAAAGAACATGAAAATACATTATTAGTATTAACTAGGGATATTACAGGTCGATTTGCTGTCGCTTCAGTTTTTGTCTTGTAGCGGCGTGCGTGGCTCTACAGACTGGCAGAACCTTAAATGCACGTCTCATTCATTGTGGCGTAAATTAAGCAATAGGTTCTTGAGACATTCGAGGAAAGTATGGTATATCTGACGCGGCGTTCTAAGTCTCGCATATTGTGACACGTGTAGGGTCCTTAATTGAGTGCTCCCTTTGGGATTTGAGATATTGATCAGTCAGCGCTTGAGCTTCTTCTTTATAAATAGGACATGATCTCAAAGAAAGATCTATATTACTTCCTGAATGCTCTTTCACTTTTCAGATTCTGTCGTACCTTTTGTGCAGTGATGTCTTCTTTCTTCATCTGATGGAAGAAGAGAATAGAGAACGTTGTTGCACTCCTGATTTTCAAAAGTTCAATTGACGTGGGGTGTCGGTTCTTGTGATGGGCTCATCATGCGGTATCGGTTCTTGAGACGAGGCATGGCTGTCAAGAAGGACGACGAATGAACTAGCTTCTGGCTAGTCCGCTCGTCTGGTCTCCGATCGGATAAGGGCAGTTAGTTGCTGGAAGTTATGTGTCCATGTCCTTCTTGCAATGAACATAGAGCAGGGAGCATGGATGCTCGATGACGGCTCCGATCTCTGGAGTCGGCCTTCAGTGCTCTTATGGGATGCCTGTGCTTCGGTTGCCCCGCTCTTGAGTTCATCTTCAGGGTGACAATCTTGGCATCGTATCCTCTTCATTTTGTAAGCTTCAGTCTGCGATTCGATGATTGGTCTCCCTTACTGGTGGCTTCCTGGGAGTTCTCGGTGTTCTTACCCTTCTGGCCTGGTGGATTGCTTGTTCAAGGGCCATCTCCCGGATGTTGTTGCCGCTGAGAGCGTATCTGATTTTTCTCTCGGGAAGGACGCACATGTAACAGATCTTGTATTACTCATGTTAGTTGTAACCACGCTTTTAAGTGGATGAATATAATCGAAAAAACTCTATAATAAAACAAAGAATTAAGAATATGTGTTTTTTGATCTTGCCTTATTTTATTGTTATTTGTTTGTTGTTGCGTCTGCTCAAGGAACTGTTTTGAAGCGTTTGAAATGATTTGGAATGTGGTTTCTGAATGGAATTCGTTCCCCCACGGTACCTGTAAATGTTTACCTGAGTGGGGAAGTTCCCAGCTATGAAGTTGTCATGTTGGCCTGAGGTAGATTGTTGACTCGCATGGGGGACCATCGGAGCAGGTCACGTTGTGGGCGGACTCCGAGCGGTTAATGTGGATGAGCCTCCATCTTTCAGGAGGCCCCCCTTGTAAGCTATTGACATGCTCGGGCAGCTATCAGGGTATATCACATTATAGGCTGGCTCTGAGCATCTAACGTGGGCGAGCCTCCATCTTGCAAGAGGCCCGCAAAGGGTCATTGTCAGAGTGAAAACCCGTGTAGGGTGTTGACCTGCTCGGGCGGCCATCAAGATATATCCCATTATAAGCTGGCTCTGAGCACCCAACTTGGGCGAGCCCCATCTTTCAGGAGGCCCCCAAGTAGAAGTGAGCAGAGTTCAGTTATAACTAAAATAACTGACAGAAACCCGACTCAAACCAAACAGAACCGCTCTAGTTCGGTCGGGTTTCTCGATTTTGGGTTCCGAAACCTGAACCTGAGCGAACCGAACCAAATCTCACCCCTATGTATCACCCCACCCAAATTCAATTTACTGAATCATGTAGTTTATACAAAAACTGGTGGAACCTTATCTCATAATTTTTCTAGCAATACCATCTTTTTTATGTTGAACATATGAAAGCTATATTAAGTACATCATAATTGAGAATAATATTTATATTAGAACAATTCTTTCTTTTACATTCTTGCATTAGAAATTAGTAATAATTATGTGAGCTTTGATAGTAAGAGCTCAATATAGTGTAAAAATTTTAGAACATGAAATTTTCAATTCACAATGATTTTAGGATCTTTTTCTTATTTCTAATTTGGGTATTGGATATTTAAGATTAAGATATTAGAGGATGATAATATAATGGTGATTAAAAAAATATAGGAAAGAGTTGAAATATATAGGCCTAACCGAGAAAACCGAAAAACTGCCGAGTAGGTTAGGTTTCTAAATCTAATTGGTTTGGTTCGATTTTGCAAAAATTAGCAAAAATCGAACCGAACTGACCGATGCTCACACCTACCCCGAAGAGGCGCCGTCAGGGTGAAGACCCGTGTAGGTTGTTGACCTGCGCGGGCGGCCATCAGAGGATATTCCATTAGAGACTGGCTCCGAGCACCCAACGTGAATGAGCCTCCATCTTTCAGGAAGCCCTCCGAAGGGTCGCCATGAGAGTGAGACTCGTGTAGGCTGTTGACCTGCTCAAACGGCATCAGGGAATATCCCATTATAGGCTGGCTCCGAGCATCCAACATGGGCGAGCCTTCATCTTTCAGGAGGGCCCCCGAAGGGTCGCCGTCAGGGTCAAGACCCGTGTAGACTGTTGACCTACTCGGGCGACCATCAGGGTATATCCCATTATATGCTACCTCCGAGCACCCAACATAAGTGAGCGTCCATCTTTCAGGAGTCCCCGAAGGCTCGCCGTCAGGGTGAAGACCTGTGTAGGCTGTTGACCTACTCGGGCGGCCATCAGGGTATATCCCATTATAGGCTGGCTTCGAACATCCAATGTGAGCGACCATCTATCTTTCAAGAGGCCCTGAAGGGTCACCGTCAGGGTAAAGTCCTGTGTATAGGCTGTTGACCTGCTCGGGCGGCCATCAGAGAATATCCCATTATAAGCTGGCTCTGAGCATCCAACGTGGGCAAGCCTCCATCTTTCAGGAGGCCCTCCGAAGGGTCGTCGTCAGGGTAAAATGCCGTGTAAGTTTTTGACACTATTCGGGCAGCCATTAGAGTATATCCCATTATAGGCTGGCTCCGAGCATCCAACGTGGACGAGCCTCCATCTTTCAGGAGGCCCCCGAAGGGTCGTCATCAGAGTGAAGATCCGTGTAGGCTGTTGACCTGCTTGGGCGGCCATTAGGGTATATCCCATTATAGGCTGACTGCGAGCACCCAACGTGGGCTAGCCTCCATCTTTTAGGAGGCCTCCGAAGGGTTATCGTCAGGGTGAAAACCCGTATAGGCTGTTGACCTGCTCAAGCGGCCATCAGGGTATATCCCGTTATAGGCTGGCTCCGAGCATCCAACGTGGGCGAGCCTCCACCACTCAAGAGGCCCCCTGAATGGTCGCCGTTAGCGTGAAGACCCGTGTAGGCTGTTGACCTGCTCGGGCGGCCATTAGGGTATATCCCATTATAGTTGGCTTCGAGCATCCAACGTGGGCGAGCCTCCATCTTTCAGGAGGCCCTCGAAGGGTCATTATTAGGGTGAAGACCAGTGTATGTTGTTAACCTGCTCAGGCGGCCATCAGGGTATATCTCATTATAGGCTGGCTCTGAGCATCCAACGTGGCCTTCACTTTCAGGAGGGCCCCCGAAGAGTCGCCGTCTGGGTGAAGACACGTGTTGGTTGTTGACCTGCTTGGGCAGCAATCAGGATATATCCCATTATAGGGTGGCTCGAGCATCCAACGTGAGCGAGCGTCCATTTTTCAGGCCTCCTGAAGGGTCACCATTCTGGTGAAAACCCGTGTAGGCTATAGAAAAGTGTGCATGATACTTGGGGCAAATATCAGAGTTGGGTGAAACACGACTAAGATAGTAGAAAAAATGATCTTTTCATTGAATGTTACATGACTAACACATAATGTCACTTCAAGTGAAAAGAGTTTCATCGCTTATTGAGTTGTTACCAACCTGATCGGCCAAGGTGTACGACCCTTACCTCCCCGAGCGATGATGAGATAAGGACCCTCCCAGTTGGGCTCCAACTTTCCTTGATCCTTCTGTCGCGTGCTCTGAATTAAGTGTTTTAGGACCAGGTCCCTGATTTAAAATTCCCGAGACTTCACCTTCTTGTGATGTGCGACCTGGATTTGCTGTTGATAGGCCGCGATACGGATTTGATCATGTTGTCATCTTTCCTCTAAGTGACCCAGCATCAAGCAGAGTAGGACATCGTTCTGGTCCCAGTCCTTCCACTCGGAGTGTCGGCATGCTGACGTCGACCGGGATGATCGCTTCTGTTCCGTATGTCAACAAGAACGGGGTTTCATCGGTGGGACACGTTTTGTGGTCCTGTAAGCCCAGAGCACTTCAGGAAGTTTCTCTGCCTATTTGCCTTAGCTTTGTCCAGACTTTTGCACAGGTTGTCGAGGATGATTCGGTTGCTGATTTCAGTCTGGCCATTGCCTTGAGGATAATAGAGCAAAGAGAATCGATGTGTGATTTTATACTTGGCGTAGAAATTGGCCACTTGCTTGCTGGCAAAGTTCATTCCGTTGTCGGAGATGATGGTATGGGGGAGTCCGAAGCGGCACACTATATTCTGCTAGAGGAACTTGACAATCTGTTGCCCTGTGACTTTGGCAAGTGGCACCGCCTTGACCCATTTGGTGAAGTAGTCGTTAGCTATTAGTAGGAATCGCAGCTGGAGTAGTACTTGGGAGAGCAATCCAACTATGTCCAGCCCTTGTTGCATGAAAGGCCAAGGGCTGCGCAAGGTGTAGAGGTTAGAGCTCTGTTTGTTTGACGCTAGAGCGAACCGCTCACATTATGAGTACTTCTTCACATAAACTTTGGCGTCATCGAATATCTTGGGCCAGTAGTAACCTTGGTTGATGACTTTGTAGGTTAGGAAGCGTCCCGTGTGGTTCCCACAGTCGCCACCGTGGATTTCCTGCATCACTTTTCAAGCTTCGTCTGTACCGAGACATCTCAGATACGGGTCGGAATGGAGATTGGAGTCAGATACCCCGAGTGTGTACATGGTGGCCAACTGCTTAGCTGTCGTGCCTCTACCCTGTCGTCGGGAAGTGTTTCGTCTTTCAGGTAGGCGTGATGGGGTCCCACCACCGGGGTGAAGTATCGATGCGTAGGAACTCTCCAGCTGGTTGTTGGATACTCTGATTGGTGATGTGCTCAACGAGGATTTCACGTCTGAACTGAAACTCCGTGGCTGCCCCCAGGTTAGCGAGTGAGTCGGTATGATTGTTTTCGGATCTGGGGACCCATTTGAAGTCTCATCGGGGGATTTTGGACTTCAATTTGAGAACGAGGTGTAGATACTCCGCCATCTGAGAATCCCTTGCGACATATCACCGCTAACTTGGTTGACACCAGTGAGGAGTCACACTGAACTTCGAGCCCTGTGACCCCGAGTGTGATAGCCGCTTAGAGTCCAGCTACGACTGTTTCGTACTCGGCTTCATTGTTGGAACAGGGAAGCCAAAGGTAAAGGATTGTTCGATGATGGATCCTTCTAGAGTGGTGAGGACAATTTCGATGCCTACCCCCTTTTGTTTGAAGATCCGTCCACGTTCAGGATCCACCCTTCTAGTTAGTAAACGTGCTCTATGGCCCTCGAGGTGAAATCAGCAATAAAGTCAGCTAAGACCTGGCCTTTGATTGCTGCCCTTGGCTGGTATCTGAGTCCATAGGATCTCATCTCTGAGACCCATTTTGATATCTTCCCGATGCTTTCGGGTTTTCCACTACACTTTTCAGGGGTGGCTCAGTAAGGACTGTGATCTGGAAGACTTGGAAGTACTGCCTGAGCTTCTTTGAGATGATGAAGAGAGCAAGCACCAGCTTTTTTAGCTTTTGGTATCTGGTTTGTGGATCGTTCATGGAGTGGCTGGCATAATACACCAACTTCTAGACGCCCTCACCTTCTCGAACTAAGGCCCCCCTCATATCTGACTTCGAGACGACAAGGTAGAGATATAGCATCTCTCCCGAGGAAGGCTTTGACAGTAGGAGTGTGAGGTCAGATACCTCTTCAGCCCTTGGAAATTCGTCTTGCATTCCTCGTCCAAGCGGAGTCAGCTCCATTCTTCTTCAAAGCTTGGAAGAATGGTTTACATTTGTCCATGGATCGGCTGATAAACCGATTGAGGGCTGCAAAGAGTCCTTTGAGCATCTGAACCTACTTCACACAAGTGGGCAACTTCACGTTTAGAATTGCAGATATCTGATCGGGGTCGGCCTTGATGCCCCGTTGAGTGACTAGATATCCCAAAAACTTCCCGGAGGTAACCCCAAATGTGCACTACTCGGGGTTGAGGTTCACCTTGTATTGCCCAAGGAGATCAAGGTTTTGTCTAGATGTTAGGTAATCCGTGCGTTGTACACTTTTCACCAACATATCGTCAATGTATACCTCCATGCTGCGCGCGATCATGTCCTTACAGACTTTGTTAACCATTCGCTGGAAGGTAGCCCCTGCATTCTTGAGTCCAGAGGGCATAACCTTCTAACAGTAGATTCCCTGACTAGTAGTGAAGGCGGTTTTGTTTTCATCTGGAAGGTGTATCTTGATCTGATTATAGCCAGAATAGGCGTCCATGAAGCTAAGGAGCTCGTGGCCTGCCGTCGCCTCCACTAGTTGATCGATTCTCGGAAAGAAATAATTGTCTTTCGGGCAAGCTTCATTAAGGTAGGTAAAGTCGATGCAGACTCTCCATTTATCACTCTTTTTCTTCACGAGACGGGATTAGAGAGCCAATCTAGGTAGAACATCTCTCAGATGAAGCCAGCATTAAGCGATCGACTTCGTCGCTGATGGCGCGACTCCTTTCTTCGCTCATTCCTCTAAGCTTCTGCTTTACTGGCTTAGCGTTCGCCTTGATGGAGAGCTTGTGACAAATGACCTTGGGGTCAATTCCAAGCATATTGATTGTGCGAAACTGTTTAGAGGAAGGGTTAGGGTATTAGATGAGAGAGATCCTAAGTAAAGATTTAGAAAATCTCAATGAAAGCACCAATGTTTTGGGTAATTTCCTAAAGAATTAAACCACGCACTAAAATAATGGAGTGAATAAAATCAAATCACAGAAAAGCCAACACAAATACAGATAATTACGTGAAAACCTAAATGAGAGAACCACAGAGAGAAATTTCACTATGTCAATAGTGATTACGGGTGGGGTTCTCTAGTGAGCTAGGGTTTTTAAATTCTGATCCCCCTTTCATATTGGAAGGATTTTAATATATATACAAGTCATGTGACTTGGATAAGGCTAAGGAGTCATGCTTAATTCGAACACTTAACTCCTTTATCTAGGAGGCGATTAAGTTGAACATCTTGATTTGAATGAGGTGGACGATAGTTCATCTTTATCTAATTTTTTGCGTCCAACTATTGATATAGTTGATCTGTTCTCGAGTTATAACTGTCAAGTTCAAATAGAAATTAGACTTATAGATAGAGATTCTCACAATTGATTTTATCTCTTCCTTCTAACTATATGAGCCGCTCAGGGTTTGAATCGAGTGGGTACTCCCAGTCAGAGGTTTTGGAAGTAGCCATATGTCGCTCGCCTGTTTGGTGCTAGGTGAACACATGGCGTGATCTCGAGAAGGTCGAAAACTGACCACAACAAATTGTTTGAACAATATCTTCTCATGAGGATGCAGGTTTGAGCCAATTCGGAGTGTCCGCTCTGGGTGAGATTGGTCCACACCGAACGACTCGGGCTCCTCCTCAGTCCTGCTGTCGGGATTTTCTGACTCAGCAGGTGAATTGGGATCTCGGCTTTCATCGTACTGTGATTGCTATTGATCAGCAATCCTCTTTTGCTTCTTGTCCACAAGAGAGTCTTTGTTAGGGCCTGCTCGGGAGGTCTATTGCGCCCACCCGACCTCTTCCAGGCTACTACCGCTACTGTCCTAGCCATCGCATGGTCACCCCTTAAGTTGGCCATTCTAGATGGGCGTAGGGTATTCAGTAGTTGTTGATGGGTTGAGGGGGCCACTTTCAACATGTGGATTCGTGGCCTCCTGAGGATGGCATTGTGGGGATTGGACGCCAAGGACACATAACTCTATAACGACATTGAAAGGATCATCGCAGACTGGGAACTCGATCGTGCCAGAAGAACGAGCTTCGCTCCCGTCGAAACGAAACTGTAGAGGAGTGGTTGGGTCTGGGGGATGATCAACTTTCAGGCCAGCTCGAGAGTATCCTCCATTCGATTTAGAGAGTAGTTGTACAAAATGTTGACGCTACTTCCCCCGTCCACCAAGATCTTTGACACTTTGCAGCAGCCGATATGTGCCATCTGACCAAGCGTCATTATGCGGGAAATGCACAGAATAGGCGTCTTATTTTGAGAAAAGACTGGCCTATCGGGAAATGTAAGAGGGTGAGTCACTACTGCCTAATAGGTGTCCCTCCAGGCTAGTTTGACGTAAATGGTCCTCTCCTTGGTGGTGATGCCTTCTATCGGGAAGTTTTCAAAGATGGCGTTCACCTCCCTGTATTGGACGAGGGTGTTGCCTGGGTATTCATCTGTGGTTTCAGGCTGCCTCTGCGCTCTAATCTCCGAGAGTAGTTTGGGGTTGAGGATGAACTCACTGAGGTATCCTTCATTGACCAGGTCCTGAAGGTGCCGTCGGAGGGTTCAACAGTCCACTGTGAGATGACCCCTCCCTTTATGAAAGGCATAGTAGTATCTGGATCCAAGTTCTTTCGGATTCGGTAGGAGAGGTCTGGTCGGGGCCTGACCCAAGGCTGGTCTTTGATGGGTTAAAGACATGATCGATGGGTACCCTGAATGGGACGAAGTCGGGCTCTGCTTCATTTTCCTTGCTGGATTCGATAGCATGCCTGGCTGGCTCGCGGATAGCGGAAGCATTGTGGCTCGGATTCTTCCTCGGGGAGAACTGTAGCTTCGGCTTCTCGACTTTGGGTCATTGTCTCGGGGGGTGACTGGAGGCGGCCTGTGTCGCCTCTTCTATCTGGATGTATTTCTGTGCCCGGATAAGGATATCCTCATCTTGGTGACATCGTTCTTCACCAGATGTTTGTAGAAGGGGTAAGTGACTTGCAGCCACAGATGAGGGCGGCAGCGACTACGTCCTCGTTACAGTTATATACCAGGGTCAACTGGCTCTAAAAATACCTGACGTAATTCTTCAGACTCTCCCCTGATTCCATCTTGACCGTAAGAAGATGGTTGTTGTTTCTCTGAAATTCCCTCCGAGAAGTAAACTGCTTGTAGAATGTGCGGTCACCTCATGGAAGCTTGAAGTGAATTCTTCGGGAGAGAGTAAAACTAGTGGTAGGTGACTCCCTTGAAGCTGGAAGGGAATGCTCGGCAGAGGAGAAAGTCGTCGTGAGCGTAGACCGCCATTTTGTCCTGATACTAGTGGAGATGTAAGAAGGGGTCGGAGATTCCCGAATAATGGACGAAGGTCGACACAAGAACTTCGAGAAGCAGAGCGTAGTGATTTCCCTTGACAATGGTGAGTCATAGGGTCTCAGCCGCTGTACTCCATCCTCTTCGGAAACTGCTGGCTCATTTCGTTGAGCCGCTTCTGGACCAGATCAGCGATGCCCTCGATGCGAGGAAACTTCAGGGTTCGGGAACGCTCTGAGTACTCAGAATCGTCATCATCGTCAGTCGTCGATTGGTTTCACCTCGAGCTTCCGGTGGAGTGCATGGATTCCCAAGTACACGGTGGTGACGGGGATTCCGCACAATTCCTTCCACCGTAGGGGAAGATTGCGACTTCCGCAGTGTCCCGATTTGTTTGAGTAGTCATGTTTGGACACGAGACGCTGCGTTTTTTTTCACGAGCGGCCGCCTCGCGGAGTCGAATTATCTTTGTTTGCTGATCCTCCATCTGCTTCCGCAGAGTGAAAAGCATCTGGAGGAGTTGCTCACCGTCGGGCCGAGGCTCAGGTTCGACTGTCTGCACCCATGTGGCGATGCGATGTTTGAGTGAGAATCCTCGGTGTCGGAGATGTGGACGTCGGATAGGTTGGGTCGACGGTCCGCAGGCTCAGGCGTTTCGATAGTTTTTTCCTTTCCTTTCGGAGCAGCGGGGCCATGGCCGCAGCCTGAAAGATGTTCCTCCTTGATGGAGCTATATCGATGGAGCGAGGCTGTTTAGAGGAAGGGTTATGGTATTAAATGGGAGAGATCCTGAGTAAGGATTCAGAAAATCGCAAAGAAAGCATCAAATGTTGTGGGTGATTTCCTAAGATATTAAACTACGCACCAAACTAATAGAGTATAATCAAATCACAGAAAAGCCAACGCAAATACAGAGAATTACAAGAAAACCAAATGGGAGAAAATCACACACACACAGAGAGAGAGAGATTCCACCATGTCAATGGCGATTACAGGTGGGATGTAAGCTAGGGTTTCTGAATTTTGATCCCCCTTTCATATTGGAAGGGTTTTAATACACACACATAAGTCATGTCACTTGGATAAGGCTAAGGAGTCCTGCATAATTCAAACATTTAACTTCCTTATCTAGGATGCGGTTAAGTTGAACATCCTGATTTGAATAAGGTGGACGAGAATCCATCTTTATCTGATTCTCTGCGTTCAACTGTTGATATGGTTGATCTGTTCCCAAACTATAACTGTCGAGTTCAAATAGAGATTTGACTTATAGACAGATATTCTCACAACTGATTATCTCTTCCTTTTAACTATATGAGCCGCTCGGGGTTTGAATCAAATGGGTACTCCCGGTCAGAGGTTCTAGAAGTAGCCACGTGTCGCTCGCCTTTTTGATGTTGGATGAACAAGTGGCGTGATCTCGAAGAGGTCGGAAACTGACCACCACAGTAAGAAAGTTAAAAAAAACTAGCAATATTGATCTACAGATAATTAAACATGCATGTGTGTGTGGGGGGGGGTCTATTACAAATCAAAGAACTAATTGACGCTACTTTGTTATGCAGGTAAAGTTCTATATGCAATAAAGAAGCTATGGAATAATTTTAGGCAGCAGAATTACACAACTTACGTTTTAGAGGACAACACTCAATGTAGATAATATTTGAGATAATGTAATATCAGACTGTAAATAAAAAGAACGTGGTTTAAATTATAGCTACTGAGAATCGCATTCGATTTTAGTGTCCTATTGTTGTAAATGCATAGCACTTGTCTCCACGAGTCTAATGCTTCGAGAATCGCGCGAATCGGGTTCGAAGCTGTTGAAATATAGCCCAAAATCACGTTGTTAGCTTAAAGGGCCTGTTTTGCCTTAACGGGTCTGGATCGGGTCTGATACGGATCTGAACTATTGCAGAAGTGGATCGGCTGACAATCGCTAATGGGTCGGGTGGAATTTGAACCTGTGTGACGCCCCGATCCCGCGGGTACGGAGACGTTACTACTGCGACGTATATACGCAGGTCAGAAATACCCTCACGTATATACGCTAAGCATCAGTACAGGCAAGAATCAGAGTGCGGAAGCAAGTGGTGCATTATACATTCCAACACATGAGTACAGCTACAAAGTTATCACAGGAAGTGATAAATATTATAAGAATATTACATCACCAACATGGCGCAAATGCGAGAATACAAGAATGTACAAGTATGAACAGTACAAATGGAGGCTCAGAGTCATAACAGGGAAACTCTAGAGCCGAACAAGGGGGGCCTGGAAGGATGGGGCTCTGGACGATCTGCTGGAGATCCACGCTACCGCTGCGCCACTCTAATCAGCAACTGGGAGAATCCACATGCTCCAATCTCCAAGACCTGGACATGAGGATCCAGAGGAGTCTGAACTCCCCGGCGAGTGGTGATGCGAAAGCCAGATGGCGAGCATGGATAAGCACATGTGTATCGATAAATCTGGATCATAAACATGAAAACCGTGTCGTGGCACAAGCATGCAGGAGCAAGTAGATATACAGCAAATGATATCAAGTAGGGAAGACTCATAGTATGATCAGATAAGAGCAAGAGATAGGCAGGATAGAATACAAGTAGAAAGCAGGATATGAACAGGTATAATATAATAATCATAAAACCGGAAATCTGAAGTAAAATCCGATACAAGCAAACATGGCAAGGCATATTACAAATGCACGTACTGGAGTGAATTCATATGATGGTAATGGTGATCAAACTGGAGAATTAATAGACATGTATTTAATGTACTTTAGGATCACCAATAGTGAAATCGCAACACTAAGTCTCCAACAGCCTGCCAACAGGTGAAACAAATAATATATAGATAAAACTTTGTGCGTTCAGGGAAGTGATATTGTCAAAGAGCATGCATGAAAAAAGATTTTGACACATGACATCCATGCATTCAGTAAATCTGCAGCAGTGAGGTAAGCTTCATTCCTAGGGCCATTCTAGACTATAATTTAGAGTTTAAAACATACGATTTAGGGAAGCAAAACAGAAACATTAGATTTTCTTATAAGTATTTGATTCGCCCTTAAAAAGAATCTGTAGAAATACTAGGAAATAGGGTGTCCACTGCCAATTGGTGGTTAGCATCAACTACAGATGGGAAATGGATTTTTTTTATTCTCCCAACCAATACAAAGTTAAGTCCACGTGTCAGTAGTTTCTTTATCATTTTCCCAACTAGAAATCAAGGAAAAGATGAACTTTTTAGTTCCAAATTTATCATACCTAAGCTGGTCACTGTCATCTACAACAACGGCTGCCTTCAGGAGTCATTTCAGAGTAGCCAATAAGCATATAGAGAAGCCCTAGATTTATGAAACAAATCTAAAAGTCCAGTTTCAGTAAATAGCAGAAAAGTTGTGAAATTAAGAGAGTGACCCAAATCATGAGGGAAACTGTTGTCAATACTTGCCTCATGATTGTCTACAGGACTGAATTTGTAGCGTATTAATAAGGGAAAAATTTCCTAATAGAGATAATTAAAGAAGTTCAGCTATCACAACAGGCATAGAGAAATGAACTGTAAAATTGTTTGACCCATGAACTAAAAGTTTTTCTAAATGTCCAGATAAAATTGATAATGAAGCTAAACTAAGGTGGCAGCAAACAGGCATACATGCAAATTTTTACTCAATGCAGCACTTTTTAGGTTCTTTAATCGTCCATAAGACATCAAATGCTCCGGCAAGCGTTTCCCGAAGCAGGCTGTGGAATAGTTTGATATACAAAACAAATACAGGGAAATCATGTATAATTACTGAATATTTCAACGGCTATTCCCATGCATTGTTCCGATCTACACATTGCATCGTAACCTGGACGATTTAGGACTAATGAAATACGGAAAACCAATCTTACTCATGTTGTGGGCATACACCCATTCTACTGTATATTTTATCCATATTGACACATATGTCAATTCCTTGAACATCTGCAGTGCCCAAGGTCGGTGTCATAAGCCCAATCATCTGCAGATATGTTAGACACCAATTAATGTATAGCCTGGTAATGTTGGGGTCACATTGTTATGCAGGACAGTGGGGTTTATCCATAGATTTAGGTTCGCATGGATGAGCCAATCACTAATCAGAGAGAAGGATAATCGTCACAATTATTGGAAAATAGACAAGGAAAAAGCAAAAGATGATCTCCTAGTATATAATACTTAATACCTAATCTGAAGGAAAATTGCAACATAACAAACTGATAATTTGATATGATAGAAAGCTAATGCTACATAATGAACTCAATTAAATCCACATCAGCAGTTTTAGACCATCTAGCTTACAATTTTAAAAAGTTCAAAAAGAAAAATTTGTTTACTCACCGTACTGATCCAAGAAGTTTTTCCAGCACCATTAGGACCAAGTATCTCAAAACATTCCCCTTGAGGCAAGGCAAGAGATGAGCCTCGGACCACAAACTTCTCGGGGTTTCCATCCCGTCCTGGGTACACCTTTTTCAGGTCACTGCAGATGACTGCATACCTAGAGCTAGGCTCAAGCAGTAACTGTTCAACTACTTCTCTCTGAATTAAGAAAGGGAATGAATTCTAATAAAGAAGCTATCGTCATGAGAGCAGTAAGCCACATATATAGAAGTTCGTAATTGAGGTATGATACAAATATAAGATAAGCACACAACAGAAGGTGTATATGTTATGAAATTAGTTGGCATGAGTTGGCGCATTTTCAAGTTGTCGCTTCAGATAATAGCAACTAAACTACAGTTTAAACAAAGCAAAAAACAAGGAAAAGCTCAAGCAACGTCAAAGATAAGGAGCTCAGATTAGTACTGATATTAAATTAATCCCAATACAGAATGCTTCAATTTGTATTTGCTAGTTGCAGAACTTGAATATCAGACCTCCAACAACCCACTCTCAAAGTCTCACCCCTATAGTACCTAAGACAGAATGCTTCGAGTTAACATCAATAACATGAAACCAAGCTGCCACTCCAGCTGAGCATGACGTCCAAGTATACTCATGGTTAGCAGAGAAACAAATTCAATAAAATAATTTTGCACTTGAGCATTCCTCATAAGAGACTTCTGTGTTGATATTCTTTCTGAATGAGTAGGGTGAATAGTTCTACCTCTCCCCCAGTACAAGGGAAATTCTACCAAACATGTCAGCATCCTGCCAAGTGCACTATCAAGATTCCAAGACCCTCTTCTATATTTAAACTTTTTCCACAAGAACTTTCTTTGTTTTCATATAACAAGCTTCTTAAATTCCATCCACAATTATGGATTCAAATTTAAATTACAAATACGTGCATTAAGCATCACCTACGTTAAGACTCTTGATCTCAGGACAAGTAAATCAATGATTTCTAGACATGGAAAGGGCGTTGTACTCCAACATGGACACTGTTTCAAATATGGAAATTCTCCAAAACGTGGACATGAGGGCACAGCTATATACGTGCATCATTTCTGCAAAGATGTGTATTAACTCATATAAATGTATGTAATCAGGTGTTATTCTCAAATGGAAGAAGCCAAAACAGAAAAATGATCAATAGATCAATAAGATTTTTATCAAACGGGGGCATAACATGCTTCATGTTGTACATATTTTTTAGGTGAATCTTACACTTTTTAGAAGTGCTGGCACAGATAAACATCTGTGCCGTGTCCATCCTCATCAGGCATGCTGACTTTTTGTTGAAGTGCCTTACATGACAACAACAACTAAGCCATTTGTCCCAAGTAGTTGGGGTAGATTACATGAAACAAAAGAGAATTACGCCGGATCGGACACATAGATCAGCTTTCTCCACTCATCCCTATCGAGCAATATGCCTTCACTAAGACCTTTAGCCTCTATATCTTGTCGTATCACCTCCATCCATGTTTTCTTCGGTCTCCCCTGCGCTCTTTTAACTTGCCCTAATTTGATACACTCTACTCGTCAGACTGGCGCATCTGTAGGTTTGCGTCACACATGACCAAACCATCGTAAGCGATTTTCTCTCATCTTCTCTTTTATAGGGGCTACGCCTATCTTAGTACGAATATTCTCATTTCTCACTTTATCTCTCCTCATGTTACCACACATCCAACGAAGCATGTGCATCTCTGCTACACTCATTTTCTGGATATGATATCTCTTTATAACCCAACATTCTGTGTCATATAACAAAGCTGGTCTAATAGCAGTCCAATAAAACTTTCCCTTCAGTGTGACGGTCCCAGATTTTTTAGATCCTCAATTTATGTAAACATTCTTTTAAACCAAAGGTTAAAATTTCGGCAACATCTTCTTTCTAAATATTGATCGACCTGATATACAATACATAATCAATAATAATTTCTTCCAACATCAGCTTACTTATTCTCAATTCAAACATATAACCAACCTCAACAATAACCCACGCAATCATAATAATGTTTCGGCTCACAACAGCATACTTATACGAAAACAAAATAATTATACATTCTAGAGTACCTCTCTTGGCATCCACAGAAATAATGCAAAACTATCTGCAACTCCAACTCATCAAAATCATCATAATCTAACTCATCTTCAAACAAATCTGACACATGCTATAAGTATACATGGAATGGAGTTATAAATATATACAATAATAGGCTATATAACTAATCACACATAAATACACTAATAGTACATTCATTTTCGTCGGAGATTCCCAACAAAATGCCCATGGCATAAGCTGGGCTTTCGCCTCGCCATGACCTGAAAAACATAGAACTGGAAGGGAGTAAACTCGACAGCTCAGTGAGTAGAGTCAAAAGGAGGGTCAATGAACATTGAATATAATCAATACGAACATGATTTTGAAGTAATAAGACCAATCTAGATGAATAAAAGAAACAGAAAACTGATAACATCTAATGATATAACAATCCGAACAATAGTCGCTGGATCGGTCTGACTCTTTTGGTAACATATTTCCTTTAACTATCTTAAGTTTCCCACTTATGTTTTATATGATATAAGGGTTGTATAGAGTAATTCTCTTAGTTATTTAAGTCATTATCGAATTTATCTTATGTATATTCACCATGTATTACACATGTATTTTGTATTCCAATTTCATATCACACTCTACATATCACAATAACACATCACAACATTCGCGTCATATTTAATGAGACACATTATTCATTATTCATATACATATACATTTCTGAGTTCAGTTTCTTTTGTCTGATTAGATGTATAATTGTTGCTATTTAAAATCATGTAATGTCATGAATGATGAGATTTACATGCTTTGCAAGTGAACTAATTCCAATTTTAAATAACATATTTTGATCTACAGATACAAGTATACTTGAAATTCAGTATGTACCATAATAACTTTCTTTTTAAGTTTGTATAACTTTCCTATTAGTCTCGCATAATTTCATGAGAGTATATTATCCTATATAATCGACAGCCTCAGTAAAGTTTTTGATAACTGAAGGTAAATGTGATTTTTCTGGTCAAATTGTGAACGTGAATACCATTATTTGTGTTCAATTAAGTTTTTTAGGGTTTTAACTAAAGCTTCATTGATGAAAGCAACTATTATCATATTTTATAAAACACAATATCTCCAATGGGGTTTACGTGGGATAAGATTAACGATTGTTTGAGTAAAACCTAATATGAATAGATATATCCGCCCAAAGGTAGACTATTCATCAACATATTTTATTTTACTCTTATTTTAGGATTCTCTAATTGTGGTCCATTAAGATTGACAGTGGTGCTTAGAGGTGCGAACCACTCAGCCGACTCGCCTGGAACTGGCCCAGGTTAGCCAGGGCACGTCCGGGCCCGCTGCCCGTCCCGAGCATGCCCCCAAACCCAGGGCATGCCCGGGTTTGGCCGTTGTGGCTCGGGGCCCAGTGGGCCGGGACGCTGCCGGGCCATCCCGGGAGCGAGCCGAACCCGGTCCGTGCCCGGGCTACCCGACCAACGGCTATTTTAATAACCATTGAGCCGAGCTAGGGGTTTTGTAACTTTTTTACAAAAACCACCGAAAGGCTATATTGGCCCAAAATATAGCCATTTGGGGGGTTTGTAAATTTTTTACAAATCCCCCAACGGGTATATTGACCAAAATTTATTTTTTTGCAAAAAATTACATTTTAACTACCCATTCCTATCTAAAAATACCAACTCTTTATCACTTTATTTCATCACCAAAAAATCTCTAAAAATCTCTAAAATTCTCTTAAAATCTCAAGTACTCAAGCTACCAAGTTTCTCAAGTGATCAAGCTCTCTCAAGTTCTCCGAGCTACTCAAGCTTCCTCCATCTCTCCTTAAGTCCTCAAGTGATCAAGCTCCCTCAATCTCTCCTCAAGTTCTCAAGTACTCAAGCTCTCACAATTTCTCTCAGTTCTTGTATTTATATTTGTCAATTTTAGTTTAAAATAGACCCACACTCTTTATCAGCAAGCACTAGCAATCCTTCTTCTTCTAGGTATAATCGTAATTTAGATTTAATTAGTAAAGAATGGTATGATTTGCATATGTCTTTATCCGAATCTTCAATACTTCTATTCACACAACGGAAACACCATCCAAAGATTTTATTGCTTCTTCTGAGCCACCTTCTAATCCACCTTCTACTTCCTCTGCCGAAGTTGCTTCCATGGCAGATGAAAAATCTGAGATTTGAAAAAAAAATTAAAAAAGAAACTATTAATGGAGTTCGGAAAGCTATATACAAGATTTGTCCTGATGTTTCTTATGCTTTTTCAAAAGATAGTGAAATCGGCGTACTAACTAGGTACAGTAGGGCTAAAAATCCTCAGAATCAACCACAATAAATACAGATTTCTACTTTTGGTGGCACATTAAATACTTTTAGTTATAATCGTCAAAGAGGTAAAACTAATCTTGCTAAATACTTAATTCAGGCTGAACAACTTTTTACTTTTGCTAAAAATGAAGCATTTACAAATTTTACTAGAACTTCTCATAATTCTGAATATGATTAGTTCAGTAAAGATACTATTAAAGCGGAAAAGATCAGGGTTGTTGAAAAAAATAAATTTTAATTGCAACTTTTCTTCTATGCTACAAAGAGTTGCACTTACTTCTAATTGTTGAGAAGCTCTTAACGGCTTTCATTACATAGTTATTAATGCACATTTTATAGATTTTGACTGGCTTTTAAATAAAAAAATTATTGATTTAAAAAAAATTCCTCATAATGGTTCTAATTTTAATCAAACTATTATGAAAATTGTTAAAGAATTTAGACTTAAATCTAAAAAATTTTCTATTTCAGTTGATAATGCTAGTAATAATACTGTTACAATTAAACTTTTAAAAAATTATTTTAGACCAGTTTTGAATGAAAAACTTTTTCATATTCGTTGTGTATGTCACATTATTAACTTGTGTGTACAGGATGGTTTAAAATATATAGATACTTATATTCAAAATTTAAGAAATATTATTTTATTTATTAGAAGTAGTGCCAAGAAGGCAAAGTTTTAAACAAAGTTGTTCTAGCGTAGGCTTACCAATTAGAAGTTTACCTCAGGACATAAGAACTCGTTGAAACTCAACATATAATATGTTGAGAAAAGTTATTCCTTATCGGACTGCAATAGATATGTTTATTTTCACGAAATTACCAGATATGTTTATTTTTGATGATGATTGGAAAATTATTGAAGTACTTTGTGAATTTTTGAAAAACTTTGAAAGAGTAACAAGATTACTTTCTGGAGTTTATTATCCCGCAACTAATTTAGTCTTTTAAAAGTTAACTGAAATTACTGAACTGTTTCATACATATCGACATAATTCTTTACTTGAAGATATTATTGCCCTTATAGAAGAAAAATTCAATATGTATGATTTTTATGATTTTCAATTTGAAAATAAACAATCATCCCAACCGGCATTTTCATCTAAACCTAAAAGTTATTTATTATCTGGATTATTATCTGCATCCAAAAGATCAAGAATTTCAGACTCATTAAATGAGCTTCATTATTATTCTACTCGTGCTATAACTCCTGAGATTGATGCAGACTCAAGATTTGAAAATTTTAATATTTTAGCATTGTGGAAATCACAAAAATCGACATATCTTGTGCTTACCCTCGTGCCTCTCATGTATCTTCAGAGTCTGCTTTTAGTACAGCTTGACGAGTGCTGACTGATACGAGGAAACCGCCTGGCGTTGTTAGAAGCTATCAAGATGAGCATCTGCGGGAAGGATTGACTCGATGCAAAGACAGAAAGTCAGAATAAAACAGTAGATGAAATCATTGAAGACTCCCCAGAAGATGATTGAAAAATGAAGATCTTTTGTATTTGTATAATTGTATTTGTATCAATTTCAATCTATATAATCCATGTGTAAATTTATCAATTTATATAGTTATACTTCAATTATTTATATTAATCTTTGTATTTGTATCAATTTATCCAATTTATTGGATTGTTAATAAAAAAAATTTCATTTGTATTTTACAACTTGTATCAAATTTGACCACATTTGAGTGTTTTTTAGATTTTTTTTGAATTTTTTTAGATTTTTTAGAATTTTACGAATTTTTACATTATTTACAATTTTTGAAAATTAGTCAAAAAAAATTGATAACCCGGGCCGGCCCGACCCGGCCCATCCCGGCCGGGTGCCCGGGTCCTCCTTTATGGGGACCGGGACCGGGACCGGGACCGGGCCGACCGGGAGAAGCGGGCGGGCCCGAGCCAGTCCTGGCCCTAAGCCCGTCGGAAATGGGACGGGCCCTGCCAGTCTCGTTTTGCACACCTAGTGGTGCTAGATTACTTAAAGTTTTATATATTACCCAAAGGTGATTATAGAATTTTCGGTAACCTAGTAGGGCAAGATAGACTACACGTATCAGTAAAATTAGGATAATGCTAAGCCCAAAGGATAGGAAGTATATGTAATTGAACCGAACTCGGTCAGTCTAGTCTTGAGCATGATTTTATCATCAACTGGGTGCAATCATAATTAGTCATTGCCTAAAGGCAAGATTAAATTATTGATTGTCTGACCTACAGAGTAGAAAGGCATGAACTCTTAACACATTAATGCCACTCTGACTCGACCATCTTAACCCTGGATAAGCTCGTGACAGGAAATAATTAATGCATATATATTCACATAATTTTATTATGTGCCAATAAATATTAATCCAATTAAGAATTTATTTCCGCTGCAGTTATGATCTCACCTTAATTCAGAAGCACTTGACTGGAATAAAGACATTGACATACTCAAATTATTCATCATGAAGGATGAAACTTCAGATAGTATTGTGTTGTCTTGACTGTAATTTTGTACTAACTGAAGCCAAGCCCATTATTAACCCAACAGCTACTGATACTCAAAAGACAGTAAGTCAGATACCCATTGATAAATGGGTCAAAGCCAACAAGATAAGTATTCTCATAATTAAGTGTTCTATAGCTCCCATTATGTCTAGTGGGATTCTTAAAAAGGAGAATGCTAAAGATTTGCTAATGATCATAAAGAATCAGTTTGAGGAATCTGCCAAGGTTAAGCAGTATAGTGGAGTTCATAAGAGCTTTCAGACAAGTTTTAAATTCTTGTCATGTTTTAGATTTGGGAGAAACATTTTATGTGCCATCTTTAACGCATACTTTGATCTATGTTCCAGACTAATTTCTTTTGAATATGATGTCAATTTTAAGAGTTCTAGTTGTAGTGATAATTTGAATGAATCTGGTTTATTATCCATCTCTATTGTAATTATGTTGGTTCTGATTTACTGGTTGATGATTTATTCAAATTGATGTTGAATGCATCATATGAACAGTTTTTATCATGTGTCAGTTTTTTCTCATAACATTTTGCTTACTTCTGCAAAGCTCCATAGGATTTTCTTACAGTTTTCTATGTTGTGGCATCAAAGTCTTGGGCATGTTTTCAAAAAAAATTACACTCCCTTGTAAAAAGAGGTGTTCTTGGCTCTCTAGATTTTTCTAATTTCTTCACATGTTTTAATTGTATTCGAGGGAAAATGACCTAATTAAGGAAATTTGAGTCAGAAAGAAGTACATATCTGCTCCAGTTTATCCATATTGATATTTGTGGACCTTTCCCCACCCCCTCTCAGGGAGGTCATAGACGTTTCATCACATTCATTGATGATTCCTCTCGTTATGCTTATCTTTTTCCTCCACTAGAAATCTGACTCCCTAGAAGTTTTCAAGATCTTATATTAGACGTTGAATGACAGTTAAAAAAATAAAAAAATAAAGGCTATAAGGTCTGATCGAGGGGGAGAATATTATGGCTAGACGAAGAAACGACCAACGCTCTGTACTTTTTTATAGTTTTTTTAAAGATTAAGAAATTGTTACTCAAGAACATTATACCCAAATTATAATTATCTTCTATTGTAGTAAAAAGTGATATTATTCTTGAATCTATCAGTGCATTTTGATCGTACAAAAGCTCTTTAGCTTAGTAGAGGAAGTACATTCTAGAGTGTTGGACTATGTATTGATTGATTATGTCACATTTGACATATATATTTGATCTAATTATTGATATAACATGGTGATATTTTGGTCTTGTAACCGGATAGCCAGTGAGATTATGCATTGCTCATTAAATGGTTTCATTTTTGTACCTTAACTTTAGGTTGGCAGCACAAATGAGTTAAATTAGATTATGGAAGATTTTTCTTTTAGGTGTAGGACTGTTTAGCATTAGCCTCTTTTGTCAATTGATGTGCTAATTTTTTAATTGAATTTAGCAGAAATGTAAACCAATTGATATGTAAAGAGAATTTAACTCAAAAAAAGGTTAACCTAAGGAAACATCCAATTGTAAGAGGAAGCTTATTGACATAGTACATAAGTTTACACTGGAGAATATTGCAGACTCACTCACCAAAGAACTCTCAGTGAACACCTTTCAGGGATATCATGCAGCCATGGGGTACTAAAGTCATTCAGATTATTATTTTTCTAAGTAGGAGTTTTGTGATTTTCCTTTTGAGTGGGAATTTTATGTCAATTTTTCAGTAATGTCATTTATTTTCTTAGTACATTCTATATTACATGAGATTTTTCTCGAACAGTTATTATGGTGGCATATAGTTATATGGTGTTTTATTTCAGCTGATATTATTAAATGTGCACTTATAATATTAAAGTTAAAATTGTGCAATTGCATATGTTAAAGCAATGTTTTAAAAAACTCGTTATATAACTCGTTATAACCCGTTACAGAACGTAACGGCACCCAGTCGTTTTATAACACTCGCAAAAAACACAGTTCCTAGTAACGAGCATTATTTGGAGCGTTACGAATGTTATGTTACGAATATAACGTAACATTCATAACTCACGTTATTTACACAGGTTGCTAGATATAAAACAGCAAAGTAATTTTTTCTCTCCAAATCAAATCGACATGAAACACTAAATTGGTGACGGCGAGCGAAGTATTGAAGCACCTCGGTTCTTCGGTTCCTCTTCTCTCTGCAAGCGACGACGACGACGTCTCTCCCGTGCAGTTCCTCCTTTGCGGTTCCTCTTCAATTGATCTCTTTCTCATCAGCGAGCATCGAAGCATCCCCGTATCTCTCCTCAATTGAAGAACTTGTCACCGCAACGCTCCAAAAAAAATCAAAGAACCGCACAACTCTTCAATTGACGAGGAACTCGATGTCGATATCTCTTCGATCTCTCTTCAATTGATGAGAAATCGCAAGACATCGGAGCACCTCAGTTTCTCGATGCTCGCTAAAAATTGTTATGAGACTTGTTAAATGTGTTATATATTTTTAGATTTTTTTTAAATTTTTTATTTATAAAGTTCTTAAATATAGTAGATATATATTTATTTTTATTAAATAAATATTAAATCGTGTAATCTACGTTATGTGTTACGTTATAACCTATGTTAACATAACAAAGAAAAAACGTTATTGTTACGTTATCGTTATTTTAAAGATTGTGTTAAAGTATAAAGTTCCTTTGGAGAAGACTATTAAGAATTCTCAAGATCGTTTGGGCTAGACGTGAGTAGACTCCGCTACCTTAAGCCTTAATCTCAATATGAGTGATGATATTCGCATGACAGTTGTCTACGTATTGAGATGACGTGTGTCAGGTAAGCACATGTTGTAGGACACTTATGAAAATATATTATACACACTATATGTACATTTGCCATATACGTACTAAACTCCACCAATAAAGTATTCTCTCAAAAGCTGTTACGGTCATTAGCCCGAAAGTCCACAATAAAACTTAGGCAAAAGCATAACGCTTAACCAAAATTTATTTCACGTGTGGATGATGGCCATCCGCTTTTAAAATAAAATAGTAATATGAGATATTAAAGTTTTTTAAAATAAATATTTTTTAAATTTCAGTCGGGTATGTCATCAAGTAGGAGATTGTAAGATATTTTCTGATTCGATTCATACCCTATTTCTCACTTCATATCATGACACATGTGCAACTAGTTAGTCAACATATTAGGTATGTCTAATAAGTGCACTAAGTTATAAAGGTTGATGAGATCTAGTATTACTCTTTTTTTAGGGTTAAAGGCATTATAAGAAGGCCACTAATTAAAGGATTATATAGAGAGAGAAAGTCCCTCTCTGCAACTACGCATTCATCTCTACCCATAGGAGACTAGGTCAAGCAGAGAGAAGGCTCTCAATCTCGTTCTCTACAGTGACGTCCAGACCCGGGTATAGTTTATCACCCTTCCAAAAGGTATGTTATCTAAAGTTCCTCTATTTAGATTTATCATACATGTTTTTAGATTATATATAGATGCAGTTGATCCTCTTTTATGATAAATGAATTCTAACACTTTCCCCTTGAATCCCAAAAGATTAAAAGAGTTTACCTTCTCTCTATGCACGGTCACTTTCCTATCTCTTTAACTTGGCTTCTTAACCTTGCCTTTTTGGCCTTTCTTGTTTTTCAATTTTTTATTACAATGCTAGGTTACAATCTATATTTATAGAGTTTTACACTCTAAACTCTATTCTAATTATGAGATGATCTTGACCATCGGATGTTTGAAGAACTCAATCAATTCTCGTAGGAGTTGATTTTCTTGATCTTGAAGAATTTTAAACCCTTCAAACTTTAAAAACAAACCTTCATTGAATAGAAATTGAGTTCTATTTGGAGTCTACCAGAAATAAACTTCAACACGTCAGAAAAAGAACGTGAATCCAATTCTGACTTCTGGTTCTCGATAGACTCTGTCACCTGTCGTCGGGTGTGTCAGTCTGTCGACAGTGTCTGCTACTTATCGACAAACTGAGCTGTCTTTTCTTCTCTGATCTTTCTGTTGACAGGCCCTATCGATAGCCTTCTGTACGCGGTCGACATGCCTGTCGGCTGCTGCCTGTTTTTTTGGATTTGATTCTTCTCCGAGTCTTCTTTCTTTTCCAATTTAATTAGATCTTCTTGACCATCATCTCCCACTTGAAGACAAGGCAAATTTTCAACAATCTCCACCTTGACTTGCTTTTCAAGTCTTTAGCAATACACTTTGAAATTTTAAAATATACCTTAATTCTTGTCCAACAGTACCATGAAGCGTGAAGCCTTTGTTCTTGCCCCTCTCCCTGAAGCTTTTGGCTGATTCATCGCCATGGCTTGGGACAGCTCGAGCTTTTCCCAAGTGCACCATTTCTCTTTTATGCAACATTTTGACCAGGTTTACGTCTCGTCGCAGTCTTCCTTGAAGCTCCACCTCTCGATGAGCTTCCTTTCAAGCTTGTCCCTAAAACTTTATTTTGAACTGAGTTTTCTTCCTTCAGCTTATATATCCCTCTACACTTCTCTCTTTTCAGAATTACCCTGTCTTCTTAGCTAACCATGACATCTTGTTGTACTTGGATCTGGCATCTTTTTACATCAAGCACCCCTATGGATATCAGATTGTACCGTGCCTCTGGACATATCAGACCGTCTCCAGAGCACGCATTGTCACATATTTACCCTTGACCTTGACTGTTCCAGTGCCAATGACATTGCAGGCTGAGCCATCCACCATCTTGACAGTCCCTTCCTCCTTTGCAACCAAGGAGTCAAACATATCCTTATGGGAACATACATGAATTGCGCTATCAGAATCTAATATTCAGCATTTACCTTGAGAAGTGTTGTCTTCAACAATAGAAGCTGTAAATACTTTGATATCAGTACCGTTCATTGCTATGTCTGACCCCGCAGCTTACCCATTCTTCTTCAACCACTCTTACATATGCTTGCAGTCATTCTTCCAATGACCTTTCTTGTAACAAAAGTGACACACCTTTGATGAACCCGGACTTTTTTCCTTCTCTTCTTTTTCTTCCTATGACCACTGAACCTACCTACTCCTCTTGATTTGATCTTTTCCTGATCTTATTTGATAACATATTTGACCTCATCCAAGATGAAAATTTCTTTCCGTAGAGCGTGATGGTAATGATGTGATCATATGATTCTGGAAGCGAACTAAGAAGTATTAATGTCTTGTCCTTCTCGTCGATCTTGACATCAATAGCTAATAGCTCGCTGAAGATCTTATTGAAGAAGTTCAGATGCTTCAACATTGTTATCCCTTCATTCATGCGTAACTCATATAGTTGTTTCTTGAAGTACAGCTTATTGGAGAGACTCTTGTCATATACAATATTTCTAACCTTGATCACAAACTCATAACCATTTCTTCATTTATCACGTTGTACATAACCTTATCTGCGAGACATAATTGGATCAGGCTTGCCGCTTTCAAATCCAACTCCTCTCAATCCTAATTTGACATACTTGTAAGTTTTGCTGACTTTTCCTGTAAAGTCTTGTGAAGATCTTGTTGCACCAATAACGCCTTCACCCTCTTTTATCATAAATCAAAGTTTCCTTTACCAATGAATTTCTCGACCTCGAACTTGCTTGTAGAAATTTCAATATTCGATATATCACCTTTTCGTCAACTTTTAAGCTCTGATACCAATTGTTGTTAAATTAATATGCTCTGATACCAATTATTACTACAATTGAAACTCTGATACAAATTGTTGTGTGCAGCGAAATCTTGACAATATGTAATACTTTCAAAAGAAAAATATTGTAAAGTAAACTAGCAATATCAAGACAAAAAAGCAGAAATAATAACACGAGGATTTAATGTGGTTCGCCTCAAACTTGAGAGAGCTTTATTAATAAACTTGGTACAAAAGATCTAACATGCCCCTTGATTCTCACAAGAGTATGCACATTTTTCTTGCATCCCATAAGATTACAAGAGTATACCTTCTCTCTATGCACCATCATCTTTCTCTCTCTTTAACTTGGCTTTCTATCCGCGGCTCTTTGACCTTTCTTACTTTTCAATTTTTTTTATTACAATGCTGCATTACAATCTATATTTATAGAAACCTTATTCTAGTTATGAGATAATCTTGGCCGTCAGATACTTGAAGAACTTGATCAATCTTTGTAGGAGTTGATTTTCTTGATTTAGAAGAACTCTAAACCCTTCAAACTTTAGAAACAAATTTTCATTGAATAAAAATTGAGTTTTATTCAGAGTCCACAAGTAAAAAAACTTGAACACGTCTGAAAAAGAAACTTGAATCCGTTCTGACTTCTAGCTGCAAACAAGCTCTATCACCTGTCGTTAGGTGTGTGCAGTCTGTCGACAACGCCTGCTGCCTGTTGACAGACTGAGTTGCTTTTTCTTCTTTGTATCTTGCTATCGACAAACTCTGCCGATAGCCTTATGTGCACAGTAGACAGGCCTGTCGCCTGCCGCCTGTTTTTGGGATTTGCTATTTCTTCAAGTTCTCTTTCTTTCTCCAATTCAATCGGATCTTCTTGACCATCATCTCCTACTTGAAACAAGGCAAATTTCCAACACCAATATGGTTCTGATCTGCTCGCTAGATAATTTATTCCAACATTAAGAGATGAAAGGAGATAGTGAAAAAATAAAGCAAATATTATTTGGGGGGGAACATTAACAAATTTTTGCCTACACTTGGGCTTCTAAGTTGAATAACAACATAAGGGTTCTCTCAAAGCAGACCTACAATATGATGAGGGTGGGCAAAATTTTGAAGATATGTAATGAATATTAATTTTTTCTACCTAATTACACCTTTTAGCTTAAGAATTTTATGCTCATTAAATGTCACATGATAGGACCTTATCTCAAGTCTCAAGTGGTAAAGTTTGAGAATTAGATATTTGAAAGCGCTAGGTTCAAGTCTTTGCATTTCCATCCTTTTCCTCTTATATTTCCTTTTCTTTTTCTTGTTGTCTACAAATTCTCAAGAAACCAAAACTAAAACGTTATAACTGCGAATTTTATTAATTTAACAACTTTAAGCTCGCTTGTGCTCATAAGTGCACAAAATTTAGTCTTATTGTATCCACACTAAAAAAGCATTTTTTGTCTAGCGATGGTTCCCTGAAGTGCTCCCAACTCATTGATGCAAGGAACGGTTATAATAGCAATAGTGGCTTCCTTGACAAGCAGAGTAGGTTAAGCGTAAAGTTAAGATAAATAGAAAAACAAATTAAGGAAATAGGTGGAAATAGGTGGAGTACAAGCGAAAGGGAGGATAAAAATGGTTGAGGGGAAATACTGACCAACGAGCAGCCTTGAATGTTTTTTTCAATTTTTAGTAGGTGTCATTTTCAATTCCTTTTAGGGGGTTTACTGCAGTTTGTTACTTCCCCAAAAGGAGAGTAGGTTACGGGTAAAGTGAAGATAAGTAGAAAAAATATAATGATGCAATAGGTGGAGCATAAACGAAAGGGAGGATAAAAAATGGTTAAGATAAGTATATTTTTGTGGTAGCTTAAATAAAACATCCATGCAATTTTTGTTGTTTGTATCTGACTTTTTAGAGAAAAGTTTTGTCAAATGTGTTGTTGGGTTCTGTTTTGGTTGATTCTGCTTGGATTAAGTGTAATGTTCAGGAAGTGACAAATCGATATCGATGGAAGTGATTGGAGGACATCAATATTTGAATTCTCAGGGTCTTCAAATAGGTGTCTGTTTCAGAATTTTGGTTTAGATTTTTTTGTTCAAATTTTTGGTAAGATTAAGTTTGATTCTGTTTCGGCTTCAGTTTGTGATTGAGCTCTAGTTTGATTTTCTTTAGTTCGCTTCAACTCTTGGTTCAGTGATTTCGGTCCGGATCTAGTTTGGCTTTGGACAACTTCTATTTAGTTTGGTTTTCCTTTTGTTTGGTTTGGTTTGCAATTTTGGAATTCAACAAACGTTTTCGTCAATTCAACATTAGTTACACTTACCGGTAGGGGGATGAAAGCGTGATACAAGACGTGATAAGATATGCAATGTGTAGTCCCAAAAAACATGAAAACGTGTATACATATGCACATGTAGGCACGTATGTGTGTAGAATACCCTTAACGTCATATATATAGCATTAAAATTGGAACAAACTATTAAGCAAATTTAAATATTTCTAAAAAAATTGCAAAAACTAGTATTATAAAAAAAATGTCGATATAACTTGAAAATATAGTGAAAATATTCAAGGAAATGCTTATTTAAATAAATGTGTAATCACACACACATTTCAGTCAACAGTTTTTCTAATGAAATCTCTATATTTCAAATTAAGACAAAAAACTTTTTCCAAGAATTTTCATATCTATAAATTGTTCTTAAAAAATTATCTTTTTACTAACAATAAATAATTTTTACATATTTATTTTAAGTTTGTCAATAACAAAAATTAGAATCATATGAGTTTCCCATGCAGGTTGAATAATCATCATGAAAGTACCAATATACCGCGAAGCAGTGGGAACCAACCGACCGAGATTGGCGGCGGCAAAGGGAGAGATCAAAGGCGGCGGGCAATCAGACAGGGGAGAGGGGAAAGGAAAGCGGCGGCAGGCGGGCAAACAGGGGAGAGGGGAGCGGTGGCAGGCTACAGAAGAGCAAGGGGAGATCGAGCGGCGGCAGGCAATCAAACAGGGGAAAAGGGAAGGAGAGCGATGGCGGGCGATCGGACAGGAGAGGGGAAAGGAGACAGAGGAGCAGGGGGAGACCGGAGCAACGACGGGCGATCGGATAGGGGAGAGGAGAGCGGCGATGGGCGATCGGACACGGTAGAGGGGAAAGGAAAGCGGTGGCAGGCGATCGGATAGGGGAGGGCGAAGTTGTAGGTTACTCCCACACTCTACCACATTTCTCCAAGTTTACTACTTTTCCTTCCTTTGACATTATAGAAGAAACCCGAAAACAAACCACCTAAGATGCTAGTGACTGATACAATTCTGTTAAATGCATTTCATCATAAAGTGGTGGTAAAATGCATTATAATATATTTTAACACATTGAAGGCACCACTGAATCCACTGCCAAACAACAATTTAGGTATGTTACTAGTGCAGTCTTAAGTAATGAAAGCAGATTAGAAATAAATCTTTATAATTTATAGAAGACATATATGTAAAAATAGAGATGTAAAAACAAATAAAAAAAAATCTAACTACACATGAATGGTTGTGTGTGCAATATATGTGTAAATAATAACATCCAACTCTGTTTTGTAATCATATTTGTTCAGGCAGATATTAAGTGAGGATAACTGGTGTCTGTATAAATCTCAAATTTTTAGTACTCTCTTTGTAATCTCCCAACTAAGGACTTCCCCAAGAAGTTGCCCATATAGTAGCATCGCCACTGCTTGATTATGGAGTTTTTACCATGTTTTATTTCATAAAAAGGAAAATTCTAGCTTAGGTTAATTCCTAAATTCACTGGAACTATTATATGCCAGACCATGCTAGATTGTAACCTCTGTGGAATATTTGCTCTTTAGGGTTGTGATATTCTCTTTCAGTAAATCTCTTTCATGCTTGCGGAACAAATGCATTTGTTCCACATAGGCCTGATTAGGCTTTATGATGTGGCTCAAATAAAAGGTAATTGTAGTATTTTCATTGTGTATGATGGTTTCAATTATTTTATCTATTTATAGGTTCTTTTGCATATTACTTTTAGAGATCGAGTTACATGCTAGATAAGTCAATATTTTGTGAAGTATAAACCAATCATTTAAAAAGAGTGAGATTCTATCTGCTTTTGAATCAGAGATCGAGTCACATTCTAGATAGGTCAATCTTTTGTGTGAAGTGATAAATCACACATTTAATAAAATTGAGATTCTATCTGCTTTTGAATCAGGATAAGGATAAGATTAGTCAGCATTACTGTTCGAAAATTTTTGTTTACATGAACAGTAGCACATCAACAGGAAGCCAGTTATTTTTTTCTTGTTTTCAGATTATTTTGTGATCTTTTCTAATAGTGATGGTCTTCATTTTCTTGTAAAGACTGTTTAAAGGCCATGGTAGAAGAGGTCAAAATAAAAGTGTGTTATCTTGTCCCTCTTTCTGCAGCCTATCTTCAGTTTCTCCTCAAAATCTCAACTTCCAAGTTCTCCTACTTACACCATCAACCACAATTAAACCGGTAGTATTCTTCTAAATATTGTACTTCTATCTGCAATATTTCCAGTATTTTGATGTTTTTCTGCAGCTCAATTGAACAGCACATTGAAAGCCTGAAACTTAGCCCCAGGACTAATTGCAACCCTAAACCTTCATTATATTAATCAATTGATGCAAACTTTTAAAGATGGCCCTGCCATACACGTGTGATGTTACTTAGCTCCACATTTCAAAGCTAACGAAAAAAATGCAAACATCTATTAAATAAATCATAACAAGAATTGGAAAAAAACCGATTGAAATTGACATTAAATTGAGAACCCAAACAAATAACTATGACAAGAAACAAATTGGAGTTCCCATTTAATGTTTATAATAATCATAAAGAGTGATTGAGCAGACCAGATTAATGCAAGTACCAATACTAACGGCATCAGTTTAAGCATTAAACTCTCTAAGAAAATTATATTAAACTTAGCTTCAAGTTATTTCACTTCTAGAGAATCTATAAAATTTCCAAACAAAGTTCTTTTAGTATCTAATAATTATGTGCAGTAAGCTTTTACTTGAAAACTAGAAATCCCAACAATTGCATGCACAATCCATATTTACAGGGAAAAAACATAGGAAAATTCAACTAAAAAAGTTTCCATTGAACCTACTAACTAGAACTTAAAAGAACAATTCTAAAAAATCACAAAGAATTAATTTGGTGACACATGTACCTCCTAAAACCACCATAGACCATATTTTGAAGTGTTGCCATATTAATAAATACAACATAAAAACTTGCATGCCTACATTGAATCATTGCAGAACTGAGATCAAATAAAAACAGGACAATGCCTATCTTATTCTACTATTAAGATCATGATAATATCTGAAAACATCACACTTTTGAAAAATCTCACAGACCAACAATGAATCTTGACAAAGCTACGTCTAAGTCCCAATTCCTCCAAATTGTAACAAGCTCTTAATCAATGTCAGCAGTTTCATGTAGCAGAAAACAAGAAGGAATATCAAAGCTCCTCCATTTCAGATGGAAACGGCTGTGAACTTACTTAACTATTAAAAATAACAGCCTGATTAACTTTATTTTATACTACAACCACCATTACGATCTTTCAGAAAACCCTAGAAGCATATGACAGATCTACTTTCCAAATCAAAATGAGCTACAGCTAGCAAAATTTCTTAATCTGTTACCTTTTTTAAAAGGGCCTTTAGAAGAGGCGGTGACCATGCTCTTGTCGCTAATGATGGTCACGGCGTCTCCAAAAGCTCCGGCCTTGCCGTCGGCGACCTTGATGCGCTCCTTAAGGAACTTCTCGAGCGAGGCTATGTCCATGATCTTGTCCTCGACAGGGTTCACGCAATCAATGACGACGGTTGACCCCTTCTTTTTCGCTCCGCCCTTCGATCCGCCGGGTCTCGCCGTTCGCACCATTGAGGGTTTTGATCTTGGGGCGGAGAGGCAGCGGGGTGTCTAGGATTAGGGCTTTTGAGGAGAGAGATGCGAACTAGAGGGAGGGGTTTATATATGGGTCGTGTTGGAGTATAAAAGCAATCGGACAAGGGAGAGAAGGAAAGGAGAGGGCAACGGGGGTCAGACAGGGGAGAGAGGAAAGGAGGCGGAAGTGCGGGGGCAGGGGAGAGGGGAAAAGTTGAAGACAGACAGACAAGAGGGGCAAATTTCATATAGGAGTCACGGGAGGGATTGGACAGGGGAGAGGGGAAAAGTTGAAAACGGACAGACAAGATGGGCAAATTTCATATAGGAGTCACGGGAGAAAACCTCTCTCGCTTCGCTCGGTCGGTTTTGATTAGAAAAATATCTTCATAATATGATGTCTGAAAAGTGTCACAAAAGTTTCTCTTTTTTCAAATGCGGTATGGTGCCGACGTCAGAAATTAGTTTCCCTGATATGAGTATCCCACTGATACACATTAAGTCTTTGGTAATTAAGAATTCAACAATTCATATTTATTCTTTTTTTATTCTTTTCATCTTTTCATGTTTTGTCTTTCTTCCTGGTAATTTTGTCTTAGAAAAAAATTGTTAAGAGGAAGATCTTCCTCCTCTACATTCAGCATCTGTGTCAGTTTGATATTATGTTCCCATGTCATGCTCTAGTTCACATTCTTATGCACTTTGCTATCCAATAAGCAGACTATGGAGCCATCAATACAATCTAAAAATAGCACAGACTCCATTATGCTGCAAACTCTGGGTGAAATAGAATCCAATAAGATTTCTATTGAAAGCAAGGTAACATACTAACTAAAGTAAATGTTAGGTTCCATGTTGAGTGCATCATTCCATTATGAACTTCCAGATTAGCATATCATTCCATAACATTGCCAAGCACAAAGTAGTCAAATGTGTGAAATTGGCATTTTAACAAGGACATGCATACCTTTCTGAAGCGATTTACAAGCCATCAGAAGAGGAAGTATAAAACTTGGTAAGCATTTGGGTTGAAGAACATATTGATGTCTGTCAGAGGAAAAGGTAGGTTCAACAAAATGTATAGATCCAATGCCGAAGTCCGTCCTCTAAAAGATTTAGGAAATTGAGTAAGCTATGCTGCCAAATAATTAAAGAGGGAACAGAAAACAAAAATGTCATTCTATCATATGTGGTCACCAAGAAACTCACCATGTAGTTGGGAATGTTGTCCACATAATCTGAGGGGTTTGAAGATAATGAGCTCATAAACAAATTTTGTCCTAAACCTGCCAATAAATGTTGTAAGATACAAACCATTTACGTAACGGTTTGAGAGCATGACAAAATATAAATTTTCGATAAAAAAAGTTCACATACTTGTTGCAAAAGATCGATTTCCGCCAGTGAATAATACAGTAGCAGAACACATTTGTGTCTTTCTGCACGATTCATTTGGAAGATCTGTAAATGGAAGATAATCAGCTCTCACAACACGAAGCTCGGGACAAGGAACTTGAAGTAAAGGGGGGCCGTCCCGTAGGGATGGGGATGGGTCAATTAAAACCTCACTTTCCATCGTGTCTTCAGAACCACACCTCCTCACATTTACCATCCTCATTCGTATCAACACACTTACATCCGCATTGGTTCTCGACTTCTCGTTTGTCTCCATCGCATTGTTGACAATATTTTGGAGGACAACAATTAGCAAATAGAAGAGAACAGGGAATGCAAGGATACATAAATTTGTCTTCAAATTGCGTGTCCGGCAATCAGGAGCAAGAGCATTGGTGTGATATATAGTAATCGACACAAATATTGCTTTCTATGCGGAAGAGAGTTCACATAAAATGCGAGCAAGCATGAACTCAGTAATTTATAGGCAAATCCAAACAAGCTACACTAGTTGCCTCCTCCTTCAAATAAGTGACACTTTAGCCTAATTCTTTGGGCAACAACTAGTCAAAATACAGTCCGTATACAGTTCACATTTTGTCAATAGTTCATCCTGAGTGACTATTTAAATCCATTTTACCAAATCTACCATCAAAATGTCAATTTAGACACTGTAATCCATCTTTACTATAGAAAAAAGGTGATTGGGAATTTTTGGAAAATATTCAAAAAGCCTATTGAGAAAAAAAAAATCATCTTTTCCGCTTAATTAATTCCCTTGTTACGACCTTCTAAAACCCTAAATTAAGTAAACATAAATAAAATCCTAACAAACAACATCCTATGCAACTGATTGCGCCTCCCAACTTAAAAAGGATTGCTCAAACATTATATTAAACTATTGTTTGGAAATAATCAATTCAACTATAAAATTAATAGGGTTAAAACATTTTTTTCAAAATCCAATTTATAAGAAAATTTTGAAAGAAAACAAATAATCTTAATTTGTAATCAGAAAAGTGCTAAATGATTCTCAAAATGAAAGTAAGCTTCAGGATTGCAAGCTGCGCCATTTATTCAAAAATGACCAGAAATTACAAATGCACATATTACAACAAAAAAAGAATTCACATTCTTCACATTTCGTTCAAATTAGAGAACAGAGATGAGGTGAGAGAGATATTACGAACCTGAAACGTGAGATTCCTGCGAAGGAGAGCGTTGGCCTTAGTGAGGGAGCTCGCGGGGCCCCGAGATGAGCTCTCCATTAAAATCTTGGAGAGAGAAACTAGAGAGAGTTTTCAGTAGAAGCCAGAGCAACTTCAATTTTTTTTTTTTAAGCTAAGGGCGTGCTTGCCGTAAGTGACTGTAGACCCTGAATATCAAGTGGCAAATTTTTTTTATAGTTGTAAATGAGTTTTACGCAAGTAAGTAAGTTTTATGATTTGATTGATAATGTAAAATTGTAAGTAAAAAGGTATATTGTGTTTTATGGTATTTGATTGGTAATGTATAAGTCGTAAGTGAAAAAGTTAACCAAAATTAAATATTTGATGATTTAAACATATTAAATTTTGAAAATAGAAAAATATTAAAAAGTCTAAATATTAAAATATTAAAATTTTGAAATAAGTAATAAAAATAGTAAATATTAAAAATATTAAGGGTCATTTCGCTACACCCTCCTATGTCGAACTGTAATTAGAAAAAAAAATCAGCTTCATAATTTTGTTGGCTTCAATCACCCCTTTTTCAAAACAAGAATATGCACCCAAGTGTCAAGTGTTGAAAGTGCTCATCAACAGCGAAAGACGAATGTCGCTGCGTGGGTAATTCCTAAAGAATCAGTTCACGCACCAAAATAGAAAAGTGGATGTAGCCAAATCACAAAAAAACCAATCGCAAATACAGTGAAAATAAAAGGAAAACCCAAAAGAAAAAAACCACGGAGAGAGAGATAGAGAAGTTCCACTATGTCAATAGCGGTTACAATAGGGTTCTCTGGATTCAGATGAACGTGATCCCTTTCTCGTTGGAAGGGAGCTCTTATTTATACAGGTCATATCAAAATAGATAAGGTTAAGAAGTCCTACTCAGTTTGAATACTTAAATTCATTATCTTGATAATGGTTGAGCCAAACACCCTGGCTTGAATCGATATAGGAGAGAGTCCATCTCTATCTGGTGGCTTGTACTTAGTTACATATAAGGAGAAATGCTTATGAGAGGTAACTACGTCGTTTGAATTAGGATTGGGCTCAGGGATAAAGATCTCTGTAATCAGATCTGATTCTTCTATTAATCACCCGACCCGTTCGAAATTTGAACTAGGCAAAGATATCGGGTTAAATGTTCTGTAAGTAACCACGCGTCGCAAATTTGTCAGAAGCTGGATAAACCTATGCCATGATCTCAGCCGGGTCAAAAAGTGACCACTACACATGCCCCTTTGTTGTTTGGAAGAGAGTTGAGAACTCTCCCCCAGGGGATTACAGGTTCGGAGTCTCCGATGTAGAGAGGGGAGTGTTGGCCCAAAAGCCCATCACTCTAGCTTTTATGATGATTAACTCATGTAGTTATAGTATTAATGATCCCGTGTTTATTAAGTTTTAGATATTTAATCAAGATCTTAGTCGGTGTTTAGCTTCAATAAAAGATTCGAAGTTAAGTTTTGACGCTATCACATGTTGATTCAAGTGCTCACGCTTCAAGATCGCATCAAGTACTCAAAGAGAAGTCTAGCTCGTGGATCAGTTTGTACCAAGTCGAGATGGAGAACAAGATTTTCAAAAGACTTAGAGTCTTGTTTGTAAGTTTAAGATTTTTGTTTTAGGATAAAATATAAAGGATAGATTAGCTGTGGATTGCTCAAGCTCATACACACAAAATTTATATAGTATTTTCATAAGAATTAATTCTAGTTTTGATTTTGCTTTTGAGTTTCAAAGAATACAAATATTGGTTTCATGAATAGATTCCATCAAAATAAGTTTACATGGTATATATGTGTATTGGATTTTATCCATATACACTATTACTTCATATTGTTTAGATAACATATTTTTATGAGTTTATATCATGTGTTTTAGTTCTGTTTTTATCATAACTTATTTTAGAGCTTATGTCAAAAACAAGTACATATCATTTACTAAGTGTATTGGAGTCTATCCATGCACATCATGCTTCAAATGTGTTTCAATAACTTGTTTTATATTTATACAAGTTTTGAAAAAATCGATTTTCATTTTGAAGTTTGTTTTTGAAAAATACGGTTTTTGTTTTAAGCTTTAATTTCTATACCTCAAAAATAGTTCACATGTTTGTAATATGTGTTGATTTTTATCATACATATTTGTACTTAAGAGTATTTACATAAACTTATTTTTGTGGAATTTATGGAGTTTTATAGAATTTATAGGTGTTTTAAACTAAGTTTTATATCCTATAATTCCTGTTTCTGGGCAGCTGTTGGCCGATCGGGCGGTCGACCGAAACCTATAGGTCACCTAGAGAGGGGATGAATAGGTGACTAGCTAATCAAATGCTAAACAATGTGGAATTAAAAATTATTATGTAAACTAAAACTACACACAATGTATAACATAAGAGTGAAGCCGAATTCTCGGTGAAGGGCTCTGGACTTTATCTTCAAGATTCCTCTAGAGTAAGAGTTGAGGTGCCACTATGACTTTCTTTGTTAAATACTAGAAGATAGACAAGAAATAACAAGCATGCAAGATATTAAACAATCCAAAACATATATCAATTAAGTACAAGTTATATCAAGCATATAGAGAAGTAAACAATAAAAGCATGCAAGATATAAACACAAGTGAGAGAAAGATAAGTAATCGCAAATACGGGAGAACTGTTTCGAGGTTTGAGCCACTTGCTCTACAACCCCGCCTTCACCGCTGTGAAGGATTTCACTATAATCGATCCCCCAAGATCAATCGGTGCTGCAACGCTTACAACGAGCTCCCTCAAGAACTCTTGGACTAGTAAGTCCCTCACTTGTTCCCGCAAGAACAACGCACGCGAACCCGTAAGCTCGCTGAGGCTGCAACCTCTACAATGAACCCCTCAAGAACTCTATACAACGCGAACCCGCAAGCTCGCCGAGGCCGTAACCTCTATAACTCCTCCAAATACAAATTGGAACACTTGGTGATCTCTTCTCTTGATCACCAACAAACACTCTCACAATAAAGATCCCTAGAGGATATATATAGCAATGGAGAGCTTAAGCTTGTGTGAGAAAAACTAGATAGAATTTGTAGGGAAAAACTCAAGAAAATGCATTTGAAAAATCAAGAAAAACACTCTTAAAAAACTCTCTTTTGGATATGAAAATGAAGCTCTAAAACTTGTAGAAAAACTCTATAAAAGAGCTCTTGAAAACACACTAAAAATCTTCCCCAAAACTGGTCAAAAGACCCCATTTTATAGGCTGCAGAAAACTTACCGTTGGGGGTCAGAAATGAATTGTCGGTCAACCAGCTGGTCGACCGTCCAATAGTTAAAAATCTGATCGTTGGGGTTGTCGGTCGACCGGCCAGTTGACCGCCCCTAGGCCACAGAGAGGAAGCCTCTCTATCGGTCTACCGTTCGGTCGACCGGCACCCAACCGAGAGTTGGGTGAAGCCAGTCGGTCGACCGATCGATCGACCGCTACCTAGCTACAGTTGACCGGACGGTCGACTGAGCCAAGGGTATTTGGAGCGTGCAAGTTTTTATGCACGTCGGTCGACCCGCTCTGCCCTGCTTCGGTCGACCGCTCAGTCGACCGACAGCAGCCCAACCCGAAATGTTTAGGGTTAAAAATTCTAACTTTGAAAACCCATAAAAATTCTATTTAAATCCCATGAAATCCATAAAAATAGGTTCATTGAAATACTTTGAACATAAATATGTGTGATAAAAAATCAATATATATTACAAACAATTTAAATTATTTTTGAGGCATAGAATTTAAAGCTTAAACTGATAACCGTATTTTCCAAAACCTAACTTCTAAATGAAATCTGATTTTTCTTCAAACTTGTATAAATACAAAAATAAGACATTTGAAGAATAGTGTGTATGAAAATGATCCAATATACATACAAGATGAAATATACTTGTTTTTGACAATAAGCTCAAAATAAGTTTTGATAAATACAAAACAACTTAAAACACATGACTAGATACGTCAAAATAAGTTTTTAAACATTATGAAGCAATAGTATATATGGATGAAATCCAATACACATATAAATCATGTAAACTTGTTTTGATGGAATCTATTCATGAAACCAATATATGTATTCTTTGAAGCGGAACCAATATATGTATTCTTTGAAGCTCAAAACCAATACCAAAACTAAAACTACTTAATCATGAAAGTTATGAAAATTTTTTTGTGTGTATATATGAGCTTGAGCAATCCACAACTAATCTATCCTTTACATTTTATCCTAAAACGAAAATCTTAAACTTACAAACAAGACTCAAGTCTTCTTGAAAATCTTCTTCTCTATCTCGATTTGATCCAAACTTGATCCATGAGCTAGACTCCTCTTTGAGTACTTGATGCGATCTTAACGCGCGAGCTCTTGAATCAACACGTGCTAACTTCAAAACTTGACTTTGAATTTTTTGTTGAAGCTAAACACAGACTAAGATCTTGATTGAATATCTGAAACTAAATGAGCACAAGATCATTAGTACTACAACTATATGAGTTAATCATCAAAAAACTAGAGTGATGGGTCTTTGGGCTAACAATCCCCCCTTTTTGATGAGGACAAAACTCATGGAGTTATATTATAACACCCTGTTCCCGGAATACGTACGAAAATACGTGTTCTGATTTTTTGATCATATTTTTCAATTTTCTTCCCGTATTTGTTTTTTGTTTATGATTAATTATATCATTATTTGGTACTGGTCCAAATTCGTGGACTCGGGGTCAGCTCTAGTCTGAACTGGGGACTCGATCCTAGTTTATTTCTCGATTTGGCCTTTATGGTAGTCAGATTTGACCGATTTCTATTTCAAACACTGTTTTCTAATATTTAAGATTTTTCATGATTTTCTTAAAATTTTCAGAATTATTCTGCAAAACCTTCAAAACCAGTGTCAATCGAAGTCGTTGATCGATTCCTGGATTTTTATTTTTCAAACAGAGTTGAAATTTTTAAAACAACTTTCACATTACTTCTTAAAATCTCATTTTCTATCTAAATGCATTTTGAGATTTTTCTGAATTAATCAAAATTTGATCGGTTTTGGTGTCCACCAGTATCGCCAGAAGATCCAAAATTTTTAATTTGAAAACCAGATTGAATTTCTCGAATACAATTTCACCAAGCATCTTAAAATAATATTTTTATTTTTGAGAATTTTAGTAACGTTTCTAAAATAGTCGATTTTACCCGCATTAAATAATATTATTTTCTTCTTTTCTTTTTCTTTTTCTTTTTCTTTTTCCTTTCTTTCTCTCCACCTGCTCCCGTCCTCCTCCCCCATGCCTTGCCAATGACAATCACCCAGCCCCATCTCCATCGTACACCCCATCCCCTCTCCCTCTCCTTCTCTTTTCTTTCTTTCTTTTCTTTCTTTTCTTTCTTTCTTTATTTCTTCTCAATTTCTCCATCTCCCATTTTCTCCCACCAACTCTTTCCTCTTACTTCCCCATGACCGTCTCCTCCACCATCACCACCCCCAGGGCCGCCGCCCTCTTGTCGACGCCACTCCACCCAAGCCCCCTCTCATCTTTGCCATCTCTCTTCTCTTCAACCACCATCTCCTCTTCTCCAATTTTACCAAAACCTATTACCACTATTTCCTTCTTCTTCTTCAATTCACCATCAATCCATCTCATCCTCCACTTCCAACCCCCAACCACCATCTCCTCCTCCTCCAACTCCTCAACGCTACTTTCTTCAACCAACAACACCATCTTCAACAACCACCACCACTTTCACCATCAACATCAACAATAATAACAACAAACACCAACAATACCACCTCCCCTCTCCCTCTCTCTCCTCCACCCCAGGGGCGCCGCCGGCCACCCCTCCTCGCCGGTCGCCCCTCCGGCCGTGCCGCCGGCGGCCAGCAGCCGTCGGCCAACCCCTTCTCTCTCTCTCTTCTTTTTTCCTTTATTTCTTTCCTTCTTTCTTTCGTTCCTTCTTTCTCTATTTCTTTCCTTCTTTTTCTTTCCTTTTTCTTTTTCCATCCAATACATATTCTCTCTCTCCCCCGCTCTTTCCTCCCTCATTCTCTCTCTCTAAAATATTAATTAATATATATTAATATATGAATTGGTGGCGTGCACGTGTTTCTGGTGTTTTGAGATTTTACGGCATTTTTCGATGATTTAGGCAAGTACCTTTTCTGGAATTGCAAGTACTTATTTTATTCTGGGCTGGTGCCTGTATTATGTTTAGGCAATTGTACATTTATAATATATGGGTGTATGTATATATGGTGGTATTGTATGATTGTGGGTGATTGACTATATCTGTGTATTGGCGCTTGTATCGGTGTATCAGTGGTTATATGTGGGTGATGTTTTGTATCTGTGGCGAATGGTTATACTAGTGTGATGATACTGTATTTGTGGGACTAACGGTGCTACAGGTTGCAGGAGAAGACCCTCGGGACAAACGTCCCCTCCAGGGTGCGCTGTCCCGGGAGACCACTTCTCGGGCTACCCAATGGGTCCCCCTATACCTTTATGGGTTTAGTTGTAACTTTGACGGAGTGGTTTCGCCTACTTAGCCCTCTGGTTGGACTATCCAATAGACTTCGGTCTACACCTATGGGTTTCGTGATAGCCCGGCCGCGAGATTGACTGATCTACAGTTCTCCTTTATTATTCTCCTATATATGTGTGTGCTTGAGTGGTACTAATATCTTCTGCAGGTACCTCCTCGACCTTGTGGCCCTATTAGCTCTTGCCCACTCCCCGAAAGGGGGTGTGCTTAGACCCTCTAGGTCTCTCTTTTGCTCTGCTTGGTAGGCGAGATTAGTGCTCAGTGTTTTACCGCCGAACTCGCCTGAGTGTAGCTACGTCGTGGCGCTAGCAGAGTGTACATACACTACTTCGTCACGTGCGTTGACTCCTCCGCGTGCACGTTAGCGTCTATCACTGCTCGCTAATTTGACCTCAGCTTTGAACTCAGTCTTCGGACTTTACCTTCGAGATCTTTACCAGCTCTACCGGCAGACGAGCTTAGCGCTCTGCGCTTTATCAGCTAGCTCCGTCGCGAGCGCGGCTACGCCATGTACGATAATATAGCGGTTATATGCTGGCTTCGTCATGTGCGTCTAGTTGTGCCGCGAGCGTGGCTACGCCATACGCGAAGACCCAGCATTGTTGTGCTGGCTTTGCCATAGGCATTTAGCTTCGCCGTGAGTGTGGCTCACCGTGAGCGTTAGTTTGGCGTTCATGTGTCGCTTTGCTTTGTGTGTTAGCCCCGCCGTGCGGGTTTAGCCTAAGGCTGCACGCTAGCTCCACCAGGAGTCTAGCTCCGCTGTGTGTTTAACGTTATATACTGCTAACATGGTCTAGCTATGCTCTCGCTCTTCTTAGCTCCAGTTGCTTTTAACCAAATCCAACTTTGCTTACCCACTTGTTTGCTTTCCAGTTCTTCTACGTGCCTGTCTAGTCCAATCTCACCCTGTTTATTTGTTTGATTAATAGCTTAATATTTTATTATTATAATTATGGTTGTAAAGAGTTTGAAATGTCCTTTTACATTGTTTTCATATTCTAACTTGAGTGATCAGCTGCTTGATTTATATTGTGACATTGTGCTTACTTATACAGTTTACATTGTTGAGCATTACCTGTCACCTGATATCTGGGTACTTGACATGTTATCCCTTGACATCTAACACCTAGCATATTAATCACTTGACTTATGATTATCACATTTACGGGAATCCAATTATTATATTTGGTTATGAACACTAATCAAGTATCTTCAGTACTATTGTACTTTTGTACTCTGTTACTCCTGTATCATGCCCCTGCTATTCCCGTAAATTGATAATTACACATAATCTGTAATAAATGGGCAACTTACACCGGGATGGGAGAAACTAATGACATCAATAAGTACGTCTTCATAATGATTCGATGTTGCAACAGTGTTCAGAATGACCTAAGGCAACAGGTGTTTTGGTGGGGTGGGTGTACTGGCACCCTGACCTGATTCCATTCCTGTTCCAGGACATACACAAAAGACCCTTACAGCCTAGCGGCTGGGATTGGGGACCAGACTCAATCACGTGAGGCCGTTGTTCCAGGTATGCACAGGGCCCATTATGAACATGATACATTTATCTCCCATCAGTTTTCAATAATTTAACTCGTCTTATTCATATGTGGATGTATGTGAACCGATAATACATATCAAAACATATGGATCAAAGGAGTCCTAATAATAACAATAATTTAATAACTGGTTGTTATATTGATGACACCTGTATTGCCTATCGACCACCTTTCTTGATGCGTGACACCAGACACTTTCCTGTACTAGCCATAACTTAATTAATAATAATAATAATGTCAGGAGTGGGTGTTATTGAGTGATTCCCTCATACGGATAATGGTATCTGTGTATCAAAGTCCGAACGCATTCTGCAGGATGGCAGACTCCAATGTGAATGACCAGTGGTATGGGACACTGGAAGGAAGTGATTATAATAACAGGCGACACTGATCGTTATTGTTATACGATTAAGTTATCCTACTCGTCACTTGTATATATATATATATATATATTATTTTGTGACACAATGATTACTCCAGACACACACTTATTCTGTTACTCTGAGGGCAACTCAAGTTGTATGAACTTAGATGATGGCGACATGGGGTGTATGATAAATAGATGAGGGTTTCCTTATTTGGATTATCCCCTCGACGTATCAATCCCATGAACCTAAAGTCTGAGCTTGTATACCTAATTTTGTCCATACTCATATTTAATACAATACCTGAGATCTCACTATATACTTATGTGTACTTATGCTTTCGATTCGGTTTCAGTACATGCTTTCTTTATTCAGATTTATTGATATACATGTATTTACTAGATTTTTGGGCTTTGTACCGACTTCTGATTTCCCGTTTAAGCTTACTGGTCAATGCATATACCTGAATGCCTGAATCACATCACTTGATCATGCCCACTTGTTTTGCTAGTGCATGCCATTTGGCTTCATCTTACGTACTCGTTGGGTAGCTTTCTGACTCCCCTAGACCTTCATATCCAGATTCTACATCTTGAATCGTGTTGGGATCCCCGTTGCTGATCAGAGTGGCACCGCCGAAGCGTGGATCATTAGTGGACCATCTGGAGCCTTTTCTTCCAGGATAATATTGTGTCACATCTTATGATAACTCTGTAATTGTAATCATATGTTAGACTGTATAATGCACCACATACTTTTGTACTCTGATTCTTACATGTACTGATTCTTAGCGTACATATGAGAGAATTTTTTGACCTACGTACGTCTCTATACCCGCGGGATCAGGGCGTTACAGGATGGTATCAGAGCCTAGGCTCTCACATCTTCAGTATGACCAGTCGACAAATTAATGATATAGAAATTTGCAATTGGAACGCATGAGTCGTGGTTATACAATCCAATTACAAGTGCAGAGTTATCTATTTTCTTGATCGTCCTTCCTTTGATTCCTAGCCCTTCCATCTTTTCACTATTCCAGTTTTCATGGTTTTTCTACCAACTTAAGATATTGATAAACTGGTAGGGAGTGGCAAGACAGATGTGGTTCACTCTTATTCTGTTCTGACATTCTTTGATTTTGGTATATCGCATTGTCTTATATTGGGTAGTTTTCGGCTTCGTATTCTATTCTTGTATATGAGGATGCATCATCGGGACTAGCACAAAAAGTAGGGATCAGTACCGAAAGTGGGATAGATATCACTTATTCGATCAGATGGACTGTGTCAGAAGGAATGTCAGTATGGTACAAATTTTCAAATTCAGGGCTTCTATCAGACAGAGTAATGGTATTTTCTATTATAATATTCCAACAACAATCGCGATCTCTTCTTCCAACTTCATGGAGCTGAGAGGCACCAATATTCAGAAGTCCTTATAGATTGATGAATCGCGGGCCTTGCTAGCCTTGCTAAGCGAAGGTCGTGTTCTAGCCATGCGTAAACTGAACCGAATGGGCTTCGCTGCACCCGGGCGCTTAGCATTTAGCGTCGTGTTACGCGTTGGCTTCGCCGCATGAGCTTTGCCAAGTGCGAGCCTCGCAGAGAGTTAGCTCCACCACACTCTAACTCTTAACGCCTGACGCTGTGTTACGCGATGGCCTCACCTAGGTTTGGCTTCGCTGTGGCTAGTTCCATCGGTGTTTAGCACTCTAGCCTCATTCCCCGAATTTCATTTGCCTAACTTGTTATTATGAATTTAATGAACCGGGTTTTCTTGCCATATCTGAACAAAATTGTCATGATCTTTATTGAAAATCTAATTAGCCAACCTTGCAGGGAGTATTTTCTACATATTTAATCTACAGTAGGGTTATCATCCAGAAGACAATACTTGGGACTTGCTATGGCAATTTTATATTCATGGATATACCTTTTTTCAGAGTTATCAATGCCCAGTTTCAGATTTGGTTGCTATCGGTGTTCTTTATTTATGCTCAGTATTATCAAGTTTTTCTTTATTTTCAATATTCTAGTCTACTCCAGAGTGATGGTAAGTATGCAACACATTTGAGAATTATATTGCAGACTCTTCGCCAAACACAGCTTTGTGCCATGCAGGGATTTTATATTATTTCTACGGATTTCATCACTATGGGTTTCTGTGAATTTCTATGGATTTTAGCAGCTTTGTCTCAAAGTCCGAAAGTAATATTATTGATCGTCTCTTCAAGTCATCTCGCTTCATACTATTCAGAATGGGTCAGTCCTCTGAAGATATGACAAAATTCGTTATTAATAGATATCAGGTCAGTATTATTATGGCACCGTCTAAAACTTTATATGGCAGAAAGTGCAGAAGATGACCGGTCTCGAGGTTATTTTTCAGTCAGTTTGTGAGTGTTCCCCTTAGTCATTCATATCTTAATTGGTATAAATTCTCATTCCTATCTTTTTGTGTTCATCATCCCCTTAACGAAATTGCAAGAATGCAATTTTTGTAAGGTGTGTAGATTGTAACACCCCGTTTCCGGAATACGTATGAAAATATGTGTTCTAATTTTTCGTTCATATTTTTTGATTTTCTCCCCGTATTTATTTTTGGTTTGTGATTAATTATATCATTATTTGGTACTGGATCCGAATTCGTGGACTCGGGATCAGCTCTAGTCTGAACCGGGGACCCGATCCTAATGTATTGCTCGATTTGGCCTTTACGATAGTCTGATTTGACCAATTTCAGATCCAAATACTGTTTTCTTATATTTTAGATTTTTCATGATTTTTAAAAATTTTCAGAATTATCCTGCAAAATCTTCAAAACCGGTGTCGATCGGTGTCGCTGACCGATTCTTGAATTTTTAGTTTTTAAATGGAGTTAAATTTCTAGAAACAACTTTCACATTACTTCTTAATATCTCATTTTCTCTCTAAATGCATTCTTTTAAGATTTTTCTGAATTTATCAAAATTTGACTCGTTTTGATGTCGACCAGTATCGCTGGAAGATTTTTAATTTAAAAATCTGATTGAATTTCTCGAATTCAATTTCACCAAGCATCTTAAAATAATATTTTTTATTTTTGAGAATTTTTGAAAACGTTTCTGAAATAGTCAATTTTTACCAGCATTAAATAATATTATTTTCTTATTTTTTTCTTTTCCCTCTTTCTTTCTTCTCCACCTGCTCCCGTCCTCCTCCCCCATGCCCTGCCAATGACAACCACCCAACCCTATCTCCACCGTACACCCCATCCCCTCTCCCTCTTATTCTCTTTTCTTTCTTTCTTTTCTTTCTTTCTTTATTTATTCTCAATTTCTCCATCTCCCATTCTCTCCTACCAACTCTTTTCTCTCCCTTTCACATGACCACCACCCCCAGTGCCGCCACCCCTAGCCAGCGCCACCCCAAGCCCCCTTCTCTTCAACCACCTCCCTTCTCTTCAACCACCATCTCCTTTTCTCCAATTTTCACCAAAACCTATTACCATCATTTCCTTCTTCTTCTTCAATTCACGATCAATCCACCTCCTCCTCTACTTTCAACCCCTAACCACCATCTGTTTCTCCTTCTCCAACTCCCCAACACTACCATTTTCAATCAACACCACCATCTTCAACAACTACCACCACCTTCACCATCAACATCAACAATAATAACAACAATGACCAACAACAACACCTCCCCTCCCTCTCTCTCCTCCACCCCACGGGCCGCCGGCCGCCCCTCCTCACCGGCGACCCCTCTGGCCGCGCCACCGCAGCCCTAGCCGCCAGCAGCCGCCGGCCAAACCCCTTATCTCTCTTCTTTTCTTTTTTCCTTTCTTTCTTTCTTTCCTTCTTTCTCTGTTTCTTTCCTTCTTTTTCTTTTCTTTTCTTTTTCCATCCAGCACACATTCTCTCTCTCCCCCTCTCTTTCCTCCCTCATTCCCTCTTTCTAAAATATTAATATATATATATATATATATATATATATATATATATATATATATATATATATATATATTAATATATGAATTGGTGGCGTGCACGTGTTTCTGGTATTCTAAGATTTTACGACATTTTCTGATGATTTAGGCGAGTACCTTTTCTGGGATTATGAGTACTTGTTTTATTCTTGGCGGGTGCCTGTATTATGTTTAGGCGATTGTACATTTATTATAATATATGGGTGTATGTATATCTGGTGGTGCTGTATGGTTGTGGGTGATTCACTGTATTTGTGTATTGACGCTTGTATCAGTGTATCGTTGGTGGTATCGTGGGTGATATTTTGTATCTGTGGTGAATGGTTATACTAGTGTAGACGATATTGTATTTGTGGGACTAATGGTGGTATAGATTGCATTGCAGGAGAAGACCCGTGGGAGAAACGTCCCCTCCGGGGTGTGCTATCCAGGGAGACCACTTTCTGGGCTACCCAATGGGTCCCCTATACCCTTATGGGTTTAATGGTAGCTTTGGCAGAGTGGTTTCGCCTACTTAGCCCTCAGACTGGACTATCCAATGGTCTACACCTGCGGGTTTCGTGATAGCCCCACCGCGAGGTTGACAGATCTACAGTTCTCCCATTATTATTCTCCTACTTATATGTGTGCTTGAGTGGTACTAATATCTTCTACATGTACGTCCTCAGCCTTCTGGCCCTATTAGCTCTTGTCCACTCCCCGAAAGGGGTGCGCTTAGACCCTCTGGGTCTCTCTTTTACTCTACTTGGTAGGCGAGCTTAGCGCTCAATGTTTTACCGCGAAACTCGCCTGAGTGTAGCTATGTCGTGGCGCTAGCAGAGTGTACATACACCGCTTCATCACGTGGGTTAGCTCTGCCGCGCGCGCGTTAGCGTCTATTACTGCTCGCTAACTTGACCTCATCTTTGAACTCAGTCTTCAGACTTTACCTTTGGGATCTTTACTAGCTCTGTCGGCAGGCGAGCTTAGCGCTCTACGCTTTATCAGTTAGCTCCGTCGCGAGCGTGGCTACGCCACGTGCGATAGTATAGCGGTTATATACTAGCTTCATCACGTGCGTCTAGCTGTGTCGCGAGCATAGCTACGCCATACGTAAAGACCCAACATTATTACGCTGGCTTTGCCATAGGCGTTTAGTTTCACCGTGAGTGTGGCTTCACCGTGAGCGTTAGCTTGGCGTTCATATGTCACTTCGCTACGTGCATTACCCCCGCCGTGCGGGTTTAGCCAAAGTCTTCATGCTAGCTCCACCACGAGTCTAGCTCCGCCGTGTGTCTAGCGTTATATACTGCTAACATGGTCTAGTTATACTCCCGCCCTTCTTAGCTCTGGTTGCTTTTAACCAAATCCAACTATGCTTACCCACTTGTCTGCTTGCGTGTTCTCCTATTTGCCAGTCTTGTCCAATCTTACCCCGTCTGTTTGTTTGATTAATAGTTTAATATTTTGTTATTATGATTATGATTGTGAAGAGTTTGAAATGTCCTTTTACATTATTTCATATTCTAACTTGAGTGATCGGTTGCTCGATTTATATTGCGACACTATGCTTACTTATACAGTTTACATTGCTGAGCATTACCGGTCACCTGATATCTGACACATGGTACTTGACATGTTATCTCTTGACATCTGACACCTAGCATATTAATCACTTGCCTTATGATTATAACATTTACGGGAATCCAATTATTATATCCTGTTATGAACAGTAATCCTGTATCTCCAGTACTATTGTACTCCTATACTCATGTTACTCCTGTATCATGCCCCTGCTATTCCCGTAAATTGATAATTACACATAATCTGTAATAAATGGGCAACTTACACCCGGATGGAGGAAACTGATGACATCAATAAGTACGTCTTCATAATGCTTCGATGTTGCAACACTGTTCATAATGACCTGAGGCCACAGGTGTTCCGGTGGGGTGTACTGGCACCTGACCTGATTCCATTCCTGTTCCAGGGCATACAAATAAGACCATTACAGCCTAGCGGCTGGGATTGGGGACCAAACCCAATCATGTGAGGTCGTTATTCTGGGTATACACGGGGCCCATTATGAACATGATACATTTATCTCCCATCAGTTTTCAATAATTTAACTTGTCTTATTCATATGTGAATGTATGTGAACTGGTAATACCAAAATATATGGATCGAAGAAGTCCTAATAATAATAATTTAATAACTGGTTGTTATGCTGCTGACACCTGTACTGGCTACTGACCACCGACTCTTGATGTGTGGCACCAGACACTTTCCTGTACTAGCTATAACTTAATTGTTAATAATAATAATGTCAAGAGCGGGTGTTATTGAGTCATTCTCTCATACAGATAATGGTATCCACGTATCAAAGTCCGGATGCGTTCTGCTGAATGGCAGACTCTAGTGTGAACGACCACTGGTATAGGATACTAGAAGTGATTATAATAATAGACGACACTGATCGTTATTGTTATACGATTAAGTTATCCTACTCGTTACTTGCATATATATATATATATATATATATATATATATATATATATATATATATATATATATATATGTATATATATATTATATTCTATGACACAATGATTACTCCAGACACACACTTATTCTGTTACTCTGAGGGAAACTCAAGTTGTATGAACTCAGATGATGGCGACATGGTGTATATGGTATATAGATGAGGGTTTTCTTGTTTGGATTATCCCCTTGACGTATCAATCCAATGAACCCAAAGTGTAAAATAATTTTTAAAAACTAGTTAAAAATCCTTCAAACATCAACTTAAATCATATATCTCATGAAACATATATATTACACAAGAGTTGACACTCAAATTTATAAAGCTCATAAAGCTCGTGATAACAAAGTCATGAGTAAACAAAAGAAATGTGGGCACATAAGAATCATGTGAATAGCAGATTCATGAAAATAAATCAATAAGGCTCAAAATAAAACTCAAATAAAATTCTTTTTCTCAAGAAACATGATATATCATATAATCATACAAGAATCATCAAAAGTAGGACATACAATGTATAATCAAACATAAAATGAGTACACAAAAGAAATAAAACATGTATAGCATAAAGAACATGTGTATCTCAATAATAGTACATATATAACACAAGTTTTCACATGATTTGCATATCAACATGATATACACATATAAATTAATATAAGCTTTAATTAAAGTATATAAAAACATGAATTAAAAATAGGCACGTAAATTCATTTAAAAACATGAATAAAGTTTTTCAAAAATATATGCATAGCTAACAACCAATCAACTCAACATTAAGCAAAAATTAATATATGATTGAGTTTAGGTTACTACACTAGCATTTAAATATTTAAAATATTTTAAAAGTGGATGATAAAATGGTTACCAAAACCGATATAGCCAATCTATTTCTCCAAAATGAGATGGTCCTCCCACCATTCTTCCTTGATTGTGATGCATCAAAAGGGTTTGTTCTTCAATCTTCAAATACATCCACCACCCAGGCACCTACCCTTTTACGTTTTGTAAGAGCCCACACCTACATAAAAAACAAGTGGTGTGAATTTTGATACCCAAATCTTTTTGGGTTCACGGGGATTAGGAATATTGGGAACCCACACATTCTTATTTGCAAATTTAAAGAATTTAATCTATCAAAGTAAAATTTTGCAAGACGGCCTTAGCGGCCACAATGTGTACATGTGTACACTTTAGCATACATATGAGTGTGATGTGTATGATCATGGTGTGTATGGAATGTATGTCGTGGATGGTGTGCATGAACATGTGGAACATGTTTCTTGCGAAACATAGATTCTAATTTATTATAATCAATGACATATTGGCTCAAAGTGGAGTCCAAACAATCAATTCTATTTTTCAAAACATCAATTTCATTTTTATCAAAAGAAGATACAACTTTAGCATGAAAAACATGACAAGAATGAGAATCAAAATTATTTTTCTCTTTGAAAATAGAGATCTTTTTTTTTTTTTTAAAACTTATTTTCATTTAAAATAATTTTCTTTTCTTTTGAAATAGAATCAATTTGGTTTATCAAAGAATTATTTCCTTCAAAAGCAACAATCAATTTTGAAAACAAAGAAACATTCTCCTTTTTCAAAGTCATTTTCCTTCAACAAAGTTTCATTTTCTTTCAAAATGATATCATTTTCTTTCTTTAACAAATCATATATTTTAAGAAGTTTATGACGAAGAAATGCAAGCTCGTCATAAGACATATCATCATCATCAAGCTCGGAATCGGATTTTACCTCTAGGGCATCATCCCCTTGGACCATGTAACACATGTTGAAAGTAGTACTTCCCTCATCCGAGTCACTCTCCTTGTGATATTGCGTTTGTTCACCAAGAGAGATGAGAGTGTTCTATACTATAAAACATGAATCAAAGTTAGAAACCCTAGATTAATATTCATCATTTAGAGTTGACATTAAAGCATAAATGACTTTTGCATTAGCCTCTAAATGTTTGCCATTTAAAAAATATGAATTTTTAATGGTGACAAAATAAACATGAATACCTAGGGCTTTGAGGAATATAAACATCTTAACTTTTCAAGTTTGGAGATTAAGAATGTCAAACATAGGAGGTGCAAGAAAATTCTTGTGTGTGTATAAACAAATATTGTGATTAGCAAAAGTAAGATCTTTAACTCTAGGTTGTTGAACCTAAATCAAGAGCACCAAGCTCTGATACCAATTATAGTTCACCTTGAGGGGGGTGAATAGGTAACTAGCTAATCAAATGCTAAACAATGTGGAATTAAAAACTATTATACAAACTAAAACTACACACAATGTATAACATAAGAGTGAAGCCGAATACTCGGTAAAGGGCTCGGGACTTTATCTTCAAGATTCCTCTAGAGTAAGAGTTGAGGTGTCACTATGACTCTCTTGATTAAATACTAGTGTGAGTACATACACAATATCAAGTATGTGAAGATAGACAAGAAATAACAAGCATGCAAGATATTAAATAATCCAAAACATATATCAATTAAGCACTTGTTATATCAAGCATATAGAGATGTAAACAATATAAGCATGTAAGATATAAACATAAGTAAGAGAGAGATAACAATCGCAAACACGGGAGAACTGTTTCGAGATTCGAGCCACTTGCTCCACGTCCCCGCCTTTACTGCAATAAAGGATTTTCACTATAATCGATCCCGCAAAATCACTCGGTGCCGCAACACCTACAACGAGCTCTCTCAAGAATTCTTGAACTCGCAGGTCCCTCACTTGTTCCCTCAAGAACAACACACACAAACCTACAAGCTCGCCGAGGCCGCAACCTCTACGATGAGCTCCCTCAAGAACTCTACACAACGCGAACTCGCAAGCTCTCCGAGGCCGCAACCTCTATAACTCTGATTGGTAGTGAAAAGTGCATTTTTATCATTACATTTACCATCACATTTTCATATTTATTCCTATAATTCTGCACATTTACTAATATTTTATTATTTATTGTGTGCAGGCCTTGAGAAATAAAAATAAAAGAATAAAGCCTTAAAAGAAGCCCAAAAGCCCATATTTAAAGCCCAATGCAAAAGTTACAATTATCAAATGTCAAAGTTGCAATTACTGAGGGCAATAGTTGCAAATATCAAAAGAAGAGGAAAGGATAGACTTCTATTCAACCCTAAATACTTGCAGGATGAAGATAAAAGGAGAAGAGTGCAAAGATAAAAATTCAAAAAAATTCAGATTCAGACTGTACACGTTTTAGTATTCAGATAATAACTTTTGCTACAGATATTCAAATCTGATGATTCAAGATGCTCCAGAAAGAAGACTTGAAGACTACAACTCTTATGTTGATCAAACGTTTCAATTCAGTCAGAAGATAAGCCAATTTCGGCGATCAATATGATAATAAGTTGCAGGACAGATTTGAACTTCTATGTATAAGTGCCACAAGTCTGGAGATAAGATTTTTTGGGAGAGTCGTATCGGGACTCTACATCTTCCAGCTCCTATAAATACCCCTGCAGAGCAACAGAAAAAAAGTACAGAAAATACAGAGTAGAAATTTAGGGTTTTCTTAGGCAACTTGTAGTTTAGCTTAGGTTTTTATTTTCGTTTTCATTTGTAATTTTTGTAACTGAGAGGAGAAGATGTTTTCATGGAGGAAGGAGATCTACTTGTACTGAGGGTGACAATCGGTGTAAGTTTTGCTTTTCTTCCATTCTTAATTAAATCGAATCAAGGTTCGTTTTCGTTCTTTTATTGTTTTTGTTCTTTTATTCTTGTGTTATTGTATTGTTTCTCTCTAATGTCTTGCAAACCATGAGATCTGATCGCTTCGAGACTGCCTAGCCGAAGAAGTGCCCTTTATGGCCTATGGAGATGAACAAGCCGTCGCTTGCCAGTCTTTTCTTTTCATAGTGTAGATCGCGAAGGTGGATGATCCTATACGCCATTCTTGTACGCCTTCGAAGACAAAGTAAGTTGTAGCAAAAGGTTCAAAGGTAAGTAAGACTGAAGAGGTAGGTATGTATTTTTCTAGTTTATAATCTTCTTCCTTTCTTCTATTTCTTTAGATTAGATGACAAACTCCACTTCTTTCCAATTTATTTCTCCCACTTCATTGTAAATACCATTGTAAATAATAAAAATAAATAAAAAAGAGATAACTTGCTTAAACGCTTCCATCGCAGTTCCCTCCCTGAAAATCACGACCCGCATAGCCACTGCTACCGCGGATTAGAATTGAGCACCTTGCACATCTTTATTTCTCAATCTAAAATTCTATATTTTGTGTGCAGGAAAAATCTCAATCAAAATTTTGGCGCCGTTGCCGGGGAGGGACGGTAAGTTTTTCTCTAAAAAAATTATTAACTAATTCTTTTATTCTTTCTGTTTGCAGGTTTGGAGAACAGGAAACAGCAGCAAGGACATATAGCAACTCTGTGCCTCTGCCCTCGAAGGCAGAGCAACAGAGCCTACTACCTTGCCGCGCAAACGCGGCAATAGCCGCGGATTCGCGGCAGTAGCAGAGAACTACTTACTGAATTTTCTGCAGGTTGCTGCAATCTGAAATTTGATTTGTCAGCTCTGTTATATTTGTTCTGTGATAAACCTGTATACTGCTAATTAATCAACAGTAAAATACTTGTTGAAAAAGATAAAAAATTGATTAGACGTTTGCATTTTAGGCACGTCTTTTCAATTCATTTATTTTTACTGTTGAAGAGTGCTGGAGCAAGGTACGTTCTCATTGCATGTAGAATAGGACTCATCTCTTGGTTGATTTTCATTGCTTTGAGTGAATCTTATTTACATATCTTGTACACTTGCACAAACTTATCTTAAGGGCACTAACCCATAACAAGATAAGGTGGGGATTTAATCACCCTTCCTTGGCCCAAAAATCATATTCCAAGCACTCACTAACCCAACCCTAACTAAAAATTAGTAGACGTTGGCCCTAGGGACATCTCGGACTCAAATAGGAGATTATCCTAAGGGGGAACGGTGTTGGAATTTGACTCCTGCCAAATCAGTGTCTAGGAAGGGGATTAAGGGCCGAAAGCCCGAAGATTGGTGGTTATTTAATTAAGGAACGTCTTTGACAGAAAACCTCCCACCACTCTTGCCCTGACCTGGCTGATTAACTTGTGGTCAAAGTCTGCACCCTACCTCCCGTGGACAGTCTAACCAGTTAGGAGTCGTCTAGGTCATAAGTCTACCCTAACTTAGGATAGAATTTTTTTCTTTTTTGTTTGCTTATTTGTTTGTTTTCTTTTTCTTTGTTTGTGTTTGTGTGATATGGCCTATAACAACAATTTTTTCAACTTTAATGAGAATCTATATTACATACCAACCTCTTATTCGGATATTACCAACCCGGCATATCATAACTTTGACCAACCTAGTGTGCCAGATTGGTCTTATCCGAATCATTACATGCCCCAGTCCCAATACTATGAACATGATTGGAATAATCATCACTATTCTTCACAGAGTCAATGGGAATTCAATACCCCTGAGCCGTATGGTCAACCACCTGTTCAACCATTATCTTCATAAATGTCTCTTCCCACATCACCAAGGTTTCAGTCCACCATTGATCTATTCGATGGGTTAGAAGAAAAAGTGGATCGGTTGCAAGATATAATGAATGATCAAATTTTTAGACTTTCCAACATTCTTGAGCAAGTTGATAGGAACCAAGAATCATTCTGTCTAGAAGACCTTGATCAAAATTCAATTTCATCACATCAATATGAACTTGCTCAACCCCAATCCTTGGACAAATTGGCTAGTTTTAATTTCATTGTGATTGAATTAGATTGTGAATGTGAACTCGATCTCCAACTTTGTGATTCAGTTTCCATTTTCGAATCTATGTTGACTCCGGTATCCTTACCCAATTTGGACCAATTTTCTGAGCCAACATTTATTCCCGTACCCATAGATCATGAAATTGAATCACCCATTTTTGATGATCATCATATTGAACTTGACCAATTTCATACTTTTGAAAGTCCCATTGACAAATTGGCAAGTTCTCATTTTTATGAGATTAAACCGAATGAGATATGTGACTTTGATTCTCAAATCTGTGATCAAGTTCAAATTCCCGAATCAATATTGACTCCTGTTTTGTTACCCGACTTAGGTAATCTTTTAGAGTCAGATTTGATTCCCACACCTATCATTCCTGAACTTGAATCACCAATATTGAGTCACATTCCATTGTGGGAAAATGACTGTGAACTTGAGTTTCAACTTCTTGACTTGGACACACTTCTTGAAACAAGCTCGACTCCTGAACCCTTACTTGATTTAAGTTCTTTCCTGAGTCGGTATTCGTTCCTGAACCTATCATTCTTGAGTCCAAGTCAACCATTCTACCAAGTCACATTCTTTTGTTAGACATAGGTATAGATCATGTCTCTGTGATGATTTTCCAGGACTGGTCATGTAAAGGAAGTAAATTTCATAAGAGGATCTTCCATGATCCTATTCATACTGAGGACTGTAAACATGTAAATAGAAAAGAGGTCAATAAAGGTAGGTCCGTGAACTACCACATTATCTTGATTGGGTAGCAACGCTTGGCCCAATTAGACCACCACCTGAACCGCCACCTTGAGGTAACATCTGCCTTCCCTTTCTTCTTTTTCATGCATATATGCATTCATTCATACATTGAGGAAAATGCATGAGATAAGTGTGGGGGTAGACCTTACTAACATACTAACATAGTTAGAAACTAACAAAACTTTGATATATATATATATATATATATATATATATATATATATATATATATATATATATATATATATATATATATATATATATATATATATATGAGAAAAATGTATATCAGCCCGCGGGCTGAGAGTACTCTCTCAGCCTGCGGTGACGTGGCTCAATTTGTTACGTCACTGACTTGCGGCCCGCTTTTAGGAAGAAGTTAAATTACCAAATACCCTTTCGATAACTTTTCCTTATTGTATTATTATTTTCCCCCCTTTTATTTTGCCGCTCTTTATAGGATATAAATTACTTTTCGCCTTATTTCTTTACCTCTTTTTTGAAAGATCTAGTTTCTCCTTTTCAGCCTGCGATAAAATTTTTTTGAAAATATAAAATCTTTTCAGATCAATTTTTTCAGCCTGCGATAAAATTCTACTTTATAGTTTAATTTTTTTGTATATAATGTAGTCAGAGTCTTTGGTCGCATTGTACATTTAAACTGCGACATTAGTCAAAGTCTTTGGTCGCAGTGTACATGGTTAAATGCGACCAAAGTCGCAGTGTTGTTATTGATAAAGATGGCCAGCAACTGCAATCTAGGGTTGCATTACATGGACTGCGACTTTGGTCGCAGTACGTTAAGTAATTAATTTTTTTGTATATAATGTAGTCAGAGTCTTTGGTCGCATTGTACGTTTAAACTGCGATCTTAGTCAAAGTCTTTGGTCGCAGTGTACATGGTTAAATGCGACCAAGGTCGCAGTGTTGTTATTGATAATGATGGCCAGCAGCTGCAATCTAGGGTTGCATTACATGGAATGCGATTTTGGTCGCAGTACGTTAAGTAAGTGTTGTTTTATTAAGTGTTGTTTTGGATTAAGTCATTTTTGAATCTAAATGAAAAATGAAAAGTTGCATGTTGTCTGATGCGACTTGGAGTCACTCCGTGAGATGCGACCTATCATAAAGATTTTATGAGATCTTTTAACGTCAAGTCTACGTTGACGAACCCGCACCATTCGTTGTTTCCCGAAGCGGTTGTCCACGCGTCGGCTCTTCATTGGGTTTAGGCGTTAATGTCTTTTAATGCCAACCGGCGCTGGCGGTTGGAGACCATTAATGCCGACGATTCTAATTAATGAACCATTAATTATGGTTATTATGGGCTGCCTATAAATAGGTCTCACCCTCTCCCTTTAACAGCCCATAATTAGACTGTCATCATTTGAGAGCAATTGCTCTGAGAATTTCCGCCTTCTTCAGAGTCTCTAACAGGGGCCTGCCTCCATGGATGAAGATGACCCTATGGACGAACTTGATCGATGTTCGTCCACAAGGGAAGAAGTCATAGACCTCATCGTCCACAAGGGAAGAAGTCATGGTCCTCGTCGTTCACAAGGGAAGAAGTCATGATCCCTGACGAGGACTTAAGCCTCACCGAGATCTGCTCTGACTTGATGCACCAGTCAAGCTTTCTGATAATTGATGGTCAGAGTGGGTATAGCGGCGGGGGATGTGGTGGATATAGTAGTGGGTAGCATTCCCTGTGAGGTCTCAAAACCTCCTCTCTTACCCCAGAAGTGACATCGAGGAAACTCCATGCTCACTGGATAACCTTCTAGTGAAGAGATGTTCATCAACGAAAGATCGTATCCTGCCACTTTGGAGGGTCAGGTGGAATCAGAGGATTCTGCTACCACCAGACCTCAAGAAGAAGATTGCTCTTAGTCAACAATGGCTCTTTTGATGTTTAGTCTTCTTGGCTATTTTGATGTTTAGTCTTCTTTGTACTGCTATATTATAACACTCAATCTTATTGTATAACAGAGCGTTTTGTATCATATTCACATGCCTGGAGATAAATGCCTGGACATAAATAAAAAGCATATTTGTTTTTTTAATAAACTACGAACTTGATCGAGCCAGCATGCATTGCAAACAAAACAACTATGACCATAGATGACACTGCGACCAAGGTCGCATAAGATACATTGCAAACAGTAACTACTGCGACCAGGGTCGACACTACGACCAAAGACTGCGACTGCTGCGGTGACGGACCAAGATTGCAGATTATTTTTTTAAGACTGCGGCCATCAACTGCGACCAAGGTCGCAGTGTTGTTGTTGATTATTTATAAAGACCACCAACTGCGACCAAGGTCGCAGTGATGTTGTTGATTAAGAGTAAAGACCAGCAACTGCGACCAAGGTCGCTGTGTATTTATTAAGACTAAACACCAACAACTGCGATCAAGGTCGCAGTTTATTTTTTAAAGACTACGGTCAGAAACTGCGACCAAGGTAGCAGTATTGTTGTGATTAAGACTAAAGTCCAGCAACTGCGACCAAGGTCGCAGTGTATTTATTAAGTCTGCGTCCAGCAACTGCAACCAATGTCGCAACCTTTCATTTTAAAAATTTATAAGGGTGAAGTAATATAATTATTAACTGCGTCCATGGTCGCAGTATATTCGTTTAGCGTAAAATATTTAAAATGAAGGTTTGTAACAATTGTACAGCATTTCAACCAAGACATAGTAGTAAAAAATGTAATTCACACAATTAACTTTAGAAAACAGATTTATATATTTAAAAAAAACAAAATACAATTTTTTTAAACTTCTAATCCTCGTCATCACCATCGTAATGAGAAAGAAGTTTGTGACTATGGTCGCAGTACTGAAGGAGGTCGCATTGCTATACGATAGCATGTTTCCTCCGGTATTCTTTATTCTGTATTAAGTATGCGACCATGGAATATTTTTTTACTTTTCAATGCTAGAAGTCGCAATCGTCATATAAAAGGGGTATTTTTGTCAATTTGTTTCACGATTGTTTAGGCGGGATTTTTTTGATTTTTTTGGCGCCCACACTCTGCGACCGATGTGTGACCTATATTCAGCCACGTTCCGCAGGCTGAGAAACTCTCTCAGCCTGCAGGCTGAGGTACAGTAAGCCCTATATATATATATATATATATATATATATATATATAAAGGACAATATTTTGACTTATCTTTTGAAAGAAATCTAAGTTAGTCTTAAGAATTAGGAAAATCATGATTAGGATTTCTAAAGACTTGGTCAAAATAAATAAATTGTTTAATTTTTAGGTATAGGAGGAGAAATTGAATAAATAATTAGTCTTGATTTTACCTTAATGAAATGTGCATTCCTAGTGAATATATAGGATTTCAAAACAAAGACCCTTGTGCCTCATATAAAATAATAATAATAATATATATCACTAATTAAGCTGGATACATGTGCCTCAAGAAGCTTAAGTGTTCACGCCTAAAGGTGAGGTTCTGAATAAATAAAGCCCTTAGTTTTGTGGCCTAGTTCACTCGAATTTGAGTCCGTGGGGTGTTTTCTCACCTGGTGCCCTAAAGCCTACCGGTTGGGAGCCACCAACTTTAAGTTCGCTACATGGGTGGATTAAAAAGCCTAAGAAAACTGAGAAATATTATACATGTATTAACACATCTATTAGTCAATTAGTTAGGTATGAGGGCCTCAAGAAGCCTTGATACTTACACGAAAGAAAATTAGATGAGTTATCATGCTAAAAAAAAAAAAAATTTATTAACACATCTAATAGTCAATTAGTTAGGTATGAGGGCCTCAAGAAGCCTTGATACTTACACGAAAGAAAATTAGATGAAGTTATAAAAATAATAAAGAGGCATGAGAGTCCACGTTAAGGAATTCCTAGCAAAGTTATAAGGATGCATATAATTTTTGGTAACGAAAAGACTATACAAACATTCAATTTTGATCCTTACCTAAAATAAATAACAATTAACTTTATTAAGACTAAGTTTAAGAATGAATAAAAATGATAATCCTAAAACTTATAGACTACTAGTCTCTTCAAATATAATTCGAATATTTCCTTTTTTATGGATTTTGTGGGTGTAATCCGCTGAAAACCCTCACGAGACAACACTCGTCCTCTAGGGTAACCTAGGGGTTTAACGGCTTGTTGCACGTGCTAAGTGCAATCGTGATTCCTACGAAAGTGAGTTAGCTAGTTTAGTTTTTCTTTTTCTTTTGATTTTTACTCGAGGACGAGCAAAAAGATAAGTGTGGGGGTGTGATTGGTAGTGAAAAGTGCATTTTTATCATTATATTTACCATCACATTTCATATTTATTCTATAATTCTGCACATTTACTAATATTTTATTATTTATTGTGTGCAGGCCTTGAGAAATAAAAATAAAAGAATAAAGCCTTAAAAGAAGCCCAAAAAGCCCATGTTAAAGCCCAATGCAAAAGTTACAATTATCAATGTCAAAGTTGCAATTACTGAGGGCAATAGTTGCAAATACCAAAAGAAGAGGGAAGGATAGACTTCTATTCAACCCTAAATACTTGCAGGATGAAGATAAAAGGAGAAGAGTGCAAAGATAAAAATTCAAAAAAATTCGGATTCAGACTGTACACGTTTTAGTATTCAGATCATAACTTTTGCTACAGATATTCAAATCTGATGATTCAAGATGCTCCAGAAAGAAGACTTGAAGACCTACAACTCTTATTGATCAAACTTTCCAATTCAGTCAGCAGATAAGCCAATTTCGACGATCAACATGATAATAAGTTGCAGGACAGATTTGAACTTCTATGGATAAGTGCCACAATTCTGGAGATAAGATTTTTTGGGAGAGTCGTATCGGGACTCTACATCTTCCAGCTCCTATAAATACCCCTGCAGAGCAACAGAAAAAAAGTACAGAAAATACTGAGCAAAAATTTAGGGTTTTCTTAGGCTAACTTGTAGTTTAGTTTAGGTTTTTATTTTCGTTTTCTTTGTAATTTTTGTAACTGAGAGGAGAAGATGTTTTCATGGAGGAAGGAGATCTACTTGTACTGAGGGTGACAATCTGTGTAAGTTTTGCTTTTCTTCCATTGTTAATTAAATCGAATCAAGGTTCGTTTTCGTTCTTTTATTGTTTTTGTTCTTTATTCTTGTGTTATTGTATTGTTTCTCTCTAATGTCTTGCAAATCATGAGATCTGATCGCTTCGAGACTGCCTAGCCGAAGAAGTGCCCTTGATGGCCTATGGAGATGAACAAGCCGTCGCTTGCCAGTCTTTTCTTTTCATAGTATAGATCGCGAAGGTGGACGATCCTATACGCCATTCTTGTACGCCTTCGAAGACAAAATAAGTTGTAGCAAAAGGTTCAAAGGTAAGTAAGACTGAAGAGGTAGGTATGTATTTTTCTAGTTTATAATCTTCTTCTTTTTCTTCATTTCTTTAGATTAGATGACAAACTCCACTTCTTCCAATTTATTTCTCCCACTTCATTGTAAATACCATTGTAAATAATAAAAATAATAAAAAAGAGATAACTTGCTTAAACGCTTCCATCGCAGTTCCCTCCTGAGGATCACGACCCGCATAGCCACTGCTACCGCAGATTAGAATTGAGCACCTTGCACATCTTTATTTCTCAATCTAAAATTCTATATTTTGTGTGCAAGAAAAATCTCAATCAAACTCTCCAAATACAAATTGGAATAATTGGTGATCTCTTCTCTTGATCACCAACAAACACTCTCACAACAAGGATCCTTAGAGGATATATATATATATATATATATATATATATATATATATATATAATATATATATATATATATATATATATATATATATATATATATATATATATATACAATGGAGAGCCCAAGCTTGTGTGAGAAAAACTAGATAGAATTTGTGATAAAAACTCAAGAAATTCTTTTGAAAACTCAAGATAAAACACTCTTGAAAAAAACTCTCTTTTGGATATAGAAATGAAGTTCTAAAACTTGTAGAGAAACTCTTTAAAAGAGCTCTTGAAAACACACTAAAAATCTTCCCCAAAACTGGCCAAAAGACTCCCTTTTATAGGCTGCAGAAACTAGCCGTTGGGGGTCAGAAATGACCGGCTGGTCGACTGGCTGGTTGACCATCCAACGGTTAAAAATATGACCGTTGGAGTTGCCGGTCGACCTCCCACAGGCCACAGCGAGGAAGACTCTCTGTCGGTTGACCGTTCGGGTCGACCGTCACCCAACCGAGAGTTGGGTGAAGCCAGTCGGTCGACCGAGCCAAGGGTATTTGGCTCGTGCACGTTTCTATACACGTTGGTCTACCGCTCGGTCGACCGAGCCCTGTTTCGGTCGACAACAGCCCAAACGCGAAATGTTAAGGGTTACAATTCTAAATTTGAAAACCCATAAAAATTCTATAAAAAATCTTATAAATTTCACAAAAATAGGTTCGTGAAATACTTTGAAGCACAAATATGTGTGATAAAAAATCAATACATATTACAAATAATTGAACTATTTTTAAAACATAGAATTTTAAAGCTTAAACTGAAAACTGTATTTTTCAAAAACTAACTTCTAAATGAAAATCTGATTTTCTTCAAACTTTTATTAATACAAAAATAAGATATTGAAACACACTTGTAGCATAGTGTGTATCAAAATGATCCAATACACATAAAAGATGAAATATACTTGTTTTTGATAATAAGCTCAAAATAAGTATTGATAAATGCAAAACTTAAAACACATGACTAGATACATCAAAATAAGTTTTCTAAATATTATGAAGCAATAGTGTATATAATGAAATCCAATACAAATATAAAATCAGTAAACTCGTTTTGATGAATCTATCATGAAACCAATATATGTATTCTTTGAAGCTCAAAACCAAAATCAAAATTAAAACTATTTAATTATGAAAGTTATGAAATATTTTTTTGTGTGTGTGTATGAGCTTGAGCAATCCACAACTAATCTAACCTTTATATCTTATCCTAAAACGAAAATCTTAAACTTACATACAAGACTCAAGTCTTCTTGAAAATCTCTCTTTAAATCTTTTTCTCCATCTCGACTTGGTCCAATTGATTCATGAGCTAGACTCCTCTTTGAGTAGTTGATGCGATCTTGACACACGAGCTCTTCAATCAACACGTGCTAGCTTCAAAACTTGACTTTGATTCTTTATTGAAGTTGAATATCGACTAAATCTTATTGAATATCTGAAATTAAATGAGCACAAGATCATTAGTACATAACTGCGCGAGTTAATCATCATCAAAACTAGAGTGATAGGTCTTGGGCCAACAAACGTTGCTCGATTGATCGACCGATCGACCGACGCGCACAGATACATGCACAATCCCAACACCTTAGCTCGGTCGACCAACCGATCGACTGTAGCAAGGAGCAGTCGACCGACTGGCTCACCCAAATCTTGTTGGGTGTTGGTCGACCGACAGAGAGAAATCCTCTCTGTGGCCTAGGGGTGGTCGACCGACCAGTCAACCGACAGTCCCAACAGTCAAAAAATTGACCGTTGGCTGGTCGACCGGCCGGTCGACTGACAGGTCATCTGGCCCCCTAACAGCTAGTTTTCTGATGGCTATAAATTGTGAATTTTGGGGTCAGTTTTAAACAAGATTTTTGGAGAAGTTTTAGAGCTAGTTTTTCCAACCTTCCATTGAGTTTTCTCTATAAGTTTTTGAGCTTAACTTCTATATCAAATAGAGAGTTTATCAAGAGTGTTTTCTTGATCTTTTCAAAAGGAGTTTCTTGAGTTTTTCACACAAAATCTATCTAGTTTTCTCACACAAGCTTGAGCTTTTCATTGCCATATCTATCCTATAAGATCCTTATTTGTGAGAGTGTTTGTTGGTGATCAAGAGGAGATCACAAGTATGCAAACCTTGTATTGAAGGAGTTGTAGAGGTTGCGACCTCGGCGAGCTTGCGGGGTTCGCGTGTGTTGTTCTTATGAAAACATATGAGGGACTTGCAGGTTCAAGAATTCTTGAGGGAGCTCGTTGTAGGTGTTACGACACCGAGTGATCGTGCGAGATCATTTTTGGTGAAAATTCTCATTGCGTTGAAGGCGAGGACGTAGATCAAGTGGCTCGAATCTCGAAATAATTCTCCCGTGTTTGCGATTGCTCTTCTCTCTACTCACTTGTATTTATATCTTGCATGTTCATATTATTATATCTCTATATACTTGATATTACTTGTGCTAAATTGATATACTTTCTTGGGTTGTTTGATATCTAACATTGTTATTATTGCTCATCTATTACATACTTGATATTGTATTTGTATGCTCACAATAGTCTTTAACGAAGAGAGCTATAGTAGCACCTCAACTCTTAGTCTAAAGGAATCTTGAGGAGACAGTCCAGAGCCTTTCACCAGACATTCAGCTTCACTCTTTGGTTATACATTGTGTGTTTGTTTAGTTTGCACAATAAGTTTTTAATTTTGTATCATTTGTCATTAGATTAGCAAGTCGCCTATTCACCCCTCTCTAGGTGACCTTCAATGGTATCAGAGCTTAGTGCTCTTGATTTAGGTTTAACAACCTAGAGCTAATGATCCTTATTTTGCTAATTACAATATTTGCATACAACACACATGGATTTCTTGCACCTCCCATGTTTGATATTCTTAAGTTTCAAAGTTGAAAAGTTAAGATGTTTATGAACCTCAAAGCTTAGGCATTCTTTTTATTTTGCACTATTAGAGATTTATATTTTATTAATGACAAATATCTTGAGGCTAATGCAAAGTCATTCATGCTCTAAAGTCAACCCTAAAAATGAATATTTATCTAGAATTTTTGATATTGATTTTGTTGGCCCAAAGGCCTATCACCCTAGTTTGATGATGATCAACTCATGAAGTTATGTTTACTAATGATCTTGTGTTTAATTAGTGACAGATTCATTATCAAGATCTTAGTAGGTGCATAGCTCAACAAAGGATAAAATGTCAAGATTGGAGATAGCACGGTGTGATTCAAGGAGCTTTTGGATCAAGCTTGGACCAAGTCAAGAAGATGAGAAGCCTTCAAGAGAAGACTTCAAGAAGATGAAGACTTGTGTCTAGGTATAAGATTTTGTTTTTGTTTTAGATAAAATGTAAAGGATAGATAGTTGGTGGATTGCTCAAGTATACCATGCACACATACTCTTGATAGAATTGTTTTCACAAAAGATTTTCTAGTTTAGAAAATACTATTTTGGTTTTTGGTGTTTCTCATATACTTATCTTTTAACCAAAACCAAGTTTAGAGCTTTATGACAAAAACATAGATATTTCATATTGATTGTGTAGTGGATCATATCCATACACACTATGCTTTAAAAGTATATCTTGTTTTTGTATTTGATGAAGATTTGGAAAAAAACATGTTTTGAAAAAAACAGTTTTATCATGAGCCAAATATTTCCAAGTTACAAAAATAGTCCAATCTTTTATACATGCCTTGATTTTGTGCAAGCATGTTTGTATATCAAAGTATATTGGTTAAACTATTTTTGTAGATTTTTAAGTTTTTTATGGGATTTTATTTGAGCCAAAAAGACTAACTTTTTAATCCCAGAAAACTGTTTCAGGCTTCAGATAAGTCGACTTGTTTCCTTTATAGTCGACTAATCCTGAAGTCGATCGACCGGTTCGATCGACCGACGTGCACAGATGTGCACGCCTTTGTGCACTGGAGGACGGCCGACCGTGCCGGTTGACCACTCCAGAGAGCAGAGCTCTCTGGAAAGTTCGGCCGACCGTTCGGGTCGACCGACAGAGAGTTAGACTCTCAGCTCCAGTGGGTCGGTCGACCGTGGCTCCAACGGTCAGATTTCTGACCGTTGGCGGTCGACCGCACGGGTCGACCGGCAGTTCTGACAAAGCCCCAACGGCTAGTTTTTGACAGCCTATATATTTGGGGTTTGTGCACTGTTTTCAACAAGATTTGGAGAAGTTTTTAGAGTCAGTTTTTCCCACTCTTTTCAGAAGTTTTTCTCCACAAAATTTAGAGCCAATACTTCCAATTAAAAGGAGAGTTTTTTATCAAGAGTGTTTTAAGCGATTTCTTGAGTTTTCCTCCACCATCTCTTTCCTAGTTTTTCTCACACAAACACTTGAGCATCCATTGACTATTCATTCTATAGGAGTGTTGTAGTGAGAGCTTTTATTGGTGATCAAAGTGTTTAGATCACCAAGAGATCTTTTCTTGTACCTTTGAGGAGGCGGACGTATGTGTCCGTGTTGTTTTGAGTTCGGGTGCGGACTCGGTTGTTTCGAGGTGCGGCCTCGGCGAGCTAGTGAGCTTGGGTGTGTACGGGACTAGGGACGCCGAGGGCTTGTAGGTGTTGCGGCACCGAGGAGAGATCCATTGGGATCTTGCATAGTGGAAATCCTTCGTGTGTCGAAGGCGGGGATGTAGAGCAAGTGTGCTCGAACCTCGAAACATACCCTTGTGTTTGCGATTGCTCTCTCTCTCTCTCTCTCTTTGTCTCTTTTATATCTTGCATTCAATTATTGTCTATCTTTATATGCATGATATTCTTTTGTGCTTAAATTGATATACTTACTTGGGTTTGTTTGCTAACACTTATATTCAACCAAGAGAGCCAACGCGGCACCTCAACCCATTCAAGGGAATCTAGAGGAGTTTGTCCAGAGCCCTTCACGGGGAATTTGGCAACACTCTTTGGTTATACGTTGTGTTTAGTGTAAAAGATTTAATTAGGTCATAATTGTTTTTAGCTTCCGCATTATTTGCATTATTAGGCATTAAGTGCCCATTAGATTAGCCTTCACCTATTCACCCCCCCTCTAGGTGAACCTTCAATTGGTATCAGAGCTTGGTACTCTGATTTGGGTCTAACAACCTAGAGTTAAAGATCCTCATTTTTAGGCTAATCACAATATTTTTGTACACACACCATGGACTTCATGTCACCACCCATGTTTGACATTGTTAACATCCATATATGGAAGGTGAAGATGTCCTTGTACCTCAAAGCCTTAGGTTATCATGTTTATCTTGCCACTACTAATAATGCATATTATTTAGATGGTAAGAATCTTGAGGCTAATGCAAAAGCCCTACATGCTTTAAGATCTACCCTAAATGATGATTACTTATGTAGGGTTGCTAACATTGATTTGGCTTTTGTAGTGTGGAACACCCTCCTCTCCCTTGGCGAAAAAGAACAATATTATGCCTGGAGCGATTCGGACGTTGGAAGCGACATCTCCAATGTGTGCTACATGATCCAAGGGGATAACCCCTTGAGGTAAACTCCGAATCCGATGATGAAGACATGTCATATGATGAGCTTACTAACTTTTGTCATCTTGTGCTTGAAAATATGACATGCTTAAAAAGAAGAATAATAATTTGAAAAGAACATTACTTGCATGCATGTAGAACATGATACATTTAGATCTAACATTGCATGTTTAGAAAAAGATAACAAAAATTTGAAAAAGAATTTTGATGCCATGATTGATGAAAAAGATTCATTAGAAATAAAATGGCATGCTTAGAAAAGAAAATAATATTTGAAAAATGAAGAATGTTTCCTTGCTTGCAAAATTGAATGATTTATGTGAAGGAAACACTATTTAAAAAAGAAAGTTAATTGGGTGAAAAAACAAAAAGAAGTTATTTTTCAAGAAAATAAATCTTTGAAAAGAAAAATTTGTGAAAAAGAAAAGATTTTGTTTCACAAAAGAAAAAGAAAAATGATTCTTTATCTCATCATGCTTTACATGCCACCACTAATGAGATTAAAGATTTGAAAAATAAATGGATGGTTTGAGTTCAACTTTGAACTCTTGTGCTTTTAATCATTCTAGGTTGGAGTCAATGTTTTCAAAGAAACAAACTCCACACATTCATGCACATCATAACCATGCATTTGCTTATGTTGCACAACATGATCACACTCCTACACATAAGCATACTAAGGTGTACATATGTACACATTGTGGCCGCAAAGGCCATTTAGCAAAGTTTTGTTTTGATAGATTACATCATATAAATTTTGCTATGAATAAAAATTTTTGGGTTCCTTACAAAGCTAACCCCCAAGGACCCAAAAGAATATGGGTACCAAACCCCTACCCCATGTTTTTGATGTAGGTGAGGGATCTCTCAAGACGTGAGAGATTTTGGTGCCTTGGTGGTGGTTGCACGTGGACTAGATGGACATATTTTTGATGCACCGCTATCAAGGAGGTTTTGGTGGAAAGACCACCATGTTTGGAGCTTTGGAGTTGGTAACAATATCTAAACTCCTACTTTTTATGTACATGCTTTTTACATATATCATATTCATAGCATGTTCATGTTTTAATTATTTTTTGTACTTCATGTGGTAAATTCATGTTTAGATGTAGATTCCATTAAACTTGTATTTATACATGTACAAATAGTGAGAACAAATTGACTTATATATGTTTGCACTTCATACTCATTTGCACCCACTATATGCATATGTATAGCCTAGTTTTGATGATTCTCATTTATACTTGTTTTGCAATTTTCGTGTTTTACTTCATGTATATGTATTTTTTAATTCAAATCTAATAAATATACATGTATACCCGTGAGTCTCTTGCCTTCAAGCAAATACATTTGATAGACTCTTTTATGTTTGGGATATGTATGTGTATTGTTAGGATTGGATAAATCATACATATACCATGAAGATTAGTGTTTTAATGAAAAATAATTTTTCATGTTTTTTTAAAAAAAAATTGTGACCTATGATCTTTTTGAGCTTCAATGTCTATTTTCATGAAAATGCTATTTACATAACCTTTGAATACTCATCTTTTACTTTTTAAGATAATTTTGAGCTTTATGGACTATGAGTGCTTGAACTTTTATATATTTAGTATGATTCATGAAATACATATGCCTTGATTTCATGTTTTTTGAAGGATCTTTAACTAGTTTTTTTCAAAAATTATTTAACTAGTTAATTGTTCTTCATTTGGTAGTGATTTTCAATGCTAAAATATTTTCAAATCTATTTTTGAAAACCCCTACCCTCTATGGGAGGATGGATGGGCGATTATGCCTTATATGCTTCATTGAAAATCTTCTATCTTGAGCATATGAAGGGTGGTAGTTATAAGAGTTATACACTTAATCTTATTGTTATGTCAATTGGTATCATTGAATCGTTTCAATTGGTATCAATATGAACTTATTTTGTATATACTCATAGTTTGTTTTTCTTATATATGTATGTATCAATTTCAATTGGTATACTCATTTCATACATATATATGATTTTCATGTGCTTAACTTACAATTGGCTCACTTTTTTAAAATAAAAAAACACAAAGTTTTTGATGAAAAATAAAAATATTTTGATCATTATGTTTACCATTGATATCAAATGCTTCAACTTCATATTTGTTAAATTTCAATTGGTATCAATATGTTTTACAGTAATGATTATTTTCGATTTGGTATCTTAAAATTTGATTGTTTTACAAGAGCTCTGATACCTTTTAAAAAAAAAATTTTGTTTAAGAAAAATTAGAAAAATTCAAAATGTTTTGATATGTATTTCCTATATGCAAGGAGAGCTTAACATCTCTCTTACATATAGATTCATGTTGAGTATATTATAAATTGAGGAGCTTGACACTCTTCTTTATATGATATACGTGTGTAGGGGGAGCTTCACATCTCCTCTTATGCATACATAATATGCGTTATGTGAATTAGGGCTTGTCATCCCTCTTTCATGTAATGTATATGTGTAGGGAAGCTAACTTAGCGTCTTCCTCTTCATGAATGTATATCGCATATAAATCTTTATTGATTGATTTGTATTACCCCTTCTTGATCTCTTTGTTTTTGACAGAAAGGGGGAGAAAAATTTGTTTGATTTGATTTTACTTTGACCCCTTTGTTGATGATTGACAAAAAGGGGAGAAATATTTTGGAGTTTATATGCATGTTAGTAGAATTTATGTTTATTGCATATATGTTTTGTTTTGCAAATGTATGGAGATAAGAACTTGATGAGTTTTATGATTATTTGACATGTTGTATTTGCATACATGTCATACATTGCATACATATTTATGAGCTTCATTGCATATATTTATTATTTTTGTGTTATGCATGAGTTAAGGGGGAGCTTCTTTGAAGCTTTACTTTAATCCATGCATATATAACCTCATGAGTTTTGTCATCATCAAAAAGGGGGAGATTGTTGGCCCAAAGGCCTATCACCCTAGTTTTGATGATGATCAACTCATGAAGTTATGTTTACTAATGATCTTGTGTTTAATTAGTGACAGATTCATTATCAAGATCTTAGTAGGTGCATAGCTCAACAAAGGATAAAATGTCAAATTTGGAGCTAGCACGGTGTGATCCAAGGAGCTTTTGGATCAAGCTTTGGACCAAGTCAAGAAGATGAGAAGCCTTCAAGAGAAGACTTCAAGAAGATGAAGACTTGTGTCTGTAGGCTGTCTAAAAATGACTAAACAAACAAGCCATTAAGGAAGCAGAGTCTTAAGCTCTAGACGCGAGGAATCGATGCCCGCGTCTCAGCATTAAGACGCGTTGGCTCTACACCCGCGTCTCAACGTCCAGACGCGTCGGCCCGAAGCCCGCGTCTCAGCATCAAGGCGCGTCGGCCCGACGCCCGCGCCTCAGCGTCCAGACGTGAAGGCCCGAAGCCCGCGTCTCAGCATTAGGCGCGTTGGCTCGACGCCCGCGTCTCAACTTCAGGGCGCGTTTGGCTCGACGCCCGCGTCTCAAACTTCAAGGCGCGTTTGGCTCAACGCCCGCGTCTCAGTTGCAACTGCCCTGATTGCGGGGCCAGTCACCGCGCATGTAGCGGGTAGTGGCCCCTCATTCGGGAGCGTTTTCAGGAGGCACCTTCACCCCCTGAGACCCCTATAAATAGCCTTGTTTTGTTATGAAGAGGGATCGAAGCTTTGGAAAGGTCGAGAATTAAGAAGGTCAAGGCATCATCAAGATCGATCGAATCCAGGCAAGAGGATCATCAAGAGGGAAGCACGACTTCAACAACAGACAGAGGGAGGAGACTCTTCAGCGAGCTTACTGAGTACTAGCCGCTCTTCGCCTACCTCCTCTTTGAGAGTTTTGGTAGACGGAGCTGAGTTACTCTTTCTACCGACCGAAGAGAAGACCCCCGACGGTCCAGGACGGTCATCTGGTCAACGGAGAACAAGATTCACTCTCCACCGCCACACGAAGAACCCAGCATTAAACAAAGGGGGGATTCAAGCTTCAACATCCTCCCTCCCTTGTAACTGGAAGGAAAAGTCTTGTTGTAATCTTTTCATCTGATTCAAGAAATCTTTACAGCAATTCCCTCTTTCTTTTTCCCGCGCATACAAGAGATGGCGACTCCGCTGGGGACTACCTTCGTTACTGACGAGCGCACCGTGGTGCAAGATGACGTTCTCCGTAAGGGGAAAATGGTCGAATCACTCGTCGTCGAGTTCGACCAGGCGAAGTATGAAGAGTTCCTCTCTTCTGGCTCCAAGAGCCCAAAGACCCGCGTCTGCCGCAGGGTCTCAAGTGGACAGCCCCCTGAAGCCCAATCTGAGGCTCTGTCGGGTGCTCCTGCTGCCCACTGTGCCAAGTTTGGTTCACGCGCCGACGCCTCCCAGAAGGCCCCGCGTAACCTCAGACACCTCTGCTGCGATCACCGCGTCGCGCAGAACACACGCGCCAACGCCTCTCTGAAGGCCCGCGTGGTCCCCGGCACATCTACTGGTGCGATCGACCGTGTGGCACAGAACGCCCGCGTCAGCGTCTCTCAGGAGACCCGCGTGGCAAACACCCCTGGTTCTACAAACCAGGAAGTTGTTGGCTTCTCTCTTCCTCCACGGCGCAATCGGAATGCGAGCGTCGACAGAGAAGACGCGCGCGTCAACACTCAGTCGGAACCGTTGGTTTTCTGACTGGGGTTGGACGCAGCGTACGATCCGATGCCTTGCCCGCACCTCGTCCAGTGCGAGAGATCCGCGTTTGGCGACCCAAACGCGAGACTCCCCAGTTGAGCCTTCTGAAGACCAACTTGCCAAACGCCAAAGCGAAGCCTCTGCGTCTCGTCAAACGCAGGAAGCACGCGCCCATAGGCGTGGGGCCCAGCAGCCCACTCTCTCCCAAGTCTCTCTGCTCCAACGCAGCAGACAGCAACGCGAAAGTCGCGTCTCATATCAACAGAGACGCCAGACGCGTGACGCAGCCGCGACGCGACAGCCGCGTTTCTGAAACCTGTGTCCAGACAGCACAGCGCATGACTTCCTCCCGTCTTCCACGTCGCGAGGCTAGTCTATTTATCCCTCTCCCACGGATTTGAGGATTATTTGACAAGGAAAAGGAGTGCCAATCAGGCCACTTCTCCATGCTGCTGTCAACAGCTCATCCAGATGCTCTCTGGATGTCATTGCGAGTCAGGCGTTGCACCAGCCGTCTTTAATTAGACAGCTGACCCTGATTCCCCCGTCAGCCAAAAGAAGACGCTCCCACAGGAGGAGAACCTTCTCAGATGTTGAATACCCGGCTTACTGCAAACATGACTAGCAGAAGCAAGGGAAAACAACTAATGGTCAACTCAGAGGAATCTGACTCTGAGCCGGAGGGGGTGTATCAACACACTCGCACCCGGACAGGGGCCATTCCCCCAATTGACTATAATGCCTTAGCCCGCGGCATTAGAATGGGTGGTTCTCACTCCGCTATAGTGGAGTCGCAGGCTTCAAACTCTTCCGTCGAGAAGGAGGCTTCCGCCTACATGGCAGACACTCCTGAGGAGACGGCCAGCGTTTAGAACAGACGCAGAAGCACCAGATGGATATAATCGCCTCTCAACAGAGATCCATTGACTCCCTTAAGCATATGCTTGAGAAATTGCTTGAAGAAAGAGCGAGATCTCCTCCTAGACGACCGAAGGGGAAAGGGAGAAAGGGAGGAAGCCCACCCTCCGAATCTTCTGACGAGACACGACGATCTACCTCGGATGTGTCCAAGCCCTCGTCGCAGGCAAGAAGCGACCAAGACCAGGAGAAGACTCATGCTAAGAGGATGGGTCAATTGGAACGACGCCTCGAGGCCTTGCCAATCGCAAGGACCTCCAAGAAGCTGGAGTGGTCCGGCCCTATCCGGCTGAGTGGGACTTAGTTCCATACCCTCCTAAGTTCAAGGCTCCAACCCTCCAAGCATTCGACGGAAGGGGTCACCCAACCAGCACATCTACTACTTCAAATCCCAGACCGGGAATGTGGTAGATAATGACGCCATCCTGGCGCGACTGTTCATCGGCACCCTGAAAGGGTTGGCTTTTGAGTGGTTTATGAAGCTCCCGGAGGGTTCTATCAAGAACTGGGGGGATCTAGAGAAGCTGTTCTTGACACGCTTCTTCGAAGACGACTCCGAAGTCACAATGCCTACCCTTTTAGCTACAAAACAGTGAAAGGGAGAGTCCGTCAAGTCTTTCGTAGAAAGATTTCGGAACATGGCACTCCGATGTCCAAGCGGCATGACCCAGGCCACCCTGGTGGAAACATGTCGCCATAATCTCCAAACCTCACTCCTTGCTCAAATAGGAGTTGCTGAAAGCCGCACCTGGAAACAATTAGTCCAGCAAGGTGAACAGGCTGAGGAGATTGTCGCCCGCGTCAGAGCGGAAGAAGGCAAGCCCAGGCCAGAGAGGTCGACAAGGCGTGCACCAGACACATCCCTCCAAACCAAACGGAAGGATAACTTGGCGACAGAGACCAAATCTCCCTCCAAGCCTCTACCAGGCAGAGCGAGTGGCTCTTCTAGCCAACCTCGCGCCAACAAACAGTATTCCTTCAAGGAGGAACACGTCGACTCGCTCTTCAAGTTACTCACAAGAGCAATCGACTGAAACTCCCTGAAATTAGGCGCCCGGAGGAAGTCGGCAAGACCGACAATCCCACCTACTGCTTATACCACAGGATGCTCGGACATCCTACCAAAAGCTGCTACGTCTTTAAGGACATCCTTCAAGCTTTGATTGACGCGGAGGTATTAAAACTCCGACCGGAGCAGAAGAAGATGACGGCCAACATGACGTCGATTCTCCAGTTTGGGACACGACCCCCGACACCCGTGGGGGTGATCTCTGTCCCGAAAGGAGAACTGAGGGTGGTCAACACAGACCCTCATCAGCAGCGGGAGAAAGGCTTGGTACCCGTCCCTACACCTCGAGGGGAAATCATGTGGGTCCACCCTGACCTCGTCGACGAGCAACAATGGACGACTGTGACCAACAGGAAGTCCAAAGGCAAAGGGAAGGCTTCATCTTGCCATGTGATATGCGCTTCCTCCCGAGAAGCGGATACTGATGTTCCCTCGCTGACTGACTCGGAAGAGGAGACAATAGTCCTGGCCGCGGAACCCAACCCACCAACGGCAGGAACCCGTTCGGGGCAGGCATACCTGAAACAGTATGGCGAGACAGCAGTAGCTCCTCCACAACCAGCTGCAGAGCCAGCAAAGCCCTCCTCTAAACAGCCTGGGGAGAAACAGAAAGAAACTCGGTTTTCTCGAGTTCTTGCGAAAGGTGTAACGGAAGGATCCTCGACACCTTACAGTTTTGATGTCTTGGCTCAATTAGCCAACATCCCGGCACGCATTACCTTGTATGAGCTCCTGAGGCTATCAAAGTCAACTAGAGAGGCTCTACAAGAAGCTTTGGCAAATGCTGAGGTCTTTATGACCCGTGTGCCAAGGGAGGAAGATGTAGAGGATTGCCTCCACACCTCCCCGAATACTCCCTGCATCACCTTCACAACAGATGACATGCAGGTTAAAGGGAAGCATGACCGACCCCTATACTTCACAGGGTATATTGGGTCATCCGAGGTGAACCGCATCCAGGTAGACCCAGGGTCTGCGCTAAGCATCATACCTCGTCGGGTTATGCAGTTTCTAGGCATTCCTACCCATCGTCTGAGCCCTACCCAGACGACTATTTACGGGTTCAATGCCAACAGCTCCCGCCCGATGGGGAAGATCAAGCTCAAATGCCAGATCGGGAGCCTCAAGTCGGAAGTGACGTGTTACGTCATTGACGCGGACACTTCCTACAACCTGTTGCTGGGACGACCATGGATTCACCGCAATTCCATCGTTCCCTCTACTCTCCACCAAGTCATGAAATACATTGACGAGAGTGGACAGGTCCCGAACGTTGATTGCCGAAAGGCATCCGTTTAAAGGGGTTGAAAATTATTTCACGGACTCCCTCTTATATCAGGATCCGGAGGAGACTAATGAAACCCCACAACCAGAGGAGCCAGACTCTGGTAATGAAGCTGACATTGAGTCGGAGAAAGAAGAGTGCCTGTGGGAGTTGGAACCACTTGTAAAGAGCACTAATAAGCTCGGTGTTGATACCACCGACGATGCAGGCGGTTGGTATATAATGAAGATTTAGATTTCGCGTATTTCCCTGCGTGTGAGTCTGATTCAATACCGTCGGATACTAGTACCGACGTAGATGAGGATGTCTGGTCGGCAATGGATGCTTTGACATCATTGCATGTACCAATAAAATCATCCTTCGGGACGTACCAGGATAATGGAGACGCGCAAGAGTCTGTATTCATGGTTCCAGCCAGACGAAAAGGCCAAAGACCAATACTTTTTGGGCGAATCGCGTCTGAACCAATGCCCCACGAAGAATCGGAAGGTGAGGATGAATCCCCTCAGTTCGATCATTATGAACCGAAAACGCTCAAGATGATGAAGCGCATGGGGTATGATCTAACCAACAGACCTGGGTTGAACTTCGGAAAAGGAAGAAGAACACTGCTTCGATCCTTTGTACCGAAAGGGAAAACCCCTGATTACTATCATCAGACGCGCCGGGGGTTGGGCTATATATCAACTCCAGTGCCATCAGCCTCTGATTCGGAGAGACTGTCAAGTCATGACTGCTCATCAGACACGTCGTCGTGGGAATCAGATGTCAGTGTCGGCAACATCTTCAAAGGGCTTTCAGTAAACATGGTTTCGACAAGCCATCTGGAGGATGAAGATGAAGAAATGATCCAATCTGATACAGATCCTTGGATCAACATTTGAATGCTCTTTGGGATATCCGCTTTGAACAGCGTGAACCACCCACAGAAGACAAGGTTGTTCAAGTCAACCTAGGAGATGAAGCCAATCCTAAACCCATCTTCATAAGTGACGGCCTGTCACCTTCGGAGAAGAAGGATCTTATATCTCTTGTACAAGAGTATATAGACGTCTTCGCCTGGAATTACGAGGACATGCCTGGACTTGATCCTCAAGTGGCTATGCACCGCCTCAACATCAATCCAGATGTAAAACCTGTCAAACAACAGCAGCGACGGTTCCGTCCCGAAATAATGGAGGCAATCCAATCAGAAGTCAGGAAGCTTATTGACTCTGGCTTTATCAGGGAGGAACAGCATCCCGATTGGGTAGCCAACATCGTACCCGTTGCCAAGAAGAACGGGAAGATCCGGATCTGCATCGACTTCCGCGATCTAAACGAGGCCTGCCCCAAAGACGAATTCCCATTGCCAATCACGGATGTCATGATTGACAATACTTGTGGATTCGAGCGAATGTCCTTTATGGACGGGTTCTCAGGATACAATCAAATCAAGATGTATCCCGATGACGAAAAGCACACCTCCTTCAGGACACCCCTGGGGGTATATTGCTACACCGTCATGCCCTTCGGTCTAAAGAATGCGGGGGCAACCTACCAAAGGGCCATGAATGCCATTTTCCATCAGCAGATACGCAAAACGGTGGAATGTTATGTCGACGACATCGCGGTGAAAAGTCGCATTAAAGGAGATCACATAGCTGATCTGAAGGTGGTCTTCGACATCATGCGGGCTCATCAATTGAAGATGAACCCCACCAAGTCCTTCCTGGGGGTAGCCAGTGGCAAATTCCTAGGGTTTGTTGTGACTTCCACAGGAATCCATTTGGATCCGGAGAAAGTCCGTGCTATCCAAGAGATGCAACCCCCAGAAGCCTCAAGGAGCTCAGAGGATTGCAAGGACGATTGACATACATCCGCAGATTCATCTCAAATCTCTCCGGGAGATGCCAACCTTCGCTAAGCTGATGAAGAAGGGCGTTTCGTTCATTTGGACGACGCTTGCCAGCAAGCATTTGAGGAGATCAAACGATACCTCACCCTACCACCAGTCCTTGCAGCTCCGGTATCCGGAAAGCCTTTCCTGGTGTACGTCCGATCAATGGATCATTCTTTGGGAGCTCTACTAGCTCAGAATGATGACCAAGGGCGAGAACAAGCAATCTACTACCTAAGTAGAATGATGATCGGAGCCGAACATCGGTACAACCCGATCGAGAAGGAATGTTTGGCACTGGTGTTCGCTATTCAGAAAATGCGACACTATCTGGTGGGCCAAACCATAAATGTCATATCCAAAGTCAACCCCCTGAGGTTACTCATGACAAAGCCTTCATCATTGAACGGCCGACTGGCGAAATGGGCTATATTGCTCTCTCAATATGAGATGCACTTCCTACCCCAAAAAGCCATTAAAGGACAAGCGGTGGCGGACTTCTTAGCCGAACACCCAGATCCGAGGGCAGCTAAACTCTACGAGGATCTCCCAGACGAGGTCGCCGAAGCCTGCCTAACCCAGACATTGTTCGAAGGACAAGTATGGCAACTTTTCTTCGATGGTGCATCAAGGACAAGCCCTAAGGGACACACAGTTGCGGGGGTAGGAGTAGTACTCGTCTCCCCACAAGATTATGTGATTCCCCGAGCTGTCTCGCTAACCGAGCCTTGCTCCAACAATGTGGCGGAATACAACGCTCTTTTGATTGGGATGCAATTCGCCGATGAGATTGGCGTTAAAAATCTCGAGGCGTACGGTGATTCCAAACTCATCGTCAGCCAAGTTCGCGGAGAGTATGAGGTCAGGCATGAAGATCTAGTACCCTACTACAACGCGACTATCCACATGGCCGAGAGGTTTTCAAACTTCTACATCGACCATGTACCGCGCAAGCAAATGCGCATGCAGATGCACTTGCATCCCTTGCTACCCTCCTTAGCTCTTCCAGCTGGAGCAATGGAGAAGGTATTCGTCTATAGCCACGACCTATATTGCCCAAAAAGTCCCCTCGGAGACTACCAGAGGTCAACGGGAGATCGTCGCGGTAAGGAAACACTTGAAGTGTCGACCGATCCAGAGCTTAAAGACTGGCGATTCCCCTACATTGATTTTGTCTTATACGGCATCTTGCCCGAAAACACCAGGGAGGCGACTGCCATCCGAAGGAAAGCCTCCAAATTCTACTACAATGCGATTTCGCGAACATTGTATCGTAGATCGCATGACGGGATCCTGCTCCGGTGCCTCTCATCAAAAGAAGCCCACGAAGTGTTGAAAGAAGCCCACGATGGTACGTGTGGAGCTCATCAACCTGGCCCGAAGCTGGCAAACCGACTCCAAAGATTGGGTTACTACTGGCCCAAGATGGTTGCCGATGCTGTTGCCTATGCCAAAAGATGTCACGCCTGTCAAATACATAGCGATTTCATCCATCAAGCACCAGGATACCTCCACTCTACGACCTCTACCTGGCCGTTCGAAATGTGGGGGATGGACGTGGTTGGTCCTATCAGCCCACCATCATCAAAGGGACATCGGTTCATCCTAGCGATAACCGATTACTTCTCAAAGTGGGCCGAAGCTATCCCTTTGAAGGAGGTAAAATCATCTAACGTGATCAAGTTCATGAAACATCACGTTATTTACCGGTTCGGTGTGCCTCGGCGGATTGTCCATGACAATGGACCCCAGTTCATCAGCCAGGCTTTTCAGAGATTCTGCGCCAAGTTCAGAATCCAGAGTGTGTCATCAATGGCATACTATCCGCCCGCTAACGGCCTCGTAGAAGCTTTCAATAAGACTATTGGCAAGCTTCTCAAGAAATTCGTCTCGAAAAGTCAACGAGACTGGGACGATAAGTTGGGCGAATGCTTATGGGCCTATCGCACGACTGTGCGAACCCCAACTAAAGCCACGCCATTTTCCTTGGTGTACGGATGCGAAGCCGTACTTCCACTGAAAATCCAAATTCCATCTCTTCGCGTCGCCTTGACAGCGGAGATGACAACAGAGGAGAAGCATTGACAGCGACTCCAAGAATTGGAAGCCTTGGACGACAAGCGTCTGCAGGCCCAACAACAAATCGAGCTTTATCAAGCTCGTATCACCAGAGCCTTCAACAAGAAAGTCAAATCGCGAACTTTCAAGAAGGGCGACCTCGTCTTAGCCGTCCGAAGACCCATGGTCATGACACACAAGACGAAAGGAAAATTCCAACCCAAATGGGAAGGACCGTTTGTAGTAGAGTCAGTCTACTCAAATGGATCGTATCGCCTCATAACCTCAAATGGCGATACACTCATGATGCCAATCAATGGCAAATTCCTGAAGAAATACTATCCCTAGATGGCATTCTTCCACCGATCAAGTTAAAAATACACCTCTGATCAAAAACATCCGACGCCCTCGACGGCTAAGGATAGAGGAAAATGTTGGCCTTTAAGCCCAACATAAGTCCTCGACAACTCACCATGCTGAGGGGAATAGCATGGCTAGCCCAACTCAAACGGTAGTTGGTAAAGGCATGTCAAACCCGTTGACAGCTGAGGATTTGCTAAAAATCCTAAGGGACATGTTCCCATTTGATCCGACGCCCTCGACGGCTAAGGATAGAGGAAAATGTTGGCCTTTTAAGCCCAACATAAGTCCTCGACAACTCATCATGCTGAGGGGAATAGCATGGCTAGCCCAACTCAAACGGTAGTTGGTAAAGGCATGTCAAACCCGTTGATAGCTGAGGGTTTGCTAAAAATCCTAAGTGGACTCGAGTCCACTCTTTCCTCCAAAGTCCCTTACCAATTCTCATCCATAGAATGGTAGGACCACAAAATGCAATCATTACTATGTTAACACTATACCTCTGGTAATGAATACTCCTCGTCGAGTACAAACCTGGCTTGTTAACTCTGCATAGAGTAACAAACTCTCAAATTTGCCAAGTTAACACTATACCTCTGGCACTTCAAATTCTACTTGTCAATTCTCATCAATAGAATGACAAGTCCTCAAATTGCTCCTATCGCAAGCAAATTCTTGTCAAGTTAATATCACACCTCTGACAACTACTGTTTAAGTTAACATTACACCTCTAAGCGGTACATCGAGTGTCTGTCAAGTTAATATCACACCTCTGACAGTTACCTTTCTTCAGACTTCCATATCGAAGCTGAAATGGACGATGCCAAGTTAACACTACACTTCTAGCATCCGAGTCATTGCTAAGTTCAACAGTACACCTATGGCTATGACCTTTCCTCGACTTCCTTGTCCAAGCCGAGACGGACGATGCCAAGTTAACACTACACTTCTAGCATCCGAGTCATTGCTAAGTTCAACAATACACCTATGGCTATGACCTTTCCTCGACTTCTTTAAGCCGAGACGACTAATGCCAAGTTCAACATTACACCTCTAGCATTACTATCACTGTTAAGTTAAACATCACACCTATGACAGTGACACCCTCAGTTTTCCCAATAAAACTGAGATGCTGATGAGTTAGGTTAATATCACACCTCTAACTCACGTCCTTGTCAAGTTAACATTACACTTCTGACAAGACTACTTCTAAACCGTTAAGTTAATATCACACCTCTAACGGTAAAAATCTTACTAGATTCCCCACGAGTCTAGTTTCATTTGATATTCTCCCCAACCGAGTATCAAATTCATTTTGGAGGCATTGTTGGTTAACATTACACCGATAAACAATGCTTCCATCAAAATCCCCAGCTGATCTTAAATCAAGTTAATCCCAAATCCTTGATAAAAGTTCACCTTCTCTGGGGGTACACACTCCACTTGTCACTTTCTTTTATAAAGTGGCAGGTCCACCAAAAATCATTCCATTTTTTCTGTCAAGTTAACATTGCACCTCTGACAGTATCATGAAGGTTCCTGAAACATGATCTTTCCTCATAACTTTTTGACTTGTTAAGATTACTGTCATAATTTTGATGAGGCCAAAAGATTCCTTGCTTCTACATGTCCAACTAAAGGCAAAAGTTCAAGACAACAGAAAGAGGCAAAAAGAAAAGTGTCACTTTTATTGATATTCAAGCATATGAAAGTGATACAAAACACTCTCTTATACAATAAGATGAGTGTTACAATTAAGGAGTACAAAGAAGTCCCTCTCTCTCTCTCAGAGGCCGTACTCACTCCTTGAAACCGCATCTGATCCCAGGTGCACAATTGGAACCGATTGCGCCATGGCGATGACGCAAAAGTCGAAAGCGCCCTAGCTGATTAAGCTAAGAGCAATGGTGTTCTTGAGGTCCGGTGGCAACAGAAGGTCCTGCAACCCTTCGTTCAGGCGCGTCTCTTTCCCTAGCAGACCATCCAACAAACATGGAGTCACTCCTGGGGTGAGAGAGGAAGTTTAGGAGTCATCACAAAGGATGCTACCCTCCACTAGGTCCAGCGGCAGCAGAAAGTCCTGCATTCATCACCATCCCTTTCCCCAGCAGCCATCCAACGGAATGTCCTTGATGTCACTTCTGGAGTAGGGAGAGGAAGAGGATCTTTCCGCCACCGTAACCGCCGGAACCTCCTCGCCATCATACTTGACCTGACCATCTCTTGCCATCAGGCAAGAGTGGTGCAGGAGATCTGAAGAGACCTTGGCGAGATGTAGGTCCTCGTCAGAGATATAATTTAATCTCTTACAAACGACGAGGACCATAATTTAATCTCTCACAAACGAACGTGGAGCAAGTTCGCCAGCCGGTATATTCTTTCTGGGGCCCAGCAAACCTGAAAAAGGACGAGCAAGCCTACCTGCAAAGAATAAGCAAGAGTCAGAAAATCTGGAACTCAGTACATTTTTATAAAGGAAACTGAGTAACAGAACGCGACAGCCATTCAAGACTTCAGACGCGAGAATGACCCGCACAGTCAAACAGACGCGAGTCAAACTGCGCCACGCATAGGATTCAAACGCGGCCTCAGTTTGTACCCGCGCCTAATGCACCAGACGCAAAGAATTTCAGAACGCCGAAAATTGCCATCTCTCTGTTGAGTGAACAAGAGTTGCAAGATTCAGGTCTGAAACACGCCAAGGCAATGAAACGCGATGGGCAAAGCCAGCGTCAAGCTCCCGCGTTCAGAGAAGTCAAGTCACTGGCACAAATTCCAGAGAAGGAATGCACCGGGACTTCATTCAGATGGTTATGCCAAAGTTCAGGCTATACACATCATCGGGGGACATACCAGCAGAGACCTCTGGCCAGAGTTGGCCTCTCTGCACCCAAACGCAGGCGTCCAAGATGATCCGAGAGGGGGTTCTTCTTGAAGAGACCAAACCGAAGCGTGAGAGCTCTGGGTCATCTTCATCCTCGGAATTACCTTCATCCATGGAGACGGAATCCCTATCAAGAAACTCTTTTCTGAAGAAGGTGGGACTTCTCAGAGCAATCCAAAGAGAAATAATCCAAGCTTGGATTATAGAAGGGGAGCGCACCCTATTTATAGGCAGGCCCTAATAACTGCCATTAATGGGGCGTTAATTGGAACCGTCACGCACGATTGTCAAAGCCCAGTGAAGGATTGACACGTGGAACGCTGCTTTGGAAACCGTCGCAAGCGCCGGTTTTCAACCGCCCGCGTCGGTTTTTGCATTTAAGGGTAGTAACTCCTGAGTCCAATGAGGAGTTGACGCGTGGATAACTGCCTTGGGAATCAACGGATGACTCGGAATCCCAATCGACAGTGAAGACCTGACGAGCAAAGATCTCCTAAAATCTTTTGAGTCAGATCACATTAGACGCAGATGGGAAAGCCGCGTCCCTTCAGCAGACAAGGCTGCATCTCTTGCGTCTGCCCGATCCACGCAAGATAGATTTGTGTTATTCAGAGCTGCGTCTCACCTTGTGATTGACGCTGCGTCTCACCCCAGGAACTGACAGCCGCGTCTTACTTTACAGATCAATGCCGCGTCTCATCTTTTGATTGACGCCGCATCTCATCAAGAAGACCGCGTTCCGATTTGTGATTGACGCCGCGTCTCATCAAAAGGACTTAGTAGAATCTAAGTTCTTATGAAATGATGACCGCGTCTCACTTTATGATTGACGCTGCGTCTCAGTAAAAGGACTTAGTAAAATCCAAGTTCCGGTAGACTGACGACCGCGTCTCACCCTGTGATCGACGCTGCGTCTCGTCAAAAAGACTTGGTGAAATCTAAGTCCCCATAGATTGATGCCACGTCTCATTCTATGGGATTAATGCCGCGTCTCGCCAAGACCGCGTCTCATTAAAAGAACTTAGTCCTACCTAAGTTCAGTAATCACGACTAGTGATCAAGAGTTGGACTCATCCACAACAGGACAAAGAAATTGGGACAAAAGCTTTAAAGAAAACTTCTATTATATCAAAAAAAAATGATAGAAGTGGATACAAACACTCTTAATAAATAGAGTGTCCCTTTTCTTTACAAAAAGAAAAAAGAAAAGAAGGCTAAATGTCCTGGTTCGCCAAGGAACGGATTTGTTCCCTAAGGCGGTGAATCTCATGCTGGCGCGTCCTCTCAGCCTCCATGATAGCCCGGTCCCGCAGCTCCGCCTCAGATAAGAAACTTCTGGCAGCCAGCTGCATTCGCAGAGATTCCACCCTGGAAGATTGTAGAGATAGACTCTCTTCAGCACGCGCCGTAGCAGCCCGTTGCTCCTCAAGCTCCTTTTTGAGGGAAACAAGTTTCTCCTCATTTAGCGCAAGAACAGCTTCCGCCTTGGCGATAATATCCCGAGTTCTGAGGATGACTTGCTCCGTGCTCTGCACACTAAGCTCAGATTCCCTCGAATCTCCGGCTAATTTCTGAAATTCAGCCTTGGAATATTCAAGGTCGCGGATCTTGGCAGCGATTTGTGCCTCCGCCTCCTGTCGCTCCCCGTTCCTGATCAGCTAGGAGCCTAGTCAAGGTGGCCTGGGCTTCATCAAAAGAGCCAGCATCTTCCAAAGATTCTAGCTCCCGCAGGTTATCTCCAAGTTGCTCTACCACCCGCAGGCATGCCCTGGCAAGTGAAGGGCCTCCCGCCAATTCGACGCTCACGGCCATATTTTCAAGAAGCCTCTGGGCGAACTGGAAGGTGCTGTGTCCACGGAAGATGAGATCAATACATGATCCCATCGAGGTGAAGAATTGTTGCACCATCTGATGTGCCAGCTCCCCCATGTCTTCACCACCTAAGAAGCTTCCCGACCCTTTTTCTGTCACGGGATAAGGGATATAGGGCGGGTCCTCTCGCACAAGAGCCGTGCCGGCCGTCGATGTGGCAAGAGCAAGACTACCCACTGGCGCTTCCTGGAGCGCTGCCTCTGCAGGAGCTTCCACGACCAATGAAGGAGTTGTAAGCACAACCTCTTCAGAAACTTCCACCGAGAATTGAGCTGTGTGGCCTTCTGGAAGGGTGCCGATCGTCGGACTCCCCACCTGAGCCCCCTCAGTCAGAGCTGCCTTACTAGGTTCGAGGTCCAGAGGCGTCGAGTCCTGTAGAATGGGAGTCTCCTCAACTTCAACAGCTACCCCCTCCGAGGTTATCTCAACGGCCGAAGCCTCAATCCCCTTGGGCTGGGTCAACTCTGTTTCCATCGCCTCGACATGCGAGGAAGTTGTACCTTCAGCAGGATTATCGCCAGCGGTAACGCAGTCGATGATTCGCCCCCCGTATATTTTCTCCTCCGAGATGTGTGAGAACTTACTCGGGTCAGGAAAAGCGGGTTCATGGCCGTAGTCGACTTTATCTTCAAAGTCGCTTTCCGTATCAGACGCGGAAGACGACAGTTCAACGCAAAGGTCCTCGGTGACCGGGGCCTTGCCACCAATCACCCCAATGGTAGGACTAGGGTCGATTATCCGAGCGCTGGAAATGAAGACGCTAGGAGGCCCTGACCGCTGTGCCTTGTCTCTCCCTTCACGAGCAGAAGAAGGCTCGGGCCGAGCTGAGAACCCTGGAATCTGGACATTCCCTCCCACGAGCTGTTCTTCCTCGTCAGCTATAGTGGGTTTGTCAACCAATTCCCCCTCTTCCGCAATCTTACAGGTCCCTCTGTGCGACCTAGGAGCACGGATTAAACTGGGGAGATCTCTATCCTCTGGCGGTTCCTCAACCATGACAAAGAGGTCTTTCAGGACAGTCCTCAACTCCAGCAGAAATGTCTTCTGAGGGAGAGACTTCCGTTGCTAAGTCCCTCCGAGCCCTCTTCGAAACAGGACCAGCAGTTGAAGTGGGACCCCGACGGCGCTTACTCACCAATTCTTGAGCCTTGGCGGTAGAGGGCCCCTCCTGTGGCCCTAGCTTGGTTCTACTCCGGGTTACTCGGAGCTCCTCTCTTGAGCCTCCCTCAGTTTCTCTCTGAGATGCTCTCTCCAGCTCTTTCTGGACCTTTAAATACTGGGTGATCATGTGCGAGCATTTGCCAGACTCCGACTGTGTTTTGAGATAGGCATTAATGCCCTCAATACCCGTATACCCGGGGGCAAAATCCGGTGACTGGTTTACCCGAGAATACCAGGTGCAGAAAGTGAAGCTGGTAATGTTCTTCGGCTCCTCGACGGGCAAACGGAAAGTTGCCTCTGTCCCCCCAGCCACGCTATAGTACCAGGCTCGAGCACCTTCGCACAAATTCCCATTGAAGGCAAGTTGTGTATTCGGGTTGCCGACATAAAGCTGAGCATAGCCAAACTGTCGGACAAAACGACTTGGCACATATGCCTCGATTATGCAGGAAGTCCCTTGGCGAAACAATACGTATCCTGGTCGTATGTTGATCAACCACCGGAAGACTCCCACGGACAGTTGGGTGAGGTCATCCCGACCTATAGAATCAGTGAATTGCTCACCAAAAGATGCACCAGGAATCCCAGCGAAGCAGCGGTTGAGCTGGTAATTGGCGGCATTTGAGAGACGTCTCCGAATATAATATATATAGGTGTCACTCCAATCCGAGTTTTCCAGCCGCCTCACAAAAGGGACAGGACTCGTACTCCCACGCGCCGTTGTCATCAAAGAAGGGCAATGCATCACGTACCAGGCCATGAGATACGTGTAAGGCAACTCGATTCGGGGGTTGGGGCGCCTTGCCGTCGGGTTTCCCTCTGAGTCAACATACGGCTTGCCTTGAGAGTCGACAGTCCTTGGAGCCTCGCATAGTCTCTTGGCTAACGCCCGCAACCCGCTCTGAATGCCTGCCGCCACGGCCGGAAGAAGGGCTATAGGACGGCCATGGGCCAGGAGCACTGCTGGGTACACCACGTCGGCAATAATGACTTCATGTGGCCGTGTAGGTACCACACAACGCTTCAACCACAGCATCAAGAAGCCTGCCAACAGCGCTCGACTAGAGATAGAAGCCCGGCCCGATGATGATAGCTTTCGAAAAGCGTATCAGGTTCGAAGCCGTCCTCGTTCGACCCAGTGGTGTAAAAGCCCTCAGAAGCTTGTGCGACCATGTCGTCAACTCCCTGTTCAGAGAGGGGAGCCAGTCGAGTTATCGAATGATCCTTCTTGCTGACGTTGCTGAATAAGTAATTGGCCCAGGATAGATGCCTAACTCCATGCGTCCTCCAACCGGTTACCTGACCACAAATATGGAAGTGGCACATCACTTCCCAATAGGTCTCGTACACCTCAAGGGAATCCTTCTTTATAAGGTCAAGCTCCCTAGCAGTCGGGACATATTCTTCATAAGGGAACTCCCCATCACCAGCCCCGAGACCTCATGCAACTCATGCAGTGCAAGGCCCATTTCTCCAACCGGGGTAAAGAATGTCCCCGTCTGAGGGTTGTAGCGCTCCAAGATCCCGAAGAAGTTGTGAGAGCTCATTGGGATGCCCCATTGTACGGCCCTGACTGCTGAGTATAATCCCACGTGCTCAAGCAGATCTCCAAGATCGGAGAGGGCGAAACCCACCATCCTGCCCCACCAAGAATTCTCCGTGGAGTGGACCCATCCTGGCAAACGGAACTTGGCCGGATAATCACCCTCTGCTTCTATGAACGAATTGAGGAAGGTGGTGGCAAGCCGCGGGATCTCTCCGACTGGAAGCTCAGACTTGCGTGACCCGGGAAACAAGCCGAGGACCGCCCGGTCATGGCAATCATGACGGTATACGTTCTGGGATTTGAAATTACCAAGGGTAATCTCAGAGATATCCCGGGACACGTCCCACTTCATCTTCCGAAGGACGGACAGATGTTGGAGATAAGACAACGGGAGCATCCTCTCCATGGCTGGAAGGAAGTATCTCCTCTCCCCTATCTGACGGAGCCACCTGTAATTCCCGTCATACATTGGGTTGCCACCGTCTGACATGATCTCCAAAGAAGAAAGCAGGCTTCTCCAGCTTGATGTGGGTATCCGTTACGAAGACTGCATCGGTCATGAGCACCCGAGAAGTCCTCTCATTAACATGGGCAATCATTTCCCTGCGAACTGGCGACCTGTCAGCAGTCACAGGTATGGTCCTTCGCAGTGCAAAAGTCAGACGGTGGTCGGCACCACCCACGCGTCCAAAGTGGTGCATCTTGGCAAGTGAACCTGAAACATGCGGCACTGCAAAAGAAAAAGACACTTGGTCAGATACTTTGCCAAAAATAAGGGAAGACGCCAAGTGTTCATAATTCAAAACGCAGCCGAGACACTGGACGCAGGAGTTATCATCCGCGTCCAGACCTGCGAACTTGCACCAAAACGCAGAAGAGATACTGGACGCAGGAATTTTTTGAATCCGCGTCCAGACCTGCAAAGCCGCGTTCTGCAAACCAAGACTTATGAAAATTCTAAGTACTTGGACTCAAACGCCAGATTCTACAAAATCGGTGGTTGAAGACACAGAACGCAAGGATCAAATCCGCGTTCTGCAAACCAAGACTTGTGAAATTTCAAAGTGCTTGGACTCAGACGCCAGATTCATCAAATCGGCGCCTGATGGCACAAAACGCGGCACAGAACGCATGGATCAAATCCGTGTTCTGCAAATCGCGTCCAGAGACCTTCACAATTAGAAATATTCTAAGTGAAGGATCCAGAATGCAGAGTTCACCAGCGTCGGATCATCAAGCCCGCGCCCCGGTTATCATCTCAAGGACAGCGTCCGAGAATCAAACACGATCTTGTGTTAAAGGTTCTTAGGGTTCCATGAACATGTTTTAATGGCGGAACCCACGCCGAAGGTGCATTTTTACCTCGGAAAACACCCTCCTGCGCAGAGGAAGCATCTCTCTCAGCCTCGGCGACGGTCGCCCTTGAGGATGATGCAGTCGGTTTCGTCTTGGGAGCCATCGATGTTCAGAAATCCGAGTTCGAAGATGGACAGATGAACAAACGAGAGGAGGGAAGCTCTCTTTTCTCAGCAAATGCGTTCGGAGAAGAAAATGCGTCTCTCTTAAACTGTTGCCTTTTATAGGCACAGAGATTCGCGAAGATACGCAGCGTTTGGCCCCAATAAACGCTGCAGCGAATCGCTGCCTGACGCGTGGAGCCAATCATTGTTTGAACAGGGAAGATCATGCGTCGCGACCCCGCCACAAGTCAGAAGTTGACACGTGGAGCAGTTCATTTAATGAACCGGGAGATCCGCGCGCCAAAAGGCGAAATCTCGCCGTTTCCCCAGGCCAGCTGGCGGCGTAATCATGACATGGCACAGGTGCGCGCCCCAAAGTACGCGGCTCTTCGGTGGACATGCCCCGTCAGCATCATCATAAATGCACCCAGAAAATCGCGCCTGCATTTCAAGAGATGCGTCTCTCCAAAGTCCGCGTCCCCTCAAACGGGCCAAACATCGCGTCTACCCCATGGAAGTCGCGTCTTTAAAGCAGTATCTGCTTTTTCAAAAGGGAACCTGCGTCCAGTCTCCTGCTTCTGCAAGTCAGTTCAACAGTACACTGACGCAAACAGACAACCAACCACTCCCGGCCAAAAGCGCACCCGTGACAGACTAAAAGCAATCGGTGAGGTCTAGACTGTGTATCTAGACACTCAACACGATCAACTCTGACGGCTTCAAAGAGTTCAACAGTACACTCACGAAGACCAATTCCAGATAAGATCAAGCCCGAAGCATCAACAGTCCAGTCATAAAGGCGAACACGGCTAAGATCCAAAGTATTCCGAAATCCGTCCCATTCAACTGCGGAATATCAGAAACTTTGGAGGGGGTTCTGTAGGCTGTCTAAAAATGACTAAACAAACAAGCCATTAAGGAAGCAGAGTCTTAAGCTCTAGACGTGAGGAATCGATGCCCGCGTCTCAGCATTAAGACGCGTTGGCTCTACACCCGCGTCTCAACGTCCAGACGCGTCGGCCCGAAGCCCGCGTCTCAGCATCAAGGCGCGTCGGCCTGACGCCCGCGCCTCAGCGTCCAGACGTGAAGGCCCGAAGCCCGCGTCTCAGCATTAAGGCGCGTTGGCTCGACGCCCGCGTCTCAACTTCAGGGCGCGTTTGGCTCGACGCCCGCGTCTCAAACTTCAAGGCGCGTTTGGCTCAACGCCCGCGTCTCAGTTGCAACTGCCCTGATTGCGGGGCCAGTCACCGCGCATGTAGCGGGTAGTGGCCCCTCATTCGGGAGCGTTTTCAGGAGGCACCTTCACCCCCTGAGACCCCTATAAATAGCCTTGTTTGTTATGAGAGGGGATCGAAGCTTTGGAAAGGTCGAGAATTAAGAAGGTCAAGGCATCATCAAGATCGATCGAATCCAGGCAAGAGGATCATCAAGAGGGAAGCACGACTTCAACAACAGACAGAGGGAGGAGACTCTTCAGCGAGCTTACTGAGTACTAGCCGCTCTTCGCCTACCTCCTCTTTGAGAGTTTTGGTAGACGGAGCTGAGTTACTCTTTCTACCGACCGAAGAGAAGACCCCCGACGGTCCAGGACGGTCATCTGGTCAACGGAGAACAAGATTCACTCTCCACCGCCACACGAAGAACCCAGCATTAAACAAAGGGGGATTCAAGCTTCAACATCCTCCCTCCCTTGTAACTGGAAGGAAAAGTCTTGTTGTAATCTTTTCATCTGATTCAAAGAAATCTTTACAGCAATTCCCTCTTTCTTTTTCCGGCGCATACAGTGTCTAGGTATAAGATTTTGTTTTTGTTTTAGATAAAATGTAAAGGATAGATAGTTGGTGGATTGCTCAAGTATACCATGCACACACACTCTTGATAGAATTGTTTTCACAAAAGATTTTCTAGTTTAGAAAATACTATTTTGGTTTTGGTGTTTTCTCATATACTTATCTTTTAACCAAAACCAAGTTTAGAGCTTTATGACAAAAACATAGATATTTCATCTTGATTGTGTAGTGGATCATATCCATACACACTATGCTTTAAAAGTATATCTTGTTTTTGTATTTGATGAAGATTTGGAAAAAAACATGTTTTGGAAAAATATTGTTTTGAAAAAACAGTTTTTATCATGAGCCAAATATTTTCAAGTTACAAAAATAGTCCAATCTTTTATAACATGCCTTGATTTTGTGCAAGCATGTTTGTATATCAAAGTATATTGGTTAAACTATTTTTGTAGATTTTTAAGTATTTTATGGGATTTTATTTGAGCCAAAAAGACTAACTTTTTAATCCCAGAAAACTGTTTCAGGCTTCGGATAAGTCGACTTGTTTCCTTTATAGTCGACTAATCCTGAAGTCGGTCGACCGGTTCGGTCGACCGACGTGCACAGATGTGCACGCCTTTGTGCACTGGAGGACGGCCGACCGTGCCGGTCGACCGCTCCAGAGAGCAGAGCTCTCTGGAAAGTTCGGCCGACCGTTCGGGTCGACCGACAGAGAGTTAGACTCTCAGCTCCAGTGGGTCGGTCGACCCAGGTGGTCGACCGTGGCTCCAACGGTCAGATTTCTGACCGTTGCGGTCGACCGGCAGTTCTGACAAAGCCCTAACGGCTAGTTTTTGACAGCCTATATATTTGGGGGTTTGTGGACTCTTTTCAACAAGATTTGGAGAAGTTTTTTAGAGCCAGTTTTTCCCACTCTTTTCAGAAGTTTTTCTCCACAAAATTTAGAGCCATACTTCCAATTAAAAGGAGAAGAGTGTTTTAAGTGATTTCTTGAGTTTTCCTCCACCATCTCTTTCCTAGTTTTTCTCACACAAACACTTGAGCATCCATTGACTATTCATTCTATAGGAGTGTTGTAGTGAGAGCTTTTCTTGGTGATCAAAGTGTTTAGATCACCAAGAGATCTTTTCTTGTACCTTTGAGGAGGCGGACGTGTGTGTCCGTGTTGTTTTGAGTTCGGGTGCGGACTCGGTTGTTTCGAGGTGCGGCCTCGGCGAGCTAGTGAGCTTGCGTGTGTACGGGACTAGGGAGTCCGAGGGCTTGTAGGTGTTGCGGCACCGAGGAGAGATCAATTGGGATCTTGCATAGTGGAAATCCTTCGTGTGTCGAAGGCGGGGATGTAGAGCAAGTGTGCTCGAACCTCGAAACATACCCTTGTGTTTGCGATTGCTCTCTCTCTCTCTCTATCTCTTTTATATCTTGCATTCAATTATTGTCTATCTTTATATGCATGATATTCTTGTGTGCTTAAATTGATATACTTGCTTGGGTTTGTTTGCTAACACTTGTATTCAACCAAGAGAGCCAACGCGGCACCTCAACCCATTCAAGGGGAATCTAGAGGAGTTTTGTCCAGAGCCCTTCACGGGGAATTCGGCAACACTCTTTAGTTACACGTGGTGTTTAGTGTAAAAGATTTTAATTAGGTCATAATTGTTTTTAGCTTCCGCATTATTTGCATTATTAGGCATTAAGTGACCATTAGATTAGCCTTCACCTATTCACCCCCCCTCTAGGTGAACCTTCAGATTTGATTTTTGTAGTTTGGAACACTCTCATCTCCCTTCGGGAATAAACAAAATATTACAAGGAGAGTGATTAGGATGAAGGAAATGCTACTTTCAACATGTGCTACATGGTCCAAGGGGATGACCTCCTTGAGGTAAATTCTGACTCCGAGCTTGATGAAGATGTTGAGATGCCATATGATGATCTTGTATTGCTTTGTAAGATACTTCTCAATAAATATGATTTGTTAAAAGTTAAAAATAAAAGATTGAAAAATGAAAATGATCTTGTTTTAAAAGAAAAATATTCTTTTCAAAATAAATTTGAAATTATGTCAAAAAAAATGAATCTTTGAAAAGAAAAATTATTGTGATTGAAAAAGAAAGGAGATTGATTTAAATGAAAATGAGCGTTAGAAAAAAATTTTGTTTTAAATGGAAAAGAAAAAATTTCTATTTCCAAAAGAAAAATAATTTTGATTCTCATTCTTGTCGTGTCTCTCATGCTAATAATGTTGCATCCTTTTTTGAAAAAAATGAGATTCATATTTGAAAAATAGAATTTATTATTTGAGCTTGAATTTGAGCATTTGTGTATTTAATTACAATAGATTGGAATCAATGTTTCGTAAGAAACATGTTTCACATGTTCATGCACATCCTTGGCATACACATGCACATCATTCTCATACTCATGCCACTCACATGTATGCCAAAGTGTACACATGCACATATTGTGATCGCAAAGACCATCTTACAAAAGTTTATTTTGATAGATTATATTCTTCAAATTTTGCAAATAAAAATGTTTGGATTCCTATTGCAACTAACCCCCGTGGACCCAGAAGATTTTGATACCAAAATTCATACTTATTTTTGATGTAGGTGTGAGCTCTCACAAGACGTGAGAGAATTGATGCCTTTGTAGTTGATGCAATTGGAGCTTGACGGACATATCTTGGATGCATCACTATCAAGGACTTTTAGTGGAAGGACCACCATGTTTTGAAGAAATAGATTGCTACATCGGCATTGGTAACCATTTCATCCTCCACTTTTAAAATATTTTACTTTTTAAATGCTTATATGCTAGTAAAGTAACCTAGACTTTATCATGTATTATTTTGAGCTTATAGTTGAGTTGATTGGTTACCTAACTATTGAAATACACCTAGAGGGAGGTGAATAGGTGTTTTGCTAATCAAATACAATTTTAAAACTACTTATAATGAATTATGCAAACAGTCACTCAAAACAAAACAAGAATTGAAGCTGAATTTTCCGTGAAGGGCTCTAGAACTTCTCCTCTTTAATTCCTCTAGATAATGAGTTTGAGGTGCTCAATTACCTCCTTGTTGAGATCAGTATTGACCGGTAATGAAATTGATGGAATGAAAAATGAACAATTACACAAGTATGAAAAGCAATAGAGAGAGAGAGACACAAGCAATCGCAAACACAAAGGAACTATTCCGAGGTTTGGGGCCACTGCTCTTAGTCCCCACCTTCACCACTATGAAGGATTTCACTATCCTCTAAGAGATCTACCATAAAGGGACCTTACATAAAGAAATTATAATTTGGCCTACACAAGATCAGAGTACACAACTCCATCAACTCAACCCTCTACACAAGAGGTAGCACAAAGCCAATTGAGATTACAAAGCTCTTGGTGATCCAACAAGATCACAAACACTCTCTTGCAACTTTCTATATAGTAGAATATGAAACGTAGCTCAGGAAGTTAAGTGAGAGATAAAATTCAGTTAGAAATAATAGAAGAGCTTTAAAAACCAACTGATAATAGCTTTGGAAAGAAAGAACTTGAAGATTAAAAGGTAGAAAAACTTTTCTCTTTTTAAACAAACTTGTAAACTTCTTATCTAAAACCAAAACCAATGATCCATATATATATATATATATATATATATATATATATATATATATATATATATATAGGAAATGAATAAATATTATTTTTAAATCATACCAGGTCATTTGGGGTGTATTTAGATACTTGAAAACCAAAAATTCCTGTTGGAATCCACTAAAAACAAAACAGATCAAAAAACTAGCCATTATAACCAACTGGAAGGCTGTCGTCGATTAGCCGGTCGACCAACAGCTCATCCAGAAAAGAGCCATTGGCGCCGGTCGACCAGCCAGTCAACTGCTCCGCAGTTCAAGAGAGAAAAATAAAATGTCAGTTAACTGGGTCGGTCGACCGAGAGTTAGGGTCTCTCAGTTGGCCGACTGAGGTCGGTCGACCGAGAGTTAGCGGTCGACCACGTTTATAACGTGCACGACCCTTGGCCAAAGGCCCGGTCGATCGGGCGGTCGACCATTTTGGCTTGAAATGGGCACTGGTCGACCATCTGGTCGACCGACTTGGCCTGAAATATTTTTTATGAAAACTTTGAGTTTCAAACATTTTTCTAAATATTTTGTATTGGTTTATAAGTAATGTAGCAATGTATAGGTGATGAAATACATGTTCTAAACTTGTTATAAAATTTTGAAAAAATTATGAGACATGTATCAAAATAAACAAGCAAAATACCAATACTACCAAAACTCGTATTTTTCGAAATCGTGTATTTTGTGTGTGTAACTTCTTAGGTATCACTACTATATTTTATACTTTAACAAATTAATATCTTATAAGGCTCTAGGTGAGTACAAGATCTTCAACAGGCTTCTCCATTAGCGACGTTGAATGCTTTGAGCTTTAATCCCGTAGAATCTTCTTGAGTCTTCAACATCTTCCTTTAGAGGAAGAAAACTCCTTGAATTCTTAAAACCCTGAAATATACTTAAATACTTGAACTTGATTAGTATTAAATAATTACATATGTTTTGTTACCATCAAAATCATTAACCGGGTGATTGTAACCTTGGGCCAATAGCTATGCATGTATTTTTGAAAATAATGTTCATGTTTTCGAATAAATTTACATGCCTATTTCTTTTAGTTGATTTATATTTTTATATGCTTTATTTAAAGCATATATTGATTTATTTGTTTATATCATATGTTCACATGCAAATATTATTAAAACTTGTATTATATATGTACAATTCTTGAGTTACACTTGATTTTCATGCTATACATATTTTATTTCTTTTGTGTACTTAATTTATATTTGATAGTATATTGTATGTCCTAGTTTTGATGATTCTTACATGATTATATGATATATCATATTTTTGAGAAAATAAATCTCATGTTAGTTTTAATTTTGAGTTTTATTGTTTATCTCTATGCATATATTGATTACATGATTCTTATCAGGCTCAGTTTTGAGCAGGTTCAATTGGTGCATTTGCACAGGGCCCCCAAATTTAAGGGGTGGCTCTGTGTCTCTCTCTCTCTCTCTCAAGTCTCAGGTCTACTCCTCTTGTGACTTTTCTTCAATACCTCTCTAAGCTCTACAACAAAGCCACATCTGTCTTCGGTTAAAGCTTCCACAATCTCTGCTGCTGTGTGACAACTCAGCGGCAGTTGCTTCCCTTCCACAATCAATTGTTCATGTTTGGTTACCCTGTTCTCCCCTACTTTCTCTGCCTTCATCCTTCTCAATGTCCACATCCGTGCTCAATGACATCACATGCTTTTTATGTGTCTAAAAGTTGTATGAAGTATTACTATCAAGTGTTGTGAAAATGTCTCTGTGAGAATTGGTCACATGTTGCAAGCACTAGCAGCATCTGTTATTAATGTTCTGATATATTGAGCTCTCAAATGTTTTTTTTTTGATGTGGCCCCTGTGGGTTCCTATTTCCGTTCGGGTTACTTATATAGTTATATATCTCTCTATATTTAACCTGATATCATGGTCTGATTTCATAACTGATAACTGTCATGTTTCCCATCTGAATCTTTTGATTAGTGTCCATCCCTTGGCTCAAAGTAGTTGTGAGGTTTTCAGACATTAAGGAATGAATTTATTATCGTATTTACCTTCTCTGTAATTTAAGCTTCAAGTGAATCTAGTTGGTTCTTTTAGTGTGGGTTCTCTTTGTAATGCAGATACTTGAATCTAGTTTAGTGTTATTTATAAATAACTTGAAGCTGAATTAGTGACATTTACTACTGTTTAATCAATTAATTTATGTTTTTCTTCTTAAATTAAATAGCCATTTTTTTCATAGTATAAAGGCACTTCTAAGAATATGATGAAGTTAATAACATAAGTTTTGTGCATTTTTAAGTGCTTATAGTTCTTGAGAGGCTTAAATGTGTTATGAATCTGATTCTTAATATTATTCTTGAGATCTCTTGTTTGATTATGCCATCTTTGTAACCAAATGGATGTTTTTTTTAAAGTTCAAGATAATAAAAAAAACCAAGAGCTTTTTTAATTGGAAAATTGTCATCCTATATCCAAATTTCTCACAGGAGAGCAACACAAGGTCAATAGAGAACTAAGAAGCATGATTCAAACTCAACAAGCATCCATAGAATTTTAGGTATCACTATTGCCCATTCTGATTCACCAAAAGTTGCTCGAAGCACTTATGTTTCTTTGATTGAGGCACAAAAATCTTGTGTTGAACAAAATGTTGCATGTTTCCACTTCCTGGACACAACAGAGGGAAAGCCACCCCCCTTCACTGTCTCAGCTTACAAGCCTAAAGCTGTTTTTTCATGACCTGCCCGAGCTTCATGAATTTTGCACCTTATTCATGCTTTTTGCATTTTGTACATTCTATTTTCATATAGATATTGCAATAATGACTCGAGTTATATTTGTTCCGTTGAATCTTTCTTTAATTCTTTAAAAAAAATTTCCTTTTACAGGTGGGAAGAGTGAAATCAATTTGATTCAAAGCTTGATTCAAGGCTTCAAATTAGGTTGATTTAAGGCTTCAAATCAGGTTGTATTGCTCTGAGTCTTCTGACTTCTTTCAATTTGATTGTAATATTTTTTTTTTATTATAGAGATGCATCCTAAAAGTAACTTTCTGGATCTGATAAACACAAGAAAAAAAGAAAAAATTGAGCAATTTGTCCAATCTCAAAGTGGAGCCCTTGATAAATTCATTGTTAAAGAAACACAAGGTTTAGTTGAAAATTCAATTGAAAATGAAAACACTGATTTAGGCTAGAATGAAAATGATAATGATAATGTTGATGATCTAGGCCAGAATGAGAATAAGAATGATAATGTTGATGATCCAGGCCAGAATGAGAATGAGAATGAAAATGAAAGTAAAAGTAAAAGTGAGAATGAAAATATTTTAGACAATGAACAACCAAATCGGTCCATTCTCATGAATTTGAATATTTATGATTCAAGAAGTTGACATAATCTTGACACAAAATTTAGAGATCTGTTTGTAGAAAATGATCCTATAAAAGACCTATTAGTGAAAAAGGTCCAAAAGATAAATTAGGAAGATGTTTCCCTTCGACATTTTACACTCGACATTTATCGAATGGAGAGAAACATGATAAGGAATGGTTAGTTTATTCAAAGGGTATCGATAAAGCATTTGTTTTTGTTGCAAACTATTTAAAATAATTTTCAAAAAAGTCAGTTAGTGAATGAAGAATTTAGTGATTGGATACATCTTAGTGCTAGACTTAAAGAATATGAAACAACTAATGAGCACACACTAACGCGAGCACTTGGTTTAATTTGCACATAAGATTAAAGAAAAATGAAACAATTGGTAAAAATATTCAAGAACAGATTAACAAAGAGAAGAAACATTGAAAGAAAGTATTACAAAGAATAATTTTGTTATGAAATATCTTGCTAAACATAACTTAGCATTTTGAGGAACAAATGAGAGAATTTATCAAATTAATAATGGAAATTTTTTAGGCTTAATTAAAATGATTGCATAGTGGAATCCAGTAATGCAAGAACATGTTCCGACGTATTGATCATGATGAAATTCATTATCATTATCTTAGTCATAGCATCCAAAATGAATTGATATGTATGTTAGCTTCTAAATCAAAAGTATAATAATTCAAAAAATTAAAGAAGCTAAATATTTCTCAGTAATACTTGATTGTACTCTGGATGCAAGTCACCAAGAACAAATGACTTTAATATTACAATTTATAGATATTTCTACAAGCCCGATAAAAAGAGCAGAATTTTTTGTAGACTTTTAAAGTAAATGATACATCTGGACAAGGACTTTTTGAAGAACTGCAAAATGTGCTAAAAACTCTTAATCTTAATATTGATGATGTACGAGGACAAGGATACGATAATGGGTCTAATATGAGAGAGACACACCAAGGCGTACAAAAAAAAAAACTAGATATAAATTTTAGAGCATTTTACATACCTTGTGGTTGTCATAATCTTAATTTAATATTTTGTGATGTGGCAAATTGTTGTGGTAAAGCAAACGATTTTTTTGGAGTGGTACAATGTATTTATACATTATTTTCTCACTCTACAAAGTGATGACAAATTTTGATAAATAATGTAAAAGGTTTAACTATGAAGCCATTGTCGGCTACATGTTGGGAAAGTCATGTTGAAGGTGTTAAAGCAATTAGATTCCAAACACTTAAAATAAGAGAAGGTTTGCTTCAGTTAGCAGAGACTGATAATGACTCCAAAATAAGAAGTGAAGCTGATTCTTTAGCAACACATAAACTTGAAAATTTTGAATTTTTATTAAGCATGATTATTTGGTATGAGATACTGTTTGTTATTAATTTAGTTAGCAAATCATTACAATCTAAAGACATGCTTATTTATATTGGTATAGATCAAGTAAAAGAGTTGAGTAGTTTTTTTGAAAACTATATAGAAATTAGGTTCATAGGCTATGATTATTGCTAAAGAAATTTCTACTGAAATGAAAATTGATCCTGTGTTTCAAGTAAAACGTCAAATTCGTAGAAAAAGACATTTTGATGAGAATGTTAATGAGGAGATAACACATTCAGCTGAAGAATCTTTTAGAATCAATTATTTGTATATATTGGAGATCAAGCTATTGGTTCGCTACAGAAAAGGTTTGAGCAATATAAAGCTTACCATTGGTTCAGAGAAGTTAAATTCGTTGAATGATAATTATTTGAAAGCATGTTGTGATCATCTTGAAATTATTCTAAAACATGAAATGTTTTCTGATATTGATGGGAAAGATTTATTTAGAGAACTAAAAATCTTACGAGTGATTTTACCAAAAGAAACAACGACAACTATTGATATACTGAATTTCTTTAAAATATGAGATTGTTTTTCAAATGCATGTATTGCTTATAAAATATTATTGACTATACCTGGTACAGTCGATTCTGCAGAAAGAAGTTTTTCAAAATTAAAATTATTAAAATCTTATCTGAGATCGACTGGGTTACAAGAAAGACTAAATGGACTAGCTTTGATATCTATTGAAATGGTTTTATAGAGAAAATTGATGTTAAAGGCTTAATTAGTGAATTTGTAGCTAAAAATGCGAGAAGGACAATTTTTTGATGATATATTTTGATGCTACTGTTGGTGATGCTCCATGTAATGATATATTTTTATAAGTATATAGAGAAGGGCCTTGTGCTTCACTTTTCGCACAAGACCCCTTAAATCTCATAACAGGCCCTGATTCTTGTACACTCATCTTTATATTTACTCATGATTTTATTTTCATGAGCTTATGTATGTGCTTTATATATTTTGAGTGTCAATTCTTGTATAAATTAGTATGTTTCATGAGATATATGATTTGATTTCATGTTTGAAGGATCTTTAACTAGTTTTCAAAAAATATTTTAAACTAGTTATTTATTCTTCACTTGGTAGTATTTTCAATTTATAATTATTTTAAAACCTTACTTTTAAAAACTTTTACCTTATAAGGGCGGTTGGTTGGGCGACCATGCCTTATATGTCTTAATGCATATCTTTTTAAACTTGTGCATGATAGGAAGGTAGCTATGAGTTATATACATACTTATCATAAAAATTAATTTTTGGTATACTCATACTTGTTTTCTATATATGTATACGTTAAACTTCAATTGGTATATAATTTTCATACATACATATATATGATTGATTGTGTTAGATAAAATGTTCATACATACTCTTTATAGCACAAATTATTTTATGCTAAGTTTGATTTAGTTCTAAATGTTAATTGGTATCTTTACAAGTTTATGCATTGATTTTGTTGGTATTTCAAAAAGAGTGAGAAAATTCATTTTGAGAAAAATATTTTGTTTTAGAAAATAATTTTGTTTTCCAAATTGGTATCTATTATTTATAATTGGTATCTATATTGCAAAATGATTTAGAATTTCAAAAGATTAATATCATGAATTATTTACCTTCAATTGATATTTTTATATATCATGTTGTTTTTCAATGGTATTACTTTTTTGATATCAAAATGTATTTCATGATTCACTTTATATTGGTATCAAAATTTGTTTTGTTAACTACAAATAGTATCAAAATTTGTTTTAAATGGCATCAAAATTTGTTTAAATGATTTTCAAAATTTATTTTGATATGTATCCCCTATATGCAAGGGGAACTTAACATCTTCTCTATATATAAATTCATGATGAGTGTATTTTATATAAAGAAGAGCTTGACCTCTTTTATTCATATGGTATACGTATTTAGGGGAGCTTAACATCTCCATCTATACATGGTATATTTTCTTATATGGGTTATGGTTTAGTCATCCCTTCTCCATATAATGCATGTATGCAGGAGGAGTTAACTTGACGTCTCTCCTCTTCATGGATTTATTTTTCTTTACCCCTTTGTTAATGAATTGATAAAAAAGGGGGAGAGAAATTTAGAGAGTTTATATATGCATATTTATTTTTATTTATGTATATATGTTTATGTTATTTATGTTTATAAGTTTTATTGAATATCTATATACTTTATGTTATGCATGAGTTAAGGGGGATCTTCTATGAAGCTTATCTTTAATCCATGCATATATAACTTCATGAGTTTTGTCATCATTAAAAAGGGGAGATTGTTAGCTCAAAGGCCCATCACTCTAGTTTTGATGATGATTAACTCATGTAGTTATAGTACTAATGATCTTGTATTTATTAAGTTTCAGATATTAATCAAGATCTTAGTCGTGTTTAGTTTCAACAAAAGATTCGAAGTCAAAATTTGAAGCTATCACATGTTGATTCAAGAGCTCGCGCTTTAAGATCGCATCAAGTACACAAAGAGGAGTCTGACTCATGGATCATGTTTGGACCAAGTCGAGATGGAGATGAAGATTTTCAAGAGAGATTTTTAAAAGACTTGAGTCTTGTTGTAAGTATAAGATTTCTATTTTAGGATAAAATGTAAAGGATAGATTAGCTGTTGATTGCTCAAGCTCATACACACACAAAATTTATATAGTTTTTTTCATAAGAATTAGTTCTAGTTTTGGTTTGGTTTTGAGTTTCAAAGAATACATATATTGGTTTCATGAATAGATTCCACCAAAACAAGTTTACAAGATTTATATGCGTATTGAATTTCATCCATATACACTATTGCTTCATATTGTTTAGATAACTTATTTTGATGAGTTTATATCATGTGTTTTATTTTGTTTTTATTAAAACTTATTTTAGAGCTTATTGTCAAAAACAAGTATATATCATTTACAATGTGTATTGGATTCTATCCATGCACATCATACTTCAAATGTATTTCGATAACTTATTTTTATATTTATACAAGTTTTGAAAAAATTGATTTTTCATTTTGAAGTTTTTTGAAAAATACGATTTTATTTTAAGCTTTAATTTCTATGCCTCAAAAATAGTTCACATGTTTGTAATATGTGTTGATTTTTGATCACACATATTTGTACTTCAGAGTATTTACATGAACTTATTTTTGTGAAATTTATGGAGCTTTATTGGAATTTATAGGTATTTCAAAGTCCAAGTTTATATATTATAATTCCTATTTTTGGGCATCTGTTGGCCGACCGAGCAGTCGACCTACGTGCACAGATACGTGCACAATGGCCAGCACCTTAGCTTGGTCGACCAAGGTCGACCATAGCAAGGAGCGGTCGACCAACTGGCTCACCCAACTCTCTGTTGGGAGCCGGTCGATCGAATGGTCGACCGACAGAGAGAACTCCTCTTTGTGGCCGGGTGCGATTGATCGTCGACAGACCCAACGGTCAAAAAATCGACCGTTGGTCGATCGACCAATAGGTCATCTGGCCCCTAACGGCTAGTTTTCTGATGGCTATAAATTGGGGACTTTTGGGCCAGTTTTAGATAAGATTTTTGAAGAAGTTTTAGAGCTAATTTTTCCTACCTTCCCCAGAGCTTTCTCTACAAGTTTTTGAGCTTCAAATAGAGAGTTTATCAAGAGTGTTTTTTTGATCTTTTCAAAAGGAGTTTCTTGAGTTTTTCACCACAAAATCTATCTAGCTTTCTCACACAAGCTTGAGCTTTTCATTGCCATATCTATCCTATAGGATCCTTGTTTGTGAGAGTGTTTGTTGGTGATCAAGAGAAGAGATCACAAAGTATTCAAACCTTGTATTGATGTATTTGTAGAGGTTGCGGCCTCGGCGAGCTTGCAGGTTCACGCGTGTTGTTCTTGCGAGAACAAGTGACAGACTTGCAGGTCAAGAGTTCTTGAGGGAGCTCGTTGTAGGTGTTGCGGCACCGAGTGATCTTGCGGGATCATTTTTAATGAAAATCCTTCATTGCGGTGAAGGCGGGGACGTAGAGCAAGTGGCTCGAACCTCAAAACAATTCTCCCGTGTTTGTAATTGCTTTTATCTCTTTACTCACTTGTATTTATATCTTGCATGTTTAAATTATTTATATCTCTATATGGTTGATATTACTTGTGCTAAATTGATATATTTGCTTAGGTTGTTTGATATCTAGCATTATTATTATTGCTCATCTATTACATGCTTGGTATTGTATTCGTGTGCTCACAATAGTATTTAACCAAGAGAGCTATAGTAGCGCCTCAACTCTTAGTCTAGAGGAATCTTGAGGAGAAAGTCCAGAGCCCTTCATCGGGAATTCGGCTTTACTCTTTGATTATATATTGTGTGTTTGTTTTAGTTTGCACAATAAGTTTTTAATTCCACATCATTTGTTAGTAGATTAGCAAGTCACTTATTCACCCCCCTCTAGGTGGCCTTCATGGAGCAGAATGAAATGAAAACTTTTCAGGCTTAGACTCAAGGTGCTTGTTGTTGCTTCAGGTTTTGTCCTGTAGTGGCGTGTGTGGCCATACAGTCTGGCAGAATTTTAAATGTGTGTCATATTTAGTGCAGCACCAATCATATTACAGCCTCTTGGCGATGCTATATTCGATGTGGGTACCGCGTATCTGAAGTGACGATGTTGATTGTATTTGTCGTAACACATGTAAGGCGTTGATCGAGTAACGGTTCATTCCCTTAGGGTTAAGAGGGTTACACTCTGAGGTTTTGGGCACTTTTCCCAAATTTCTGCTTCATCTTATTCTTTCTTGCCTTTCCCTGATCTTTTGATCTTCGAATCTCTGTTGTTTGCTTATTTCTGCTGAAAATGAAGAAAGGAGAGTATTCTAGTCCATCTGATGGCGCGGACAAAGAAAACTCTACCTGGAGGAGAAGGGGAAGAGAACTTCCCGTCGTGCTAGGATTGGAATAGACTTTGATCCAAAAACCTCTAAGCTTCTTGACCAGGAGTCAATGGATAAATACATGGCTAGTTTTGGCTTTTGTTGGAGCCCGGGGATAAAAAATAAGTTTTGCCCTAATGATGTTGATGTTTCTTCTGCCCCGCCTAATAAGGAGGGTGTATATATGCATCCCCTGATGCTGACACTGGGATTAGGGTTATCGATGCCTAAGTTGTTCGCAATGTTTTGGTTTTTTATGGGGTCGCCCCTCTCAGCTATCGGTGGTGGCCTGACGTTCTGTTCTGGGGTTTAAGGTCCTCTGCGATTTGTACGCTCCCAAGCTTGTCATTGTGAGGTTTTTAGCGCCGCGTACTTGCTGAGGAAGACCACCCGGGGTGCACGCTACTTTATCCCCTGGAGCGGAGTGGAAAAATTAGCGTCAACATGGTCGACAGCGACTGCGGCATGCGAGACACCGTAGTTTGGGTGTCCGGTTCATAGGATGCTGACTTGGAAGATGAGTGCAGGGATGTCCCGGTCGTCTGGAACTTGAACGCAAGAACTCACAGGGAGACCTTACCTACCGTCGATGTTGAGGCAAAGTTGAGAAACCTGACAGCCATCGAGTTTAATAATCGCAATTGAAGTTGGCTGTTGAACCCGAACAGACCTCCAGTACAACCAGTTATTCCGAGGGTACCTGCTTCGGGTAAGGGCCAACTTGCCCCTGAGCTTGAGGAATCTGTTCAGGAAGAGAGCAATTTTGACTCCAAGATGAAGTCCACCCGAAGGGTGAGCCAACCAGTCGTTACTCCCGGGAAGCCAAGGGTCCAAGGGGGATGGCTTCTAATAAGAAGAAGAGGGCTCTCGCTTAGTCTTCATGCCTTTCGCGACCGGGGGTATGTTATGAATTTCTTTAGTTTTCTGTTTGTGAGAACTTTTTCGATATCTTATTTCTTTTTGCAGAAGAAGCGTTGGTTTCAGTTCGATGAGTCCGAAGATGAGGGGATGATAAGCTTGCTCGAAGCCGCGGCTACTTCCCCGTGCACGTCTACGGAGCAGCCCTCCGTTGTCGAGGAGGATCGGGTTGGATCCTCCAATCGCGTGGAAGGTGCTCGGAGGACTTAGCCCGCCCTCGGGGCTGCTGAAGAGGTTATCGGTACAGCCCCGGTAGTATCAGCAGGGCTTCTACTACTACGTTGCCCCACAAGGATAGGACTGAGGCGATGGCACCCCTAGCTTGCATAATGCTAGGCTTGAGTCTTCACATGGGCTTGAGAGGGTAGACGTTGTTGAGCGTCTTCCATCTGCGGATGACGCAAGGATCGTCAGTAGTGTTGGCTCCTCGAGGGCTGTGCCCAGTCCTCAAGGTGTCTTCAGGACGGACCGGTGCCATTCTTGAATTGAGGGGCTGTCGAGGTAGCCCTCGGATATGGAGATTTCCTCGGAGGGCTTGATGAACTCAAGGCCCTCCCCTTGAAGAAGCGGAGGTGGCACATGAAGAACGAGGTTTTCAGAGTAAGTAGCACGATGACTTTGTCTGACATTATTTGTTTGCACGTTGTCTGACTTTTGGCCTTCCTTTAAAAACGCGATGCTCATCTCGGAGTTATTGGACGATCACCAGGATGCCCTAAAGGTGAAAGAGGGAAAGAGGGTGAGGTAGCTGATTTATGCCAGGGAGGGAGGAGCTTAGTGTTGCCGGGAAGGTGGTGAGTGAGGAGATTAGTCAGCTCAAAGTAGATTTGTGCCACGAGGTGACAGCTTGCTCCAGTCAGGAAGAAGAGCTGGCATGGCTCTGGAAGGAGCTAGCGCAGCTTGGGGAGGAGCTAGGGAAAAGGGGTTGGAAATATTGAAGAAGGACTCCGAGCTGCAACAGAAGGAGTCTATACTGCTAGCTACTTAGCAGGCACTTGAAGAGACGCATCAGCGTGCAGAGAGCACGGAAGCTCCCCTAAGGTCTGAGCATGACACTTTTGAGGAGACAACAAAGTGCCCTATGATGACTTGAGTAGGGAACATATTGCCCTCGATGAAGCAGAATCGCATGAGCATGAGGCTATAGCCGATTGTCAATACGCGCTGAAGGTGTTCAAATTCAAGAAGTATAAAGAAGGGTACGAAGAAAGGGAAGTGTGGGCATCTCCGAAGTACTCGCTTGACATTGGGTCCTTCCTTAAGGGTAAAGGTTAGGAACCTCTTGAAGGCGGCACTACCTATACTGCCGGGTTGGAGACCTTTCTAAATGCTTCGTCTAGGGATGCATCACCCCTGACATTGAGCCTCCTGCCGACCGCATTTGACGCGGGGTGGGTAGCCGGTGTTTCCTCAATTGTGGTGGGGGAAACCTCTCCGAATACTATGCCCAGCGATGTTGCACCCTGACGACGAGCCTTCCGCCAGTTGTTCCTGATGCTGGGCGGTAACCCAGGCTCGGCGAGGAAGCAGCTCTTCCGGCTTCTACTTCCGAGGCTTTCGAAAAGGCAAAAGCCAAGTGAGTGATTGAGAGTTTGTCTTCTTTGATTTTTCTACTATTGATTGTAAAGATCAGGTGTTATCTTTTGAAAAGAATAGTTGGGTCTTTGGGTTCTATCTCTTTTTGAACATCTTATTCCCTTTGTGCTTAAGGCCGTTGCAGATGAAAGTCCAACAGGCTTCTTCCGTTTATCTTCTGACTTAGTGGTCGGTGGTCAGAGGGAGAGCCTTCAGAGGCTAGGGCATCTCCTGCTTGCATATGCTTTGAGGAGATTTGTGCTTCGGGCGAGGAGTCGCCCAAGGAGGTCATGGGATCCGGGCCTGGAAGAAGAGAGGCGGAGGTAAAAATAGACCTGGATGATGAGCTTGGATTGTTGTGGTGTAACGCCCCGATCCCGCAGGTACGGGGACGTTATGGCGACGTACATACGCGAGGTGAAAAAACCTCACGCGTACGTTAAGCCTCAGTACAGGGAATCACCTCCATAGACATAATGTTTCCAGCAGGAAATAAGTACAAGAATACCTGCAGAAAGGGTTAGTGATCATAACAGATATAAAAACAGGGATAAATGAGATAACAGAAATAAATTACTAAGATACCTATAAAGAGTCTTGATGAGGAATCTCCTATGTGACTCTAAGGCACTATCTGATAATACGGTTGCTCGGATCTCCAACCTGGGCATGCAAACTCAGGGTCGTCAGAAAGCGACCTAGTGAGTGGTAAAATGAAGGAGGCAATAATATGTACTATAGTAATACAAGCACAATAATAACATATAATATGCATGATGTTGTACTGGTGATACCATATAATAAGGATATCATAAGCAGTAGAAATATATCAATAGGTCACCTTTTACTACCATCACTACCTAACCGATTATCATCAGGTCATGTCTCTAATCGTATCCAGTTATATAATATAAAATGTTATCTAGTGGTGACGTGATAGAAGTGAACATGCTAGTGGCGACGTGATAGACGTGTACAGGCAGATGGGCCTATGCAGTGTAATCACTATACGGTGTGGTGTATATACAGTAATGATGTCTGCTCTACAGAAAGCATCATATATGCAATGCAGAACATGCGTCGTATACCATGCAATGCAGAACATGCGTCATATGCCATCACAGACAGTATAACATATGCCAGGTAAAGTAACAAGTATACAGGTAACATGATATCGGATACAGTAGCATGAACAATAACAAGATAACATACATGTACCAGGCATGTCATGTGATTTATACAATAGTAGCAATCAGTACCACCTGGTATTTTAATCAATCTCTTCCAGTGTCCCATACCACTGGCAGTTCATACTGGAGCCCGCACTCCAGTCGAACCCATCCGGACATGGCCTACGGGTACCATTATCCAAACGAGAGAGTGACCAAATAACAAGTGTTCCCGACGTCACTATTGTGTATACTGTTTTATTATGTAAATTGGAAACCCATGGTCGAGGAGTTCTTATCGGGTGGATGTATCCCGTGCATACCGGGATCACGGCCTTAAACAAGCCCCTGGCTGCAAGACCAGGGCCCTCCGCTAAGAGGGGAGCATGAATCAAGTAACAAGAGCTCATGGAGCAATTGGTAGGCAGCACTACCGTCCCCTGCAGTGAGAAAACAATATGGATCCAGTACATCACCCGATAAGATCTAATCAACCGTCAAGTCTCCCCCATACCCCAGTTAGCTTTATGATCTGATATGTCATGTATACAATGGAACAAGAATAAATACAGTACATGATACGGGTAACATGATAACTGGACCAGAGTTCTGTTGATAGCATAGAACAATATGACGAGAAGCGGGAACAATATAACGGAACAATATAACGAGAACAATGTAACAAGAACAATAGATGTGGGATTCCACATATCGCATATCAACAGCTCTCATGTCCAGTATCGGGAAATCCATATCAGTAACAAGAAACAATCATATATCATGAATACGGGAACATGAACAATAATACATGTAATAAGCATGGTGATCCATATGACAAGAAGATAGAAACAACACAGGCATGTGTAACTGTAATATGTAAGCATGACATGAATGTGTATGATGATCATGCTAAGATGAATGATCATGCCAATATGAAATGCAGTAGTCGGTACAGTGATATGCCGAGAAGCCATGTACCGAGGATAACAATACATGACATAATGGTATTCGTGAAATGGTGTCGCTACGTATCGGTGGGTTATGCCTACGAAATAACAAGTGTGCCGTGTCATAGTATCTGTGTAACATGCACAGGTAATAACAGTGGTCAGTGTCTACTATCATGTGCAGTGGACTACAGAATCCGTATAGCCGTAAGCCTGCGTAGCACTAATATATGTAGGAACAGTGGTCGACAGTGTCTTATAGTAACGGTGTCTAGCATGCATGTCTAGTAACAGTGTAGTGTCATCAAGTACTGTGAATCAGCATACATGTGATGATAGTTATGTAACTGTGAGCTACTACATGAAGTAATAGTATCCACTAATATGGTGACCTAGTGGTCCGTGGGTCAGTGGCGGTACAGGCATGATATCTGTGTCCGAGTTGTCTATGTCTGTATGTCTTGTTACTATGATTATCTCATATTAACTCGGGAAATATCTAACAATCTTCTAGATTATTCCTAAGTCAATGACCGTCCAATCATGACCAGTGAATAATGAATAATTACCGTCTTTTATCCATAATCACAATATATCAAGTAATGTCAATAAACATGATAAAATATAAATTTATAAAAGAAAAACACTCACAACATAGGATGGTAGCTCTCTTTCCCACGATCGCAACGGATCCAGAATTACCCGAATCGGAGTCCGGATGCTCCAGATATCGCCCGAAGACCAAAACCGAGAGAAAAGGTTAGTTACGTAATAACAGAAATTATGCAGGGGGCTATTTGTAATTTTTCAGGGACCTAAAAGTAATTTAAAATATTATAGGGGCTAAAATGAAGTTGTTACCTTATTGGGTCGGGTTGTATGCAAGCGGGTCGGGTTTGGGTTAAACTCAAACCCAAACCCACTTGGGTTTCCTAACAGAGCAACAGCAGCAGCCGCCCGCGCGCCTGCTACCGCCGCCCGCGCGTGCCTGCCGCCCGGCGCGGCCACCTCGCCGGCGCCGCTGCCCTCCGGCGCCGGCGCTGCTCCGGCGCCCAAGGCCGCCGGGGTGCCCTGCAGAGAGGAGGAGAGAGAGGGGTGGGGGCTGGCGCCCCCACCACTTGCGCCGCCGGCCCAGCCGGCTCCTGCGCCGCCGGCGGTCGACCTCTGGCGTGCCGTCGGCCTGGCCGGTCTCGGCGTGCCGCGGTATCCACCAGAGAGAGAGCAGGGGAGTGAGGGAGAGAAGAGAGAGAATAGAAAATAGAGAGAGAGAGAGAGAAGAGAGGTTAGAGAGAGAGGTAGAGAGAGAGAGAGCAATAGGGAGAGAGAGTTTGAAGAGGAGAGAGAGAGAATTTGTATTTAAAGGGGGAGAGGGGCGGTGACTAATGGCGGGGGGGGGAAACTCTCTGGAAAAAATCCAGAGAAGAGAAGAGAAAGGAAAAGAAAGAAAAAGAAAATAAAAATTAATATTTAATTAATATAATATTAGCCCAAAATGCGACTAGTTCCGAACGGTGCCCAAAGATTACAGAAAAATAAAGAATATTATCGGAGACGTAAGATGAAGACGGTTTGTAGAAATTCAATCCGATTTGCAAATTAAAAATCCGGAAGGTATCGCCGATACGGGCGACACCGGTTTGGCCGGATTTTCGATAAATTCAGAAAAATCTCCGAAAATACCCTAACGTAAAGAACACGATTCTAAGACACATAGTGAAAGCAGCATCTCAAAATACAACTCCGTTTGTGAAATAAAAATCGTAAAGCGGTTATCGGTATCGGTCGATACCGACTATGGAGATTTCCAAAATAATCCAGAAAAATGCCAAAAAATCCTACAAAATATAAAATATTAGAAAATGATTTTTAAAACTGAAATCAGCTCAATCGGACTACCACGGAGATCAAATCAATTTTGTACGTCGTATCGCGTACCGATACGGTGATACGTACACGGGAAGCAGGGGGTTACAGTTGGACTCCTTAAATGCCTAGTAGGAGAAAGTAGCTGTGGGGCAGCTCCCGGAATTCCTAGGCTTTCTCGCCCCGTAGAGCTCAAGTTACTCGACCTCTTAACCTCTCACCTGGATCGTGAGCTCATTTCTCATAATACGATCGTGGATGATATAAGAAGAGAGTGGATGGTATCCATCAAAAGGGACGTGAGCTGCTAGAAATGAGTGCTTCGTGAGGAAGGAGAAGGTAGAGCTTGAAGAGAAGCTATTGAGCCGCTTCTGGAGTTGCAGAAGACATCAGAGGAGCTGTCAGATCTTCAGGAAAAGATAGATTCTACCCAGTCGGAGATCCTTTCTCTTTGAGAGCGTGTCGACGGGGCTTTTTTGAAAAGTTGGCACTCCGAGCCATGCGATGTAGTTTGGAGAGCCTTATAAGGGTGTGGAGGAGTTGAGGACTGAGGTCTCGCGCCAGTCGAATCGTTATGATGATCTTTGGTTTATTCCTGAAATGTTGTAGGAAGAGGCGCAAAAGCTGCATTCTGAGGTCATAACCCTTAAATCAGGCGTCCAAGTAGAAGGCGCCATAGTGCGGCTTGGGGTGAACCGGAGCCCCAAGGGTCTGGGTCGGGTCATCAGTGCGGGAGATCGTCCGATCGTGCTGAGAGCTCTGGCAGTTAGCATGAGAGAGCTCGGAGAGGGTTGACAGATCGGGAGAGCGGTCATAGACGTGAACGATGGGGCTAACCCGCTTTTATATGGATGAGTGTGATCATAAGATGTGTCATCCATTTTCTGTGGGCTGAATTGTTGTTTTTGATTCTCCCATGTGATGCCTTGTGTCTTTGTTTGTAGGGAGCTGTCAGGGTGGAACCTGATATAAGCTGTTGACACACTCAAGTTATGCTCGTTATATCTGAAAAAGATATGAAAATAAAAGAGTTTGCACAATTTTATTGAATGTTACACATTTTTACATGCGGTATCGCTTTAGGTGGGAAGCACATTACCCGGTAGTGTTCTTCCCGTCCCGGGTGGTGTCAAGGAGTGGGTTTCCCAATCGAACATTTCGGTTGGGGCCTCTTCGACTTTAGGGTCTTCCTCTAGGTCGAGGTTGAACTTGTCCAAATATCCTTGTTGAATTAGGTCCTTGAGGTGTCGTTGGAGTACCCAGGAATGCGCGTGGCGTGTCCCCGACTTCGTGAAAGGATCAACTTTTTACTTCTAGGGAGTCGGTCGTGTCTGGCTGTCTTAGGAAGTTTTAACCAATGATGCTTGATGATGTGGAAGATCTGATTGATCGAGTGGTTCAGTGGGTGTGAAGGTTTGGGAGCCTTCAATCTTCACCGTCGTCGGGGGAGCATCCTCTTTAGGAGATAGGGCTCGGTGCCCCCTTGCACATTTCTTCAAGCTGTAGAGCAGAAGGCTCTCAAGATCATCATATGAGATGGTCGCACTGGAGCGCATCATGTTCAGCTTAAAATGTAGGTCGGTTGGAGTTGCGGGGTGCTGATAGGCCTCGGGGGAAGAGTCCACTAGGATTTCTCGAGCGCCTAACTCGATGACCCGCTGCTGCACCTCTCACAGAACTTTTATCTACGTGAGCAGCTGATAATTAATGTGCGTTACTGTCTCGCGCTCACGTTTCGTTATATCGCGATGGATGGCGACAAGTTCTCGCTCGCGATCGGCCTTCGCCTAGTGTTCATCCAACCGTCGTCGCAGATCAATCACCATCTGGACAAGCTGTCCTCTGGAGAGGGCCGTTGGATCAAATTCACCAGAGGTGTTGGCATCATGATGGGTTGTGTTCTTGTGTGCTGATCGTACACGTATTTTGCATTCTTTTCATTACACCTACATTTATCATGTAATAAATTGCTAATTCTCTTATCTAAATGTCTATTTTACAGAAGATAATCATGGAGAGTAAGAAGATAAAACCAATAAAACCCAGCTAAATTCTGATTAATTGGATCTATTTGGCTAGTAGAGGATAATCCCAAATCTAGTTCAGTTAAATCAATTTTTAAGAATTTATTCGGTTAGTTGAAGATCAAACGAGGATATCATTAAATTCAGAGCCAAAACTGAAAATCTATCAGAAGATAAAGGAGCATAAGAGGGCCAGAGTCCATGTACCCATGAATCTAGCCAGATCTAGCTGCGGATCCGCGACCAAAGCTGCAGATCTGCGGCAATCAAGTAAGATCTGGGGCATCATTTGCTCCCCATCTTCAGACGCTATCCCCTTTTGATTTTTGCCTATAAATACTGGGATTTCTGAGGCAACAGAGGACGATTCAACAGAAAACATAGGCTAGGCTATTCTATAGTTTGTAACTTAGATTTTTAGTTTTTTATATAATTTTTATTTTCTTTATGTAACTGAGAGGTGAGAAAAGTTTCATGGAGGAATGAGATTGAAGCTTGTACTGAGGGTAACACCGTTGTAAGTTCTTCTTTTCTTCATTTTTATTTGAATCGAATCAAAGTTATGGTTTTACGTTCTTCTTCTTCTCTTACTCTTCTTCTACAGGTTTTTAATGATAATCCAAATGAAACTTATAGCATCAAAAATGCCTTGCTATTGCAAGTGTCTTTGATGGCTTATGGTGATGTATATCCATTTCTATTTATTTTCTACTTGCTTTTGAATTCATAGTTTAAGTCTGAGAACGGGGAAGATCCTATTTGCCATGCTTTGCTCATTTTCAAGGGGAGATAAGTCTTTGTCAAGAATTTAAGGTAAGTCATCAATCGGAAGAGGTAAAAAAGTTCTTTTAGGTTTTCTTCCTTTTTTTAATTTTAGTTTAGATTACCTCCATCACCAACTATCAACTCTTTATTCTTTTATTTCTTTGTATAAACTCATTTTTCATTTTCTCCACCTTTCTTATCTTTCACTTCTTCTTAACTTAACAATAGACTTTATTTTTCTTTTTTTTTACAAGAACAAGATAAGAACTTTAACCATTTTATGTGAATTAAAAGAGAACTTACAACACGCTTCCATCGCAAGTCCCTCCTTGTAGATCACGAACCACATAGCCATTTGCTATCGTGGTAGAATTGAGTACCTTGCACTATTTAGCCTGTCGGTCGACCACCCGGTCGACCGACACTATCCGAGAGCTGGGTAGTTACAGTCGGTCGACCGCCCGGTCGATCGGCCTTCTAGGCTGGTCCTTGTGCACGTCCTCGTGCACATCGGTCGACCGTCCGGTCGGCCGCCAATAGAATCTGGCTGGGAATAAGGATTATGAAACCTAGACATTTTAACTCCAATAAAATCCCATAAATTCTCATAAATTTCACAAAAATAAGTTTTTATAAATATTTTAATAACAAATATGTGTTACCAAAAGTTAACACATATTACAAACTATTTGAACTATTTTTGTGATATAGAAATTAGGCTGAAAACACAAAAACCGTATTTTCCGAAAATAAAACTTTGAAATGGAAATCCGATTTTTTCAAACTTGTGTGAATACAAAAAAATAGATATTTAAACTCTAGTGAAGCATATTGTGTATGGATAGAATCCAATACACATATAAAATATATATCTATATTTTGACATTAAATCCAAAATAGATTTTGTTAATTACAAAACTTTAACACATGAATAGGATCATCAAAATAAGTTTTCCAAATATATGAAGCACAGATGTATATAGATGAAATCTAATATACATTAAATCATGTAAACTTGTTTTGATTCTATCTATTCATGAAAATCATATATATGTATATTCGAAATTCAACACCGGTTAAACTGAAAACCAAACGTATTGAACTTGTGTGTGTGTGTGAACTATGTGAAACTTATAGTGTATATTCAAAATCCAACACTAGTCTATCTTACACAAGATCTAAACACAAACTTAAACTAAATAAACTAAAGTCTTCTTGTAGAACTCCTTCTCCAAGCCGACTCGATCTAAACACGATCCAAAGAGCTTGACTCCATCTGAGTGCTAGATACGATCTTGACGCGCGAGCTCTTGAATCTACATGAGTTAGCTCCAAAACTCTTTTGTTGAAGCTAAACACATATTAATATCTAATCAACAATTGAAAACTATGTAAACACAAGATCATCAGTAAACTAACCTTCATAAGTTAGTCATCATCAAAACTAAAGTGAAAGGCTTCTGGGCTAACAAATATACCCTCACATATGTACACTAAACCTCAGTACTGGAATAAACAAAGCATACACAATATTTCCAACATAAATAAGTACAAGAATACTTGTAAAAAGGGTCAGTGATTATAATAGATATAAAAATAAGGATAAATAAGAAAATAAAAATAGAATAATAAATATACTTATGAATAATAAAGGTGATCGATCTCCTAACAATATCCTGAGAAACATCAAATACTCTGATATTCTGAGTCTCCAATCTGGGCACGCAAACTCAGAATCATCAGAAAGTGATTTAGTGAGTGGTAGGGGTGTAAACGGGTCAGGTTCGGGTCGGATCCATGCCATATTCGAACCCGAACCCGATAAGGATTCAGATTCGGGTTCAGGTTGGAATCTCTTATTTCTTATCAGGTTCGGGTTAGATTCAGATTTTAAATAGTTATATTCAACTTTCAATTAAAGTTATTTTTAAAGTGAATTTCATTTTATTAGATGTAAATTGAAAACCTACATATTTTATTTTTATAATAATATCATCAAGTTCATTTTTATAATTTATCAATTTAAATATAGTAAAATGTATGATGGTGAATTTCATTTTATAACATTTATTCTCTTTTTGGCTTTGTTATCGGGTTTCGCGTTTGAAAGTATCATGCTCGTGTTGGTCCAAAGGCCCATCACTCTAGTTTTGATGATGATTAACTCATGTAGTTATAGTACTAATGATCTTGTGTTTGATTAGTCTCAGATTTGTGATCAAGATCTTAGTTGGTGTTTAGCTTCAACAAAGGATTTAAAGTCAAGTTTTGGAGCTAGCACATGTTGATTCAAGAGCTTGTGCATCAAGACCACATCAAGCACTCAAGAGGAGTCTAGCTCTTTGGATCAAAGTTTGGACCAAGTCAAGAAGGAGAAGAAGACTTCAAGTGAAGACCTTCAAGACAAGACTTGTGTCTAGATTTGTTTGTTAAGATTTTATTTTTAGATAAAATGTAAATGATAGAATAGTTGGTGGATTGCTCAAGTATCATATACACTCACACAAGATTTATATGAGTTTTCATAAAAGGATTTCATTTAAAAAATACCGGTTTGGTTTGAACTTCATATATACATATGTTTTAACCAAAACTATTTAGAGCTTAATGTCAAAAACATGGATATTTCATCATATATGTGTAGTGGATCATATCCATACACTCTATACTTTAAAAGTGTTTAAAATATTGTTTTTGTATTTGGAGAAGTTAAAAAAAAATCAATTTAGAAAAATACGGTTTTGTTTTAAGGCAAAATTTCAAGTTACAAAATAGTTCAAAATGTTTGTAACATGTTTTTATTTTTACTCAAACATATTTGTTTATCAAAATATTACTGAACTTATTTTTGTAGATTTTTGTGGATTTATGAGATTATTGAAGAAAAAATGACAAACTTTTAATCTCTAAATGAATACTGTTTTGGCTTCTGCCGGTCAACCGTGCGGTCAACAGACGTGCACAAAATGTGCACGCCTTGTTTGGCTGGAGGGTCGGTCGATCGCCAGAGAGTTCTGCTCTCTGAAAATGGCCCCGATCAACCGGGCGGTCGACGGCAGAGAGTGTCTGCTCTCTGTATCCAGGCCACGGTCGACCGGCCGGTCGACCGCTGGCTCAACGGTCAGAAATCTGACCGTTGGCCGGTCAACCGACAGCAGTGCAGACTACTGATTTGGACCCCAACGGCTAGTTTTTCTTGGCCTGTATGAAGGGGTTCCCATGGACTGTTTTCTACAAGATTTCAAGTAGGTTTTTGATCCAGTTTTTCCTACTCTATTAAGTGTTTATCTCCACTTGTTTAAAAGCCAAAATTGCCATATAAAAAGGAGAGATTTTCAAGAGTGTTTTATAAAAGAGTTTCTTGAGTTTTTCACCATCACTTCCATCCTTATTTTCTCACAAACACTTGAGCTATCCATTGCTATACCTATCCTATAGGGATCTTTGTTGTGAGAGGATTTTAGGTGATCAAAGTATTGTGATCACCAAAGTTTTCATACTTTGTATTTGAGGAGGCGGACTTGCGGGTTCGCGGTGTTTCGAGTTCTAGTGAGAGCTCATTGTAGAGGTGCGGCCTCGGCAAGTTAGTGTGCTTGCGGTGTGTAGTTCTTGCAGGAACGAGTGAAGGATTAGAGAGTCCAAAGGAGTTATAGTGTGAACTTGCTTGTAGGTGTTGCGGCACCGAGTGATCCGGTGGGATCGGTTTTTAGTGAAAATTCTTCATAGTATTGAAGGCAGGGACGTAAAGCAAGTATGCTCGAACCTCGAAACAAATCTCCCGTATTAGCGATTGCTCTCTCTCTCTCTCTCTATCTCTCACTTGTCTTTATATCTTGCATGCTCATATTGCCTTTATCTTTATATGCTTGTTATATCTTGTGCTTAAATTGATATATGCTTGAGGATTGTTTGCTCACACTTGTATTCAACCAAGAGAATCAAAGCGACACCTCAACTCTTATCTACAGGAATCTTGAGGAGATAGTCCAGAACCCTTCACGGGAAATTCGGCTACACTCTTAGGTTATACTTGGTGTGTTGTGCATAATATTTTTAGTTTGCATAAATAGTTTTATTCGCATTAATTCACCATTAGATTAGCTAGTCACCTATTCTCCCCCCTCTAGGTGATTTCAGCTCGAAACGACCCGATAAGAATTCGGGTCTAACTTTATAGATCCAAACCTGTTAAATATGTAAACAGACAGATCGAGTTATCAGGTACCATTTACAGTCGTAGTGAGTGGTAAAATAAAGAAAGCAATAGTATATATTATAATAGTAGTATAATCATGATAATATATAATACACGTTTAAATATCAGTGATATAATATAATTATTTTGACAATCGATATATATGCAGGGATATAAACAAGTATTACATTAACATTATAACATTATGAATGCCTAGCATGTTACAATGGTATTTTTTCTACAATATTATCCAATTGTATAACATTAATATCAATTAATACTATCGGAAAAGTCTTATATGTATATCACCAATCTTATATTATTATATTCTTATAATCAGTAGGAGTTATGTCATTTATATGATATGTTCAATATGAGTAATAAGATACAGTATTTAGTTATATATGAATATGAAGTCTTAGTTATAGCATATTTATTGCTTAAACTAATAGTAACAGTACAATGATGATATCACGATAAAAATATTTATACATGAATAAATGAAACATAGAATATATAGAATACAGAGTGTACGTGTACATGAATAGTGTGTCTCCATATAAATGCACAGTATACATGTGATATAATGGTGGATAAAATTTCAGGAAGCATAATAAGTATCAATGAATAATAATATACATGTATCAAGCAGGTCATATTATTTATACAATAATAATAATTAGTACCGCCTGATAATCAATCTCTTCTAGTATTTCATACCACTGGTAGTTCATACCGGAGCTTGTACTCTAGCCAAACCCATCTGAACATAACATATGGGTTCCATTATTTGAAAGAGAGAGTGACCAAATAACAAACGTGTTGGTCCCGATCTGATACAATTGTAGGATCTAAAATAAGTCAACACAAATACTAAAACAAAGGATGATTAGCGTTAAAAGATAAATACTTTCATAAAAGGAAATAAATCACAGAAAGTAAATCAAACGCAAACACAAGTGATTTATCCTAATTCGGTCCTCTTGACCTACATCCAGTCCCCAAGCCATCCGCTTGAAAATTTTCTTAACCTTTGATTTTGTACACCCAAAATCAACACCTTGTATACCACTTGACAAATCCCTTTTGCCAAATGTATACAACTCTTCTTACAAACCAAGAAGACGACAACACCTTGTACAACCTCTCTTCAACCCGAAGACGCTCTTGTACAATCTTTCTCTTTGAGTGAATACAATCAATCCTATAAGCCTTGAATCTGTATGTGATCGTGAATAAGGGCTCTTATAGGTGGACTCTCAGAAATCTTCACTAAAGGATTAGAATTTGAGTGAAGAATTGAAAGTGAAAACAGTTTTTTGAAAAACAGATTTTGAACAGAGTTTATAGGCGAAAAACTTGTATTTTGAATTGGTGTCTTTTGCCTAGGACAACATCCCTATTTATAACTGAAATCTATGATCAGTTAGGGTAGTTATCAGGACAAATTTGAATATTGAAACCTTGGATAAAACACCAGAAATCAAAAAATGTCTAACAGTCAGAAACTGCCATTAGTGACTAGGGGTTGGGGGTTAGTCGACTAGGGTATTGATTTTTGCCTATACTAGTCGACTTATAAAGATGGCAAGTCGACTATAGAATGGCTGATACAAAAGACATGTTTCTAGAAACTGAAATTAGTCGACCATCCGAATATATTAGTCGACTACAACTAAACTTAGTCGACTAGGAAAAGTATAAGTCGACTATAGTTTGTATGCAGAACAGAAACAAAGAGTTAGTATCTTTTCAGGACAAAGGTTAGTCGACTACATAAAATAACAAGTCGACTATAAGATGTACAAGTCGACTAATCAAAAGTGTAAGTCGACTAATAGGGCTAATGATGTGTGTATGTGTTCAAGGATTTTAACATACTAATAAACATTACAATACACATCCATAGCCATTGTCCTTGAGATGTCTTGAGCATGTAGAAGCATGTAGAACTCTTGTATAAGCTTGTGAGAAAGAGCTCCAATGAAGCAGCTTCACAAATGCATCATCAAAATCAAGTTCTAACATTCTTCCCCTTTTTGATGATGACACTTTGTGTGCATGAAAAACTCCCCTTGCAGAAAATATGTTATATGTTCTCCCCCTGCATAGAACAGGTTATAACATATATACAAAAAACATGTGTTCTCCCCCTGCAAAAAATATATCATAACACATATATATATGATAAATGTTTTGAAATATTTTTCTATCAAACTTTTATATGGTACCTGAAAGATAAACATTAGATGGTACCAATCATAATAAAATCAAAGTATTAACCTTTAGGAATTCAAACCCAATTTGATTTGATTTCCATCTGTTAGTATACACATAATTGTAAGAATTACATATAGAATCTATGTATGATGCAATATAAGTATTTTTATAAAAAATGCTTAAGTTTTTAGGAATCCATATGTACTTGTTCTTAATTCTTTTTAAAATAATATCAGTATTTCTTTTCACAAAAGAATTATATGGATCATGATTCTTTTTACTAACATGTTTAGATTTTCTAAAAAATCTAAGACCATAATGGTTATGTGACATCTTTTGATATGATAACAAATCATTTAACTTTTCTTTCCTTGAGTAAATTTAGTCACATTTTTCAAAATCTCTTCATATTTCATTTTGAAACTTGATATGTCTTTATTTAAAACAATAATTCTTTCATTTAAAGACAAAGTTTCCTTTTTAAGCATAATATTTTCTTTTATAAAATTCTCACTATCCTTTTTCAATGATGATATAACTTTTTCAAAATCATCTTTTTGAGAATTTATAGAAGAAATTTGAGAAACATAACATGAATTTTCTTTAATAAGTTTTTCATTTTTCTTTGACAAAACTTTATTTTTTATCTTTCATTCTTAAGATCATTGTATAATTCATGAAATGCATCTAAAAGTTCAGTATATTGTACCTCATTTTTTCTTGGGCCATAAAGCATATGTTGACATGTTCAGTGGTTTCTTCTTTGTCAGAGGAAGATGAATCACTATTTTCTCATGATGTTTGATAGTATTTCTTCTTTTTGAACTTTTTGCTCTTGAATATACCTTTATTTTGAGCAATGGACAATCCTTCTTCATATGACCTGTTTATTATAGTTAAAATATTTAAACTTACCTTGCTTCAAGAACTTCCTGAATTTTCTTGAGAGCATTGCCATCTCCTCTTTATCGTTATCTGAATTGTCCATATCTGAGGATGCATGAAAGGCAAGTTCTTTCTTCTTTGAGAAAGGTTGTTATTCATCCTTCTTTCTGTCTTTCAGTTGTACTTCATATGCCATTAAATTACCAATGAGGTTTTCTAATGACATAGTGGATAGATCATTTGCTTCTTCGATTGCAGTTGTCTTCTTCTCTCAATCTGATGTGAGTGCACGAAGGAGCTTGCAAACTTTTTCGACTTAGGTGTATCCTTTCCAAAGAATGCTAAGAAATTTGTTATGTCGGTGAACCTTGTAACCATTTCTGAGATGGTTTCATTCTCCTTCATTTTGAATAATTCAAACCTGTGGATAAGAATAGAAATTTTAGATTCTTTAACATTATTTGTGCCTTCATGTGTTACCTGTAGAATGTGCCATATTTGACTTGTAGATGTGGTTATTGACACATGATTGAATTCTTCTTTGGTTAAAGCACAGAATAATGCATTCATCGCTTGGCATCAAGGTTCCAATTCTTCTTTTGATCAGCACTCCAAGCGCTATAATTGGTAGTCGGTTTGGTGTACGCTGCTTCTACTATATTCCATAGTTCGTAGTTGAGCGATTGCAAGTAAATCTTCATTCTACACTTCCAGTAATTATAGTTCGATCCATGAAATAGTGGTGGACGTTATGTAAAATGACCTTCTCTGAATTACGATGAAGGAAACTCCGTTGCCATCCTTGTATGTTGTGTTTTCCATTAATTTGCAAAGGGAAAAACTTACAAAAAAGATCGAGGAGCTAAATTACAAGTAACACAAAAGATTACAAGTAGATCTCCTCTGAGATTCTGGAGAAGTGTGCCGATAGGAGTCTAGTCAGCGCTTGACCACTTTGTCCCTTTGACAATGCGATCGATGAGATTCCCGTCTCGCCTGGTTCGGGGAATCGGAGAACAGAAGGTTGGTAGAACCCTCTTGTTGCTTCTCAAAACCGCCTTATCTTAGGAATTCCTTCTCGCCTGGTTCCGGAAATTCCTTGAGAGGAAGGAAGGTATTAGGGTATCAGCACCCTGATTAGAGAAGCAGTTCTCTAGAGTCTCTGAATTCTTGGAAGCAAGAGACTATATCTCTATTTGTGCGCGCGGTGCGTCCTCTCGAGAAGTCTGCCGTCTCTTCTCGTGAAGTTCTCTCTGGAACGCGTGTGGGAGCTCTCTTCTTCTGGAGGTCCTTTCGCGCTGTTCCTTTTTTTTGTGCCCCTGGTGGGCTATTTATAGGGAGAGTAAGGGTATAATCGTCCCTTGAAAATCTGGAAACAGATTAAATCAAATCTGTTTAAATCTGGAAAGTAGCCCTGCTGCGAGGCTAGATCAGCTTCTGCGAAGCTAGAAGTAGCAGGTCGGTTGATCCTCTTGATCTGTTTTGATCCTTTCCATATAGTTGGAAGATTTTCCCTGATCCTCTTACTCGTTTTAGGAGAGTCAAGAGATTATGGCAATCAACTGCCAAATTTGATCTCAGATTTGATCTTGATTGGATTTGATCTCAATCCTGATTAGATTTGATCTCATCTGGAGATTTAATTGGTCAAAGGTTGACCATAGCAGACCCGCAGTGGCGCTGCCCGCATCGAGCTCGCAGCGGAGCTGGAAGGCGCATGTGGCGAAGTCAGAAGACAGCTCTTCAACGGAGCTAGATATCGTCTGTGGCAAAGCTACCGAACATCCTTCTGCGCGGTTGCGTGTATGAGCGAAGCTAACTCTCTCTGCGGAGTTAACTGAGCACTTCAGGCGAAGCTATAAGTTAGCTTCCTGGCGGAGCTGTGAATGGCTTCAAGGTGAAGTTGGATGATCTTAGCCTCTCAAGCGAGGCTGTCCCTTTGGGCTCATGTGATGCTAAGTGCTAACATCTTAGACCTGCTGAGGTCTGTTTAGAGACAACCTGGGCTTACTGTCTGCTTCACTGGATCAGTAGAGTCCAAATTGCTTCTTTGTCCCTTGGAGATGGGTGAAAACTAGTCGTCAGCTTATCTGTCACTTGTCTTTTGTAAATGTCAACAAGTACAGAACTGGCCGTCAGCTTGTCTGTCACTTGTCTTTTGTAAATGTCAACAAGTTTAGACATTGTTCAGGCCAGTCAGAATCTTGTCTTTTTTAAAGTGTCAACTAGACCCCCTTCAAAGTTTTCGAAAGTCTACAATGGCTCAGACTTCGAAATACTTAAATTGCTTTGATCGGTGGTATATGAAGTACGAACATCGCCATGGTTGTTGAGTTCAGCTTCGCTTTTAATCCTGCTTTGGGATAGATTCGCCAAAGAATCGTGTAGATTCGCGACTCTGGTTAGCTTAGCGTCTGGGTAGCTTCGCGTCTGAGCTTCCCGGAATAAGTTCGCTTTGGAATGTTGTTCCTTTTCCGAGGCCAACTGCTTTCGGCCAGTTACGAGAAGGATTGCTCCTTTTCGAGGTTATAATAACCTCTCTTGCATTAATCGAGGGAGATCATTCCTCCTTTTTTGCGCTTCCGAGGGAGAATATTTCCTTTCTCAAGGCTTAATAAATGCCTTAATGAGGGAGATCATTTCTTCCTTGCACGGTTTCGAGAGAAACTGTTCCCTTTTTCAAGGCTCAATAAATGCCTTTAATCCGCTCGCGCTTCCATGCTTGAAGCAGCAGCGCTCAGGCCATGAGGCCTATAAATAGGACACCTGAGGTCCTCTGAAGAGAAGTGGTCTGCTCTTCTCTTCTCTTGGTTATTAGAGAGAGATACTCAGATCTCTGAACTAGTGGGGATGACCACTCTGGTCATTACCTGGCCAAGGACCGGTAAGTCTCGGTCATCCAGAGACTTTATCAATGGACAAATGACTTTAGGGAGTTTATCTCCCTAAATTAGCTTTAACAGCTGCCTCAGGGATTGATTTCCCTTGCTCTTCATTTTGTATCGACTGATCTGCAGAGAAGGGTTTCAGCCTAGCTTCCCAGCGAAGCTATCATTTGAACAAAAAAAGATCATTGCATGCTTGCTAAGTTCGCCATTTAGGCAAAAATGGGACTTAGTCTCTTCAAGGTCGAGCCAGTCTTGCCATATAGGTGGGGCTAAGACTGCGTCCCTCATGATCAGTCTGGCTTAGCCATATAGGCGAGGTTAGGACTTGGCTTTTGCTGAGCTAGCCCATCATCATTGTGCAAGCGAGGCTATCCTCTGCTTTAATTGAAATCAATTTTTAAAGCGCAACTGAATCGGATATAAATTGCTTTGCCCAAAGAACTTGACTTAGCGTTTCACTTTTGTGTCTTTTCCTTTGCTTAACTGCTAACTTGTTTCAGTTTACATTGCAGTGAGCTATGTTCGCCAGCCTTTCGATCTGATGAAAGAGATCAGAGACTTGTCTCTTGCTTTTCCAATTGAAACTTTAATCCTAAGCAGGAGGAACAAACTGGGGCAGCTAATGGGTGTTCCCAGAAGAGGTTGGCAGTCGCTTATCCGAGATGATCCACTTCGAGAAAGCGGACGTCACTTGTAAGGTCTCGGATCCTTCCATTGCCAATTTTCATTAAAGAAGATCCAGCCTTCTTGTGGCAATCGGTCCTTTGCCAATTTTCATCAAAGACGATCCAGCTCCTTGATGGCAAAATCTGCCATTATGCGAAGGATTACGGTCTTGTGTAGGAGGAAGGTCTTTCGTGTCCAGTTGGTTTGGCTTGGAAGTAGATAGGACCACTTGTATGCCTTTTGAGCAAATGATTCTATTGTACGAAACACAACCTTGATGTAGTAGTATCAATGTACCTTTCCTTTTGAATCAATAAAAGTTCACTTTCTGCTTATCTGATTTACTTTGCCTTCACTTGAATTGGTCCGGCGGAGCTAAACTTCGTGTGAAGTTAAAGACAGGATCCCATCTGAACCAGGAACGAGCTTCCAGCGAAGCTAGCATGAATTATCCGCGAAGTTCGGACTGTGCTTTTAGCGGAGCTAAGGCAAGCTTTTCGGCAAAGTTATCGGTACGTCGCGCTAAGTCAGCACTTGACTTATGGCAGAGTTAGCCCTTAGCGGGGCTGAATCAGCGCTTCTCGGGAAGGCGCTTTAGGTGCCGTTTCAAATTAATTTGAAACGACAGCCTGTGCTCTTTTCGAGGTATCGTTTTAGGCGATCATCAGCCTATAAAAGCCTGATCGGGCTGAGAGAGAAGTGAAAAGTCACCTAGATGGGGGGTGAATAGGTGACAATGCTAATCTATGAACTAAATGCGGAATTTAAAAACTTAATGCAAATTACACTCAAGTGCTATCAACAAGTGATGCACACAACCAAGCCAAGCAAATATGAATGAGCAATGTAAATAAATGCAAGGCACAAAGTAAAGAGAGAGTAGAGAGAGAGCCAATGGATCAAGCGCAAACACAAAGATATGTTATCGAGGTTCGAGCACCCAGCTCTACATCCCCGCCTTCGACACACGAAGGATTTCCACTAGCTCGTCCACCTAGGACCCTTTACAAGGAGTACCCAACACTCCTCTCTTTACAACCTCCTCCCTGAGGCAAACTCCAACAATCACAACCTCCTCCTTGAGGCAAATATACAAACCAATACAACAAACTCCCAATCACCAACCAATACAAGGATCACCTCTCAACTAGAGGGATACAACCCAAAGCACAAAGCTAAGAAAAGATTGGGTTACAACTTGGTGGTCACAACAACAACCACAAACAACTTCTTCTTCCACACAAATAACCTATAGATATAGATAGTAGATTTTTGCTCAAGTGTGGAGAAAACCAAGGGATTTGAAACCAGCAACTCAAAGAAAATCTTTGGGAAATAAATGAAACCAAGATAGAGAAGTTCAATTCAAAAGCTTTTCCCAAAACCCTTTTCTTTGATTTTTCAAACCCTAATGAAAACACCGAAAAGATTGTTCAATATCAGTTCAAAAACCTATTTTGATTGCTGTAAAAACACCAGAGAGAATGAAAAAATTCGCACAAAAAATCTTGGAGAAAACCTCTCTCAAATGGGGTATTTATAGGCAATTTAGAAAACTAGCCGTTTACAGAATATTTGCCAGATTTACCCTGCCGGTCGACCGGCCCGGTCGACCGCCCAACGGTCAAATTCTGAACCGTTGTGGCTACCGGTCGACCGCCTCGGTCGACCGAGAATTCCTGAGAGCCAACAGCTCTCCGTCGGTCGACCGCTTTGGTCGACCGGATACAGAGTCAGCCAGCGTGCACGCATCCGTGCACGTCGGTCGACCGGAACGGTCGACTGGCTTCTTTGGTGCGGTCGACCGTACCAGTCGACCGGCAAGCCTGGCAGACAAAAATCAAGTCTGAAATCTGGGGAAAAAATATTATAATAAATCCCACAAAATCTCTAAAATTCCATAAAAATAGTTTTATCATTTTATATTGAAATACAAACTTGTGTTAAAAATCCTAACACAAATTTCAAACATATTTGACTATTTTTGTGTCATAGAAATTTTCCCAAAAACCAAAAACCGTATTTTCTAAAACCTTGTATTTTGAATAGAAAATACACATTGTCTAAAACTTATCCATGATACAAAAATATGATATTTAAACACTTTGAAGCATATTGTATATGAATAGAAATTCAATATACAAGAAACATATATATATCATGATTTTTGTCATTAAGTCCAAAAATATGTTTTGTTGTAAATACCAAAACATAAAACACATGGAATAGATTATCAAACAAAGTTTGTCTAAACAATTGAAGCATGCATGTATATAGAACAAATCTAATATACATAAACCATGTAAACTTGTTTTGATAAAAAATCTATTCATGAAGACCAAGATCGGTTAAACCTAAACCGAAAATCAAAACATGAAAGGTGTGTGTTGTGAACTTGAGCTTATCATACTATTCTAATCTTTACAATTAGGATCTAAACCCAAACTAAAACTATGGATACCTAAGTCTTCTTGTAGAGCGCAATCTCCAAGCTAGAGCGCAATCTCCAAGTAGGCTCGATCCAAAAACTCTTGATTCACCGAGCAAGTGCAATGTATGATCTTTGATGCGCGGGCTCTTGAATCAACATGTGCAAGCTTCCAATTCATCTTGTTGAAGCTAAACACCAACTAATATCTTGATTAATAAACTGAAACTAAAATCACAAGATAATTAGTACACATAACTACATGAGTTAATCATCATCAAAACTAGAGTGGAAGGCCTTTGGGCCAACAATCTCCCCCTTTTTGATGATGACAAAACTCATGGAGTTATATATGCATGGATTAAAGTAAAGCTTCAAAGAAGCTCCCCCTTAACTCATGCATAGGAATAAACAAACAATAAGATGCATATAAACAAGGTTCTTGACATAAAATGAATATGCATATGAAACATGCTATTGATTCCAATTAAAACAAAACAACTAAATTACCAAAACATGCTCTTGATACCAATGGATACTAATAAAAACTCATGCATAGGAATAAACAAACAATAAGATGCATATAAACAAGGTTCTTGACATAAAATGAACATGCATATGAAACATGCTATTGATTCCAATTAAAAAAAAACAACTAAATTACCAAAACATGCTCTTGAAACCAATGGATACTAATAAAAACAAAACTCTCATAATGCTCTTGATACCAATACCAATGGAGATGAAATGAACATAAAACTGAAAACTCATGCATATCAACTCCAAATTCTTCTCCCCCTTTGTCAATCATCAACAAAGGGGTAAAAACAAAATAGATATGAATTCTTCTCCCCCTAAATATATGAAACAAAGAATAAACAAACTACTTCAAGGGGTGAAACCAAAAATGATACCAATTAAAGAAAATGTGTCAAAGAAGTGCATTATGATATCAATAGAAAGTGATCATAAAAACATTTAAGAAATGCCTACCAATTACCAATTGAAAGTAAGAGGGGTATTGAAAACAAATATGATCCCAATTGAAATTAAAACATATTGAAAATAAAACACATGATACCAATTGAAAAACACATTGATACCAATTTGAGTGAACAAATGCATCTTGATACCAATTGAAGATATATATCTTTATAAGCATATGATACCAATTAAAAATCAATAATCATTCTTAAATCATTTTTTTCTCATAAAGTTAGAGAGTGGGAAACAAAAATAATGGTAAACTAAATACCAATTGAAAAATTGAATTGTGAGTTTTCTCCCCCTTTATGAAATACCAACTAAACATATGCTTAAGCTAGAAATAATATACCAATTGAAGACTAAGTCAATTGAAATAATGTTAAAGTTTAAGCTTAGCATAAGCAAGATAGTGATAATGCTTGTATAAAGAAACCAATTGAAAATTAAATCAATTGAAAATGATGGTCATTAAAAAAAATCAAGCTTATCATAAGCAAAATTTGTGCATATATCTTGAAGAACAAATAAATCATCTATATATGTATGTAAGAAATAGATACCAATTGTAATTGATACTATATGAAGTGTATGCATACATATATATAAAACAAAACATATATGAGTATACAAAAGGATGTCAAGATTAGATACCAATTGAAAGAATTCAATGATACCAATTGAAACAACAATAAGATCAAGTGTATATCTCATATTCACTACCACCCAATCATGTGCAAGTTTAAAATGATTTTCATTATAAAGCATACATGAACATGATCTCCCATCCAACCACCCTTTGATGGTAGGGGTTTAAAAAATAGATTTGAAAATATAGTTTGTTGAAAATCTCTACCTCATGAAGAATATCACAATTAGTTATATGAATCAACTAATACGAAATTCTTCAATAAATCAAAATATATTTCATGAAGGACATGTAAATCACATGATCATCAACACTCAAAATCCATAAAGCATAACTTGTACTCATGAAAACTAAGTCATGAGAAAACATAAATAGAGTGAGTGTACAAGTGTTGTGAGAAACATATTAACATGAAAATGGACAATCAAGCTCAAAATTAAAAACATGAAATTCATGTGAAATCACTAATTGAAATCATCTTAAAAATATGAGATTCATCATACATGTGAAATCGCTTAGCAAACATGAAATTCATTCAAACGATTTAAACTTCAAGGCATATGTATGTCATGTACAAACTAAAGTATACATACATATCCTAAACACAATGAGTCCACAAAAGTATATGCATGAAGGCACGTGGCTCAAGGATGTATATGTATAAATGATAGTTTGGACAAGATGGACATATACATAAAGTTAAAACAAGACATGTAAGATAGTGAATACAAGTCAAATGTAATAATCATCAAAACTAAACTATACTAGTACATCAAGTGAATACAAATGAGCGTTCAAGCACAAACATATATAAAGGTTTATTTGTAACTCACTAGTTGTACAAGTATAAATCCTAGTCTTAATGAAAACTATCATTCAAGCAAGTTGTCAAAACATGAAGCATGAAACGGGTCAACAATCAATATGATTATGATAATCAAAAACACGAATCATTAAAACAAAAAAATATCATAGAAACATGAAAATCATATGATCTTTATGCATATGCATGTGCATTAGATCTAGGGCATACATGTTAGTTTAAACAAGGTGTGAACACTAAATATAGATCCATATGAAACATGGGTGCTCAAATAACTAAGCATGTATAACATTAGTCTAATGAGCATAGCACAAGCATAATGAACAATAAAACATAACATGCTACAAAAGGATGAACATGAAAAGCATGCAAATAAGTGGGAGTTAGAGAATGATACCAAAAGTAATGAAGGTTCTTCTCTAGTTCTCCAAACCAATGGTGGTCCTCTCCACCAAGTTCCCTTGAGTGTGAAGCATCCAAATAATTCTCTTTTAAGCTTAGAACGCATCCACCTCAAGGCACCAAATCTCTCACGTGATGCGAGAGCCTCCACCTACACCAAACATCAAAGAGGTGGATCTTGGTACCCATTTCTTTGTGGGTCCACGGGGGTTAGTATCTTTTCTAACCCAAACATAATTAGTTGCTAAATTTTCATGATAAATGCGATCATAACAAAATCTAGCAAGGTGGCCTTTTCGACCACAATGTGTACATGTGTACACGTGAGCATACATATGATGATGGTGATCATGAGAAGCATGTGTATGCATAGATGAGTGTGCATGCAAGGTTGGAACTTGTTTCTTGCGAACCAAGGATTCCAAACGAGAGTGATTCATGGCACAATGGCTCAAAGTGGAGCCCAAACAATCAACACTTTTCTTCAAATTGTTTATATCATTTTCTATGCTAGAAGATAAAGTGGAACATGCTATAGGAGTGCAAGAAGTAGAAGCTACACTAGCATGACAAACATGAATATCAATCTCATTTTGTAAAGATTTATTTTAATCAAAACCAAATCCAATTCTTTTGTAATTGAATCAATTTTATTTTTCAAAGTAAGATTTTCTTTGAAAACAAGATCCAATCTAGAAGACAAAACCTCATTGTGTTCTACAACATCATCAAAACCATTTTTGTTTTTCAAATCTTCAATCTCTTTAAGTGCAAGTTCAAGTTGAGATTGTAGTGAGTCACGTTCACTAGTGATCTCTTCTTTTTCTTGCAAAATCACTTCAAAATTAGAACATAAATCCTTTAATTCATTTTTCAAAACAAGATTATTCTCTTTCAAAAGTTTGTGTTTTTCTAAGAATTTTTCAAGCTTTTGAGTAAGTTTCATATTTAAAGTTTGAACCTCAAACAACCATGGCAATAAGAATTAGAGCTATCATCAAGAGGGGAATCCGAGTGTACCTCAAGGGAGTCTTTCCCTTGGACCATGAAGCATTTATCTTTGGACATGTCTCTCTTGGATCTCCTCAAATTGTTGATGATCCTTGGAAGCTCGGGAGACGTTAAGATGCTCCAAACTGCAAAAGCCGAATCATAGCGATCAAAAATAGGTAAAAGATGTTCATTTAGAGATGCTAGAAGTGTCCTAAGGGCTAATGCATTGGCCTTCTTATGCTTGCGACTATTAGGGAGGGATTCTATAGTGATGGCTTGATAAACTAAATGTCCTAGTCCTTTTAGATGTCTAATTATGTCAACCTTCCAAGAGTCAAATCTAAAATGGTCAAACATAGGAGGGCTAGCCATGAGTGCAAACTAGTATGAGTGCAAATGAAAATGCAAGTGAAGATTAGCAAACCAAGATCACTCCTAGGTGGTTAAACCTAAATATCAGGAGCACTAGCTCTGATACCAATAATTGAAATGATGCACCAATTATTGAAACTAATATAAAACACAAAAATTGCTCTTGATACCAAAAATACCAAAACAACTAAAACACAAGAATTCAAAAACACATACATACATAAACATAAAACTCATAAAACAAATCTTTAAAATTAAAGCATATAAATTCATATGGAACCAAGACCAAATGAACTTATTTTTGTCATGTAAACTTATTTTGATAAAAAATCTATTCATGAAGACCAAGATCGGTTAAACCTAAAACCGAAAATCAAAACATGAAAGGTGTGTGTTGTGAACTTGAGCTTATCATACTATTCTAATCTTTACAATTAGGATCTAAACCCAAACTAAAACTATGGATACCTAAGTCTTCTTGTAGAGCGCAATCTCCAAGCTAGAGCTCAATCTCCAAGTAGGCTCGATCCAAAAACTCTTGATTCACCGAGCAAGTGCAATGTATGATCTTTGATGCGCGGGCTCTTGAATCAACATGTGCAAGCTTCCAATTCATCTTGTTGAAGCTAAACACCAACTAATATCTTGATTAATAAACTGAAACTAAAATCACAAGATAATTAGTACACATAACTACATGAGTTAATCATCATCAAAACTAGAGTGGAAGGCCTTTGGGCCAACAAGAAGGTCATCACTTCTCTTTGAAATTTTCAGAGCACTTGACTCTTTTCTTCTTCTTCCTTCTTTACTTGAGAATCCAAGAACCTCCTCTGTTCTTCAATGGCTCCCAAGAGACGAGCAGGAAAAGAGGTCGCAACCTCTACAACGGAGGGTCCTTATCCTCCTCCGGTCATCGAACGACCGATCGCCGGTAGGGATCTTTCCCTTTTAATCAGAGATTTTCATCTCTCTCTTCAAGCCGATTTCTGGCTATCTTTAGATGAATCCAGTACGATCAATCATGATCTTGTGATTTTAGGGAGTTCAATTCCCTGAATTTGTAACCCCCTGATCCCTGATGTACGTATCACAGTATCGGTACGCGATACGACGTATAATGTTGATTTGACCTTCCTGATAGTCGGATTGAGCAGATTTCAGTTTTAAATATCATTTTCTAATATTTTAGATTTTTCAGGATTTTCTGGAATTTTTCTGGATTATTTTGGAAAAATCTCCGTGTCGGTGTCGACCGATACCGCTAATAGGCTTTACGGTTTTTATTTCACAAACGGAGTAGAATTTTGAGAATCGGCTTTCACCATGTGTCTTAGCATCGTATTCTCTACGTTAGGGTATTTTTGGGGATTTTTCTGAATTTATCGAAAATCTGACCAAACTGGTGTCTCCCGGTATCGGCGAGACACTCCGAAATTTTTAACGTGCAAACCAGATTGAATTTCGTCAAACCGTTTTCATATTACGTCTCAGGGTAATATTCTCTATTTTCTGTAATTTTTGGGCACTGTTCGGAGCTGGTCAAATCTTAGGCCAATGTTATAATAATAAAATATTATTTTTTTTAAAATCTTTCTTTTTCTTTTCTTTCTTCTTCCATCTTTCTTCCACACACTTCTCCCCCACCGCCTTTTTCAATCAAACCCAACCGCCTCTTTCTCTCTCCTCTTAATAAAACCCCCTTCTCCTTCTCACTCCCTCTCAATTTTCCCTCTCTCTCTAAACCTCTCTCTCATCTCCCTCTCTTCCACTCTCTCTCTCTCCCCCTGCGGCAGACCGCCGCCAGCCTTACTGTCGGCGGGCCCCGGTGGCCAGCGCGCCACCGGGCTCCACCCCGCCTCCGGCCACGCGGCCGGTGGCCGGCCGGCGCCCCCTCCTCCTCCTCCTCTTCTTCTTCTTCCCCTTCTTTTCTTTTGTTTTCCTTCTCCTGTCAGTTTCCCCCCTCACTCTCTCTCCTTCTATCTCTCCCTCTCTCTCTCTCTCTCTCTCTCCGGTCTGAGCCGGGACCGCCGGCGGCGGCCGGCGCCGCCGGCCAGCGGAGCTGGCCGGCCGGCCCGCGCAGCACAGCAGCAGCAAGCTGCTGCTGCTGCTTTTCCCTTGTTGGGTTTGGGTAAACCCCAAACCCAATAACCCTTGTTGGGTTTGGGTGAACCCCAAACCCAATAACCCTAATGGGTTAATCAAACCCGTAAGTTAAATGGGTTTGGGTATTTGGATCCAAACCCGACCCGTTATGAGCCCAAACCCGCATCCAAACCCAATAAAGGTAATTTTACAGAAAACCCCCTGCTACATTTCAGTATTTGCACTTACAATATGTTTATTTACATATTTAACCCATTTTGATGATTTTTAGCGTTCGGGCGATATCTGGAGCATCCGGACTCCGATTCGGACGATTCTGGATCCGTTGCGATCGTGGGAAAGAGAGCTACCTTTTCATGACCAGTTTGTGAGTGTTTTTCTTTTATAAATTATATTTTACCATATTTAGTGAAAGTGATTGATAGATCTTGATTATGGATAAAATACGGTAATTATTAATTATTAACTATTAATTATTAACTTGTAATTATTGGAAACTCATTGTAATAGGCATAAAGGTATTCCTGATTTAGTGATGTAATAATAATCACAATAAATACGGAAATAGACAACTTGGACACAATCATCATACCGGCACAACCATTGACACGCGGACCGCTATTTCACCATACTCTTGTACACTATTATTTCATGTATTGTATCACAGTTAGGTAACTATCGTTACGTGTAGACTGATCCACAGATACTCTATTACACTACACTGTCACTAGACAGGCATGCTAGACCCCGTTATTTCATGCACTGGTATCATCATTACATGGATACTGTAATACACTGACCACTGTTATTACATGTACTAGTGATACACAGAGATATGACACGGATTATTGCTACACATCTATGTTTCACTAGTACACGGATAAGTACCGCATTTCACATTATTGTTATCATCATTACACGGATACTGTAGTTCACTACACATGATATTAGATGCTGACCACTGTTATTACATGACACGTCACACTTTTATTTCGTATTCATGTCACGCCGATAAATATAAATGCACCACTTCACGGATACCGTTATCACTGTTACACATGCATATATGGTTTCTCTAATCTTGTCATATGGATCCCTGTTCCTATTACATGTATTCTTGTTCCATGCTATTCCTGTATGCCTGTTTTATGATTGCTTGATTCCCGTTATTGATATTGTTATTCCCGTTCCTGGATACATGAGCTGTTGATATGCGGTCTATTGTTTCCCGTTTCCCGTTATCGTATTTTGTGCTATCAACAGAGCTCATGTTATGTTATCGTGTTACATGTACCATATCCTGTACTTGTTCCTGATATACTGTATTTATCGTGTTACATATACCATATCCTGTACTTGTTCCTGATATACTGTATAGTGAACGATAATAAAGAGAACTTGGGTATGGGGGAGACTTGACGGTTGACTAGGTCTTGTCGGGTGGATGTCTGGATCCATTGTTTGTCCCACTGCAGGGGACGGGGTAGTGCTGGCTACCGTCTGTTATAGCTCATGAGCTCCCGTTTCTCGTTATTATTTTAGCTCATTGAGTTCCCGTTACATGTTACAGCCTTAGCGGGCTGGCCCTGGTCTCAGCAGCCAGAGGTCTGTTTAAGGCCGTTGTCCCGGGTATGCACGGGATACACCCACCTGACTAGAGCTCCTCGACCATGGGTTTTCAATTAACATAATAAAACAGTATACACAATAGTGACGTCGGGAACACTTGTTATTTGGTCACTCTCTCGTTTGGATAATGGTACCCGTAGGCCATGTCCGGATGGGTTCGACTGGATGCGGGCTCCAGTATGAACTGTCAGTGGTATGGGACACTGGAAGAGATTGATTAAAATACCAGGTGGTATGATGCTACTATTGTCTAAATGACATGACTTGCCTGACACATGTATGCTATCTTGTTACTGGTCCTGATAATTTATCCGCTATCATGTTACATGGATATCTGTTACTTTGCCTGGTACATGTTACTCTTTCTGTGGTGGCATACTACGCATGTTCTGCATTGCATCTATTCTGTTTTCATATGCCCACCTGTATGGTCACTGCTATCACGTCACCACTAGACGACAGTATTTATGATATAAACCGGACACGCCTAAAGACATGACCAGATGATAACCGGCTAGGTAGTGAGGGTATTAAAAGATAACATGCTTATATTTTCATGTTTAGATACTTCTGCTGCTTATTATATGCTTAGGATATGGTATCACTATTACAACAGCATGTCTTATCTATTATTATTGTGCTTGTATTATTATAGTACATATTATTGCCTCCTTCATTTTACCACTCACTAGGTCGCTTTCTGACGACCCTGGGTTTGCATGCCCAGGTTGGAGATCCGAGTTATCGTATTGTCAGATAGTCCATTAGAGTCACAGAGGAGACTCACCATCGAGATCCTTCATAGGTATCTTTATGATTTATTTCTGTTATCTTTTTTATCCCTATTTTGATACCTATTATGATCACTAACCTCTTTCTGCAGGTATTCTTGTACTTATTTCCTGCTGGAACCCTTGTGTATATGGAAGCTATGTCCTGTAGTGAGGCTTAACGTACGCGTGAGGGTGTTTCCACCTCGCGTATGTACGTCGCCATAACGTCTCCGTATCCTTGGGATCGGGGCGTTACAGAATTTTCCTTGATTTCTTGATCGGGAATCCAAGAACTGAAGGGTTCTTCTTTAAGCTTCCAAGCGAAGCTATCCCTTAGGCGGTTCACATCCTGTTGAATGACAAGATGCGAAGCTGTCCTTTGAAATGTGACTGCAAAGGACCTTAATGCCCTTTAAATAGTCTTTAGACCATAATACCCTTCTGACGAAAGTTAGCCCTTGGGGCTTTGTCGCATTCTGTTGTTCGAGGCTAAGCTTCTAGAGCGAAGCTAACACTTGGATGTTTTCCTGCATCCTGCCTTCGTGTGGAATGCGGAGATATGCTGCAGCTGCGAAGCTAAGCTTCGGGGCGAAGCTATCATTAGGCCAGCTTCGCTCGGAGAGCTAGCTTATGCCTTAACAGATTTTGCTTTCTTGCTTTAAGCCTTTGCTTGGCTGATGAACTAATCATAGTTTTTTTCTTTGTTCTTGCAGTGCACTACACTCCTGGTCCTTTGAACAGTCTCTTCGGCACAGCCAGGGGACTAGATAGCAATGTCAGCTTGCAATTCCAAGGGCAGGCTTCGCTGTTCAGCGAGCGGAGCTCTCCTGCTCGAGATACACTTATTTATGGTGGGGATCAACGCACCATGAGGAGCATCTTAACTACTGCTCCCCTTGAAGATTCTGACCGACGAATCTATCGGAAACCCGGCTTCATGTTCGGAGATGCGGCGCCAGACCATGATCGCCAGCTGCTAGCCGGAGAGGGGTAGTGGATTTTCCAATTAGATGGCGAGAAGTTCTATCTTCCGTCTAACAAGCGGCATTTTCCCTTGTCTTTCTTCCAATGCGTGACGAAGGCTCGAAAGATGCAGTGGCAAGTGAGTCGGAGTACTGACTCCGTTCACGTAGGGAAATTGATAATTCCCTCACCCGGCTACACAAGATCGGGGCCTCCTTGCTGCATATTAGGTCTCCACCCTGGGAATGTACTCCCAGACATCCCAGTGGGAGAAAACCCTGAGGTGGCTCAGACTTTTGGGAATCAATTCTTTAAGGTTCGTGGCAACTATCCAGCCACTGATTTCAGGACTCCAGGGTGGATCCACCCTTCGAAGGCATGGTGGAGGGACTTGACCTTATATGTCCTTGCTCATTTCGAGGAGGATCTGGAGAGGCTGAATCTTTATGAAGCCGTCAGGGCGACCTGTTATGGCATTCAGATGAGCGTAGCGAACTTCTACGCCATCTTTGAGTTATACTGCTCGGCTACAGGGACCTTGTAATATCCCTAATATATTTATACATGATTTTTATGTATATAATAAATTTTTACATGTGTATATACGATTGGTATTATTATTTTATGTGGGATTTGATAATAAATTCGTTATAGATTCTATTGGTAGTAATAATTAATTTAAATAGTTATTAACATGTAGTTGTTAGTGACTATTATTATTGTTAGCATTATTATTATTGTTGTCCATCTTAGTTATTTTTATTTTTGTTTGCATCTCTATCTATCTCTTGCCCAAATCCTTTGACTCCAAAACCGAGCCCACACTTATATTCATGTTTCTTTTCCTTGGCTCAAGCCAAGCTATTAACCTATTACCTCAAACTCACTACCCGAAACCCATTATCCATATCTATTAATTCTATATAATCTCTATCCAATCCTAACAAATTTATCTAAATCCTAGCCATAATCCTAACAAATCTATAGTATCTTATAAGTTATAGTCAACAAATCAAACTGATCTTCTCTTCTCCCTCTCCCAACAGCCACGCACGCACAACGGAGACTCCTTTTCCCTTCTCTGCAGTTCTCGGCAAGCCGCCGCACTCACCCATGCTCAGCCCCAACCAGCACCCCCATAGTCCTTGTTGTTGGAGAGAGAGGAATTGACTGGATTGCTGGATTGCCATGGGTCACGTCGACGAGGAGATCGCCAAGGAAGTCGACGACGGAAGGCAAAGTGGACAGTAGCAGAAAATAGCAGCAGCAGCAGAATCAGGCAGGGTTGGTCGACCGGACCGGTCAACCGACATGCACAACATGCACAGGGCCTTAGGCGGTCGACCGGTCCGGTCGACCGAAAGACCCTGACTGTAAAGAGCCAAACTCTCGGTTAAATTCGGTCGGCCGACCGGGTCGACGGGAGGGAGGTCGGTCGACCCGCCGGTCGACCGACAGTCGGGTTTGGGCAAAAACCTGTTGTTCCGCAAATTGCAGAACAGCAGGGTATTTAAGGGCTGCTGGGGTTTTCTAGGGTTTAAGCCTGCGAAAAAGGATTAGCTGATAGTTCTCTTGCATTCAAAGAGACTTAAGAGCTATTGTAATCATCTTCCTAAATATAAATCTCTCCATTGATTGCCCCGAGGACGTAGGCATTGAGGCCGAACCTCGTTAAATCTTATTCTTTGTGATTGTGTGTTCTTCTTGGATCTATTTGGTTGTTTTTTGTGCTTGAGATCTGTGAGATCCTCTATTGATTGTTGTCATCGGCGCACAACAAGTGGTATCAGAGCATCTAGGTTGCTCTTGAGATTTTTTTGAGGATTCGGAGGGCTCGAGATCGGATCCAGTGGAGATCGTGTGTCGATCTCAGATCTGAGGTATTGGGTGTTCGAGGAGATCGTGTGTCGATCTCAGAAGGACGCAAGGAGGGCTCGTTGAATCTGTGGTGGAGTAGATCCGGTGAGAAACTCAATCTAGGGTTTCAAGGGACAGGTAAAAATCCAATTTTTATCTGAGTAGAGATCTATTTCCAGTTGGTTATTCTTCCGCATAGATAGAGGATCAGAAATCTCAATGGCAGAAGAAAGTACTTCGGTTAAGACCATGCATCCTCATCCGAGGATCGACGTGGTGAAGTTCAATGGTACAAATAACTTCGGGATGTGGAGATGTGAGGTTTTGGATGCGCTGAATGCATCGAACCTCGAGGACACTCTCCTACTGGAGAAGAAGAAGAACACAACCACCGATGAAGAGTGGGCGAAGATGAACAGATCGGCATGTGGCCTGATATGTTCATGCTTGACACAAGACATAAAATACCTTGTGCAACATAAGACGTCTGCAAAGAATCTGTGAGAAACCCTTGAAAGGAAATACCTGACGAAGAGTGTGGAATCCAGGTTGCAGCTTAAGAGTAAGTTGTATCAGTTTCGAATGAAGAAGGGGAGCACAGTAAATGAGCATATCAACCGATTCACAAAGCTTCTTACAGATCTGATAAACGTGGATGTCGTGGTAGAAGAGGAAGACAAGGCTGTCATTCTCCTGAACTCACTCCCACCGGAGGAGTATGAGACATTCACTATGACGTTTATCAATGGTAGGCAGACTTTGGACTACCATGAGGTGTCATCTGCACTGATGAGTTATGAGACAAGGAAGAAGGAGAGGCATCCTTCTCAGTCAGGGTCATTGGCGGAGGCATTGGAAGTAAGAGGCAGAGGTTCATCAAGGAAGGGAAAGGAGATTAGAGGAAGATCGAAATCCAGGTTGGTTTCAGAAATCTGAAAAGGAATCAGTGTGCCTTGTGCAAGGAACTAGGACACTGGAAAGCAGAATGTCCGAAGGCCAAAGGTAAGAAGGTGGAGTCAAAGACCGAGGTGAATCTCGCACAGGCGGATGGATCGGATGATGACTCTTCAGTGTTCTCTCTCTCGGTTACTACCCTTACTATTAGTAACTCAGATAGTGCTGAGTGGATCTTGGATAGCGGAGCCACCTATCATGTCTGCCCGAACAGGGCCTGGTTCTCTAGCTTAAAAGGCTGGATGGATGTTACACGGTCATGGGGAATGACCATCCATGTAATATAGAAGGGATGGGTACAGTTCGCATCAAGATGGATGATGGGATAGTTCGAGAGTTGAAGGAGGTGAGGTATGTACGTCATCTCAAAAGGAATCTTATCTCAGTTGGCACTTTGGAAGCATCGGGCATGGTGATATCTATTCGAGATGGCGATCTCAGGATGATCAAGGGCTCGATGGTGGTGATGAAGGGCGTCCGCCAAGGCAATCTCTACTACTTGAAGGGTAGTACGATGACAGGTCAGGTGGAGACTTCGAGTTCCTCAGATGATGGTGGCCCGGAGGTCTAGCATGGAAAGGTCGGACAGGAAGAAGAAGAATCTTTGCTAGCTCCTGCAAAGAAGGAAATGGAAGGTGCTGCTACCTGCAAGTTGGAAAGTGAACACAACGTTCTGGACAAGAAGAAGGTGAGATTCAGCACCAGTACTCACCGAAATGAAGGTCTTCTTGATTGTGTTCACATGTGCGTATGGGGACCTGCTAAGACGGCATCGCTTGGAGGTCACAGGTACTTTATCTCATTTATTGATGGTTCATCTAGGCAGGTTTGGATATATCCCATGAGACAAAGGGGTGAAGCCCTAGATGTGTGGTGAAGTGGAGAGGAAAAATGGAGAGGCAGATAGGTAGGAAGATAAAGGAGCTTCATATTGGTAATGTTGGAAAGGACATGTACCAGTTCCTACAATTTGGCCAGAACACAGGTATTGTTACTCACTTCACAACAGGTACAGATGGGTTGGCTAAAGATGTAGTCCGTTCCTTACTGGAGGAGGTTCGGAGGCTGTTGTCTAATGCAGGATTAGACAGGTCGTTTTGGGCTGAGGCGACTGAGTATGCTAGCCATCTCATGAACAGGTCGACTGCGATAGGAGGTAAAGCTCCATTGGATATTTGGTCTCAGGAAGCTGCTCAAGATCATTGTTTGCTGCGGGAGTTTGGAAGTTCGGCCTACTTCAGTGCCAAGAATGGCAAGGTGAATCCGCGAGCAAAGAGGTTTGTCTATTTGGGCGTCAAGGGAAACAGCTACAGGTTGTGGGACCCCGAAGACAAGAAGATCGTGATGAGCAGGAATGTCACTTTTGGAGAGACTTCAGGGTTGAAGTCCACTGTCTCTCAGTAGGTGGAGAGGACGGAGACCAAGAGAAGATCGCAGCGGGTGGAGGTTGATGCTACTCCATCATCTCTAGTTGGTTCGGCATCAAAGGAGACTTCATCGGAGGTGACACCGGGTGGAGTTCATGATACCAAGGGTGATGCTGAACAGGATGACGACATTGTTGAGGATGTCGAGTTATTTGCAGCCATTGGAACTAAGGTGAAACCACGCTTGTGGGGAAAGAAGCATGAATCTCAAGCTTGTGATCGTGACAAGCTGAAGTTGAAGACCGTTGCTCTCCATGATGGTCGGGAAGAGGTTCATATGACTCGGTCAGACAGGTTCACTGCTGCAAATAGAGGTGCAAGTGCTTGAGCTTGATGAAGCTCATCTTGAATGAACTACGGTTGGCTTGATCCTTTTGGGCAAAGGTACGTAGGCAGCCGTAAAGGCGCAGCCATTTGGTGATGCAACTCGTATGAAGCTATTTGGGTTCTCGAGAAGTTGTTTGGATCTTCACGTAGAGATGGAGAGTTGTGGTCGATGGAACTTCACGTAGAGGTGAAGTGTTGTGGCCAGTAGAACTTCATGCACAGGTGAAGAGTTGTGGCCAGTTGGAGCTTCACGTAGAGGTGGAGAGGCTTCACGTAGAGGTGAAGCATTGTGGCCAGTTGGACTTCACGTAGTGGTGAGGTGTTGTGATCTCGATGAACAGGTGATCTTCCGGTGAGGAGATGTTAAGCTTGCATAAGGAGGGGTGTGCATCCAGTTGAAGCCGATGATGTTTGGTGGGCTCTACACAGACTTGGTGGACCGTCAGTAGAAGACAGGTAGACTAGATAGAGCTAGTCAGTTGGAGAGTCAGTGTTGGCTCGTGAGGAAGTCTTCATGAGGTCGTGAAGTTGCTAAGTAGAAGCCATATTCGTGATCGGCATGTATGAAAATTCTCCTAAGGTGAAGTGCAGGGAAGGCATGTACGATGCTTTCCAGTGGACAGTTGAGCTAAAGATTCCAAGCCGAGATCGTGTGTCGATTTCGCCGAGATCGTGTGTCGATTTCGACCGGTGCGCGCAAGCCGAGATCGTGTGTCGATTTCGCCGAGATCGTGTGTCGATTTCGCCAGGTGATAGACTGGGGTAGCGTTGGAGATCGGCTCAGATTTGGAAATCTTCACCGAGGTGGAGAATTATTGGAGAGAGAGGAATTGACTGGATTGCTGGATTGCCATGGGTCGCGTCGACGAGGAGATCGCCAAGGAAGTCGACGACGGAAGGCAAAGTGGACAGCAGCAGAAAATAGCAGCAGCAGCAGCAGAATCAGGCAGGGTCGGTCGACCGGACCGGTCGACCGACATGCACAACATGCACAGGGCCTTAGGCAGTCGACAGGTCCGGTCGACCGAAAGACCCTGACTGTAAAGAGCCAAACTCTCGGTTAAATTTGGTCGGCCGACCGGGTCGACCGGAGGGGAGGTTGGTCGACCCGCCGGTCGACCGACAGTCGGGTTTGGGCAAAAATCTGCTGTTCCGCAAATTGCGGAACAGCAGGGTATTTAAGGGCTGCTGGGGTTTTCTAGGGTTTAAGCCTGCGAAAAAGGATTAGCTGATAGTTCTCTTGCATTCAAAGAGACTTAAGAGCTATTGTAATCATCTTCCTAAATATAAATCTCTCCATTGATTGCCCCGAGGACGTAGGCATTGAGGCCGAACCTCGTTAAATCTTGTTCTTTGTGATTGTGTGTTCTTCTTGGATCTATTTGGTTGTTCTTTGTGCTTGAGATCTGTGAGATCCTCTATTGGTTGTTGTCATCGGCGCACAACACTTGCCGTGTCAAGCCCCAACCCCCTTGGCCGGCAACACTCAACACCATGGCAGAACCCCAATCCCCTTGCAGCCAGAACCAGCCCTTTGCGCACACCCCCGGGGACCATCAACGCACCTGGAGCGCCCAAACTTCCCACGCGCAGCCACCTCGGCCAAGCTCCACACCCCTGAGCGTGAGTGTCCCTTCTCCTCTCTCTTTTTATTTATTTGTTAGTTGTATTAATATTTTACGTGTGTAGTTGTGTGTCTGTTGATTAATGTTTACTGTATGTTAGTTTAATGTGCATGCATGAATTTATGCATGCATGGTGTACTGTTAATGTGTGGAAAGGTTTGTGTGCTATTCTTTCCCAAGTCCGAACCCCCTTCCGTCTCTCTGTGGATCGCCGTCGATCGCTGTCGGCGAACGCGAATGTACTCGCGCCCTTTCCGGCGAGTTCCTCTATCTGTCGACGTCTTCCGCGGCCTTTTCCGCCTCCACCGGAGCCTCCGTCGGCGTGCCGAAAGTCTCCTTATGGCTGTGAGTTTCTTCTCACCTTCTCTGTATATTTACATGTGGTGGTGAGCTTTTGTGAGTGACGTTAACTTGTACAAGTTTTATTTCATTTAGGTATTTCATCCAACACCCAGAAAGTATAGATAAATTCCCAATTTAAATATGAAATATTTAACTAAAAATAATCAAATAAAGTTCTCGGACAGCAACACTGGCCGAGTCCAGCACTTGGCAAGGCTCAGGTCTGCCCTGGATTCATTTGACTTTTCCCTCCCTAAGCTCTCTTCTTTTGTTAAACGTAGTGTCTTTGGTTTAGATCAAATATCATGCATTTTGGTATAACAAGCAATTGTACTTTAATGTTTACCAATTGGCTTCAAATTGTGAACTAAAATAATGTCTTGGTTTTCTACACGGCTTGTTTTGTGCCAACATGTAGAACTTCACAGACTAGTTCATGTAATATAACAAGTATGCATTAACAGTAGAACCCTTGTAGCCTTTATTTATGACTTCATTTTAGGCCTATTCTACAGTTAGGCTTATTGCTTCTTTTGTTTGAAGATTGATTATCGTGTTTGAACCATTTCAACGGAATACCCCAACTAGGGAAGTCTGTCCCAGCTTTCAGTATTTCAGGTTGAAAACTAATTTTCAGTAATCATTTGGTATCACTCCATGATCTCTCTTTTAGGTAGAATTATGATTACGATAATGGCCTCAAGTAGTATTTTTTTTTAGGCAAAATTTTTCGTGATGAAGCCTGTACTAGATGTCCTCGCATTGGAAAAACTTTCATTAAGGTAGTGTTGTATCTCTGTTTGTTCAGTGATATGGATATGGACAAAAGTAACAAGAGAGTTGATGTATGAAGGTGTTTGCTTTCACTCCTCTGTCTAGGCTATTCTTAATATAGTATGAGCTTAAACTCATAATTATGCCTCCCATCTCTCCGTGAATCGCCGTCATCCTCCGTCGGCGAGCGCGAGCACACTCACTCTCTTCCGGGTGAGATCCTCGAGCCGTAGACATTCTCTGCAGCTTCCGTTTCCGCCGTTTGCCGGCCATCGGCAACCACGTTTTCCCTATTGACCGTGAGTCCTTCCTTCTGTAATTATACTTTGCCGTTATTTATGTGTGAACATATAATGTTATTTAAATTTGTATGTTAATGTGAGTGTTGGTGTATTTTAGTCATGGTGTGAGGGTGTTAATATATAAAATATGTATGTATAACATATGCTTTGGTGTTTGCATGAGTACGTGCATGTGTAGGTACTAGTGGATTATGTGTGTTTTGTTGCATGCTACAGTGATGCAGACTCGTTCGTGCGATCCGAACCGATAACAGAAGACCCGGATCCGATCCGCATTCGGGTTCGTTGTGGACCCGATAAACTGCCGATTCAAAGACCGATCCCTGGGATGATCCGTAGATCAGTACCAGTTCGTGCAGTAAAGACCAGATGGCGATTCGGTTCCAAAACCACGTCATTTCATGTGAGTGTTCTTTATTTACTTATTTAATATTTCAGTTTTATTTCACGTAATTGTTTTATCCTTTCTATTTCAATGTGACGTAATTATTTTACATTTAAATAATTGTTCAAACTCAATTATGTTTCATGCCTGTTAGTTACTAGTCTATGTCTACATGTATTAAATACAAAATAAAATTGCCTTGTGAACGATTCTGTATCTCTTTAAATATTGCATAATATTCTTGATCCTGGACATCATGATTCCCCTTGAAAACTTGACTGACTATACATGGCATCTACCTGATAACCATATTGTTCATGTTACTGAAAGTTACTGGGAAAGTATCGTTAAACTGTAATACTCGGTACAGCTCTATTCATTCTATACACGATTACTGTTACTGTTCACTGTTCCTATTACTGTTCATCGTGTATACAATTACTGTTACTGTACTGTTACTGTTACAGTCACCGCATGTCCCAATATTCTAGGTAACATGGATATTGACTGACTTAACTGAATTAAATAATAATGTAATTGAACAACTTATACTGGGATTGGGGAAATTGATGGAGGAGACAACGTCTGTATTTTGGGTGGACCTAAGATTCAGGTTGCGCAGCCGACTGAGGGTTCCACTGCAGGGTTCCTGGGGGATGACTGTCATCCTATCTGTACTGTTATTGTTCCACTGTTCATACAGTGAGACTACTGTTACTGTTACTGTTACTGAGTACCTAGCGGTACGGCCTGGTTCAGCGCCAGGAAACTGAGGCCGTGGTCCCGGGTATGTACGGGACCCACCTAAAGCATAGACAATGTCTCTTCCACTAATTTCAATAACTTAGGATCCCGATTGACACATGTAGTAGGCGTAGTATGAGATGCGTCTATTACAGGTGACAATTGGTGTTCGCTGACATAATAATTGATAATGAACTGTTAATGTATTGTGATTGATCATAATCACCTGATTGTACATATATTTCACTATGATAGACATATGATTGTAACCATGACCAGATTTATATACCAGATTAGTGATATTGCTAGGATACACATCTAGACATTAGTTATTTGTTTACAGTTGTTTTACTTATCTTTTATCTGCACGCTTATTCATGTTATTATTATTCAGTTGCTTGTTTATCATGTTATTTAGTTATCTTATATCTGCAGTTATTCTTGTTATTATTTTATGCACATTGTCATATGCACGAGTAGTCATCTTTACACACACACTCACCAGGTCGCTTTCTGACGACCCTGGATTTGCACGTCCAGATATTGGACGCTTTGTTTCTATTGTGCAGGTGTTCAATGAGACTGTACGCTTTGCGAGGAACTGGACGCTCTCCCTTTTGATTCTGGTATTCTTGCCTCTTTTTATTCCTGTTTCTATACTTTTCTTGATTCATGCATATCAGATTCAGTCTCTATTCCAGTGCTTTTTATATGATATCATGTGTGGATGTTTATATGGGATATTGCAATGATTATTGATAGATTTTGGTTTGGATTTATAACTTGTTCAGGTTACTTTAGGCTTAGCGTGTATACGTGGGGTATCTTCCTCACGTATATACGTCACCGACTCTCGTCGCGACTCCGTTTTCGCATATTTTGGGAAGCGGGGCGTGACAGACCTTCTTCACCCCTGTTGGCGAATTGGGTATGGTTCTGCACGAGATGTGGGAAGTCTCTGCTTTGCCTTTGGGATCTCTCCCCTACAAAGAATATTTCCCGTGCGAGGCGGAATTGGCACTTCTGGAGAAGCAGGAGCCTGCCTTGTTTGAGACCTACCGGGAGTTGATGTGCCACTTGTACATTTACTCCAGTATGCATGGAAGCAGTAAGGGAGCTTCATGCAGCTTGAAGAGCTGGGGAGATTATTTGTTCCCCGATATGGAAAATACTCCTGAAGCGGCTCATTGTGGGTTGCTGATGAAGACATCTTTAGTCGGATGCAAAAGAATTCTCAAGGGGATTTAGTTTTGGAAGAAGATGACGGCCCCTATGAGAAAGGTGATATCCTTCGGAGTTTCCATCACCAGGCTCGTCGACCGACATCCCGAAAGGCACTTCTGGCTGGTTTCTTGACGGTCTGGTTGAAGAGATGCGTGGTGCCATCTTCATCGGGTGACGTCATTCATCCGACTGTCTTGCTGCCTGCCGTTCGTCTAGTCCATAGTCACTCTCTTGGACTTCTTCTGGCCATGGTGTGCTGTATTCAGAGGGGCCTTCGTGCATTGACGGAGGCTTTCTGTAGGCTACCAACGACGAAGCGGGGAAAAGGGACTATTTTGCCCTGCGACGGACCGAACCCCAGAATAGGTTTGCCGTATACTTATCTGATGGCGTGGTTTGCCCTTCACTGTCCTTCCATGATCGAAGCCAGAGAGGACCCCCCAGAAGGTGTTCGAATGGCGCTTCTCTGCCGATTCGAGGGATGTTCATGGCTGAAGACTTACGTGGCTGCGGTCCGTAAGTTGCTGAATCGCTATGACGTCTATAGCTTTTTCGCTGCTTCCCCTATATTCGGGATGCGGGCTATGGAGAAGAGTTTAAGGACGTGGGGGAAGGGCAGACATCATTGAGCCGGGGAATTTTTGAGTGGCTGGTCAGCATTCGGCCCTCACATTTCTTGTACAGAAGCGGGGACACCTGCTACCTGGAGCCCTATGTTCCAAGTCGGTTTGCCCGTCAGTTTGGATATGACCAACTGTACGTGGGCAACCCAAACATCAATCTGGCTTTCATGGGGAGTCTCATCGATGGAGCCTGTGCCTGGCGGTTCTTCATTGCAAGCTGTACCGAGGCGCGGCTGTGCATGCCGCTAAGAACTCTGAACCTCCTGATGACCCTGGGATTCTGCCAGTGGTATACAACCTCGAACTCCACACCCACTAAATTTTCTATTAATTCTTCTGGTGTGAAGTTAATTTCTCAGCGGCTGAAGCGGAAAGTCACTGAGAAGGGTGAGGGTAAAAGGGTTCGTGTCCCAGGCATCGGGGAGTTCATTGCTGTTGATGACAGTGAAGCCTCGGATGCAGGAAGTCCTCGCTTCGAAGCGACACACAGGTGCAGGGACTCAGGCAGCCGCTCCTGGCGTGGTGGGGACAGCCTCCGTAGAACATGCTGATGTTGAAGAAGTGGAGGAAGATGACCCTGACGTCCACTTCAAACGAAAGCGGGAGGGTGGCTCTCGTAGGAAACGTGTAGTGAAGAAGCCCCGTCGCTATGCTCCTACAGTTGTTGTAGAGGGCAAACCATCTGCAGTGATTCTTCCTCCTGCCCCTTTAGCAACTGAATTGTCGGCTCCTAAACCGACTACTGGCGAAGCCGCTCCGGACCCAGGTAAGATCTGCTTCGTTCTTGTAATATACTTCTTATGTGTTCCAGACAGCTCATGGTCTATTTTATGATTCAGGAACTGAGGCGGTGAGAAGCCCGAGAGCTGAAGCTGTCGGAGAACAAGGGGAGCATTATGATCCCTTGTTTACTTATAAGGAGGGCGATGAGGCTGGCTATTTCGCCGTCTCGGAAGAATCTGGAGGTGACGCGGCTGATGTCGGTCCTTCGGGTGCCGGGACTTCGAAAGAAAGTTTCGAAGCTTCTAGCTCCTTTGGGTGGACCACGGAGGGTTCGGCAAGTGAAGGTGGGCCGGCCATTCGTGTTGATTCCGCCAAAGATTTTCCAATGGAGGCCGTAGATACTGATGCAGCCGCCAAGACGATTGAGGCGACATTATCTTTTGGTACTGTTTTAACCTTTTAACACTTGCTATTTGTTATGCCCTGCCTAAACAAAGTCTTGTTTGCAGGTATTCCACCTCTGGGTGCATCGACTTCAAGAGAGCCCACCCGTCTTCCTGAGGGATCCAGGGGTGAAGTAAGCACTTCGTCCACGGCGGATGCTGCTGAGTTGGATGCTTTGTATGGCGACCAGCCCTCTTATCAGCCTAAACCAGCCAGAGGAACAGGGATTGAGGGGACGATAGTCACGGAGTCAACCTCACTTCCAACTGTATCGACGAGTAAGGTACCATCAGTTTCGCTAGCGCCATCTATCTTGCCAAGTACGGAGACGAGGGTGATTACCAGTCCTACTTCCCCAACACTGGTGGTTGAGCCCGCTCTCTCGGAAATGGTCACTAGTCCGACCTCGGTTGTGGCTAGTGTACTGGTTTCAATGAGGACTCCGCCGAGATCACCGACGACCTCTCATGTTGCTGCAGCCAGTGCTTCTACTATTTCTTCCACAGTAGTGTCAATAAAGCCGGTGGAATCTTCGGAGGCTGCTCGTCTGTCAGGAGTGATTGAGGCCGAAAATGAATTTGTGGCTGAGCTAGTCGATAGCTTTTATAAGGGCTTGAAGCGATCCATCGCTTTAATTTTGAAAGGCTCGACTACCTCATTCTCTGCTTTAAAGGTGGTCCTCTCCTGAAGTATTGAGAGTATCCGAAACTTTGGAGGGGATGCCCAGGCCGCCGCATTGGAGCTTCTGATGGACCAATTTGAGAGGGATGTAGACGAATGGCGCCGTCTTAGCCATTCGGACCTGGAGTCTTTGGTTAGCGAGCAGCTTGCGCACCTTATTGCTCAAATGCATGAAGCCCATTTTTTCCGCTCAGGAAGCTGCTAAGGCCATTTCTTCTGACTTGAAGTCCTTGGAGACAAGGAAGGTAGAGCTCAGGGACGCCATAGATGCTTCTAGCAGTGCTCTTCTTGACGCTGAAGATAAAATTGAAAAGCCAAGGAGATGATCAGGAAGGCAAATCTTCTCTTATCCAGGGCTGAACCATGCGTCTTGAAGAGACTGCGCGGCTTGAGCAGCTTAAGGCTCAGAGTGACGAACTCTCGCGGCAGGAGTTAGCTCAGAGGGCAACCTTGGTTGAGGTCGAAGCTCGCTTGGCCCAGACGGCGAGTTTTAATGAGGCTGAGCTAAGGTCGCAGGCACTTGTCAGAGCTGCTGATGATAGGAAGACAGGCTGGCCTTTCTTCAAGAACGGATCAAATCTTATGAAGCACCCTTATACCTTGTAATATATATGTGCCTTCATGTATCCCTTCTTTTCGGAATCAATAAAGTAGTTTTGTTTTGACTCCCCTGTCGTATTTTCAACTTATTTTATCTTTTGAATTGTCGCTTGCAAGTTATATTGTAGCCATTTGAGAAAACAATCCTTACTGTACTGAATAATGAGAGTTGGCTATCTGCCGGTTCAGAGGTCGCAATGACGTAAACGGTTGAGAAGCCACTAAGCTCAAAGTAGTCCTTGTCGGACTGAAAGGTGAGGCTTGGCTATCTGTCGGTTCAGAGGTCGCAATGACGTAACCGGTTGAGAAGCCACCAAGCTCGAAGTAGTCCTATACGGACTGAAAGGTGAGACTTGTCTTTTGTAAAT
>JAVJIF010007678.1:0-154150 GCA_038442645.1 Agave tequilana
TATATATATATATATATATGAGGTTACTGTACCTCAGCCGGCAGGCTGAGAGAGTTTCTCAGCCGGCGGGACGTGGCTGAATATATGCCACATATCGGCCGCAGAGTGTAGGCGCCAAAAAAAATCAAAAAAAGATCCCGCCTAAACAATCGTGAAACAAATTGACAAAAATACCCCTTTTTAATTCTAAACTGAAGAAAACTTTCAATTTTATATGACAACTGCGACACAGTCGCAGTCACTAGTCGCTATAACGTCTGCGACCCTAGTCGCATTCTATCGTACAGCAATGCGACCTCCTTCAGTACTGCGACCAAAGTCGCAATCTTCTTTCGCATGCCTTATGTATTAAATGAAAGTAATTAATATTCTTTCTACCATGATACAACAACAGTCTAGAAAAAAGAGATGCAATAATTAATATCGATAAAGGAACGCATTCTATCGTACAGCAATGCGACCTCCTTCAGTACTGCGACAAAGTCGCAATCTTCTTTCGCATGCCTTATGTATTAAATGAAAGTAATAATATTCTTTCTACCATGATACAATAACAGTCTAGAAAAAAGAGATGCAATAATGTTAATATCGATAAAGGAATGCATTCTATCGTACAGCAATGCGACCTCCTTCAGTACTGCGACCAAAGTCGCAATCTTCTTTCGCATGCCTTATGTATTAAATGAAAGTAATTAATATTCTTTCTACCATGATACAACAACAATCTAGAAAAAAGAGATGCAATAATGTTAATATCGATAAAGGAACGCATTCTATCGTACAGCAATGCGACCTCCTTCAGTACTGCGACCAAAGTCGCAATCTTCTTTCACATGCCTTATGTATTAAATGAAAGTAATTAATATTCTTTCTACCATGATACAACAACAGTCTAGAAAAAGAGATGCAATAATGTTAATATCGATAAAGGAACGCATTCTATCGTACAGCAATGCGACCTCCTTCAGTACTGCGACCAAAGTCGCCATCTTCTTTCGCATGCCTTATGTAATAAATGAAAGTAATTAATATTCTTTCTACCATGATACAACAACAGTCTAGAAAAAAGAGATGCAATAATGTTAATATCGATAAAGAAACGCATTCTATCGTACAGCAATGCGACCTCCTTTAGTACTGCGACCAAAGTCGCAATCTTCTTTCGCATGCCTTATGTATTAAATGAAAGTAATTAATATTCTTTCTATCATGATACAACAACAGTCTAGAAAAAAGGAAAGATATGAACCATACGTAATCTAAAAGATATAGGTAAACAATTCTATAAAAAGTTAATTTCTACTTCAAGCATTAAATCTCTGGCAAAAAGAAACTCTTCGGATTCTCCCGCAATAAATCTTCAATTAAATATTTAATTTTTTTATCACTTCCTACCATACTCAACCCTCAACTGTAACAATTATTATTACTATTCATGTTCTTCCACAATATTGACCTTTATATAATGCTTGTAACTAATATATTATCTCATACCTGAAAACTATATTTTGCTCTTCATTTTCAATTTGATTTCAAAAAATTTCCACAAAACAATTCATTCTTGAATCATGTCTTCCCTATCTTCTTCCTCTGAACACTTAGATTTCAACTTCAATCGTTCCCCCACGGTCCTTTTTCTTCAGGATATTCTAGTGAATCTGATACCAGTCTGGACTTCACTCCTTTTGACTATCTCACTACATCAAATAATGTATTAACTGATCCTCCTATTCATGAGGATAATGAAGATTTCATGTGGGTTGTAGGGAAGACATTATTCCTCTGCCACTTGACGGAGACATGCTTGATGAAAGCATGTCCTCTGATGCTGTAGGCTCGCTTTCTGGCAACGGGTCAGACAAAGAACTTGATAGAGACGATCCATTCTGGGAGTTTATCGGTAAAAAAAAACCTCAAAAACAGGAAGATGATGAGGAAATAAGTGATGAACAGGAAGAGCAGAAGAATGAAGACGACGAATCTGCTTATGATGGTGATAATGACGAGGATTAGGATTTTATTTTGTCTTCTTTTAAAAGCCTTTAATTCTGTTTTTTTTTGTAAGGTCTCTTTCTCACTAGATTAACTTATAAGCTCTTTTAATTACATATGAAACTGCGACTGCTGTTCTTAAACACTGCGACCATAGTCGCAGTGCTAGGTCTCTTTCTCACTAGATTAACTTATAAGCTCTTTTAATTATATATCAAACTGCGACTGCTGTTCTTAAACACTGCGACCATAGTCGCAGTGCTACTACGCATGCAATAAGTAAAAATAATTCATACTTTATAAGCAAAACATATAAAAACATACGTAAACTGCGACTATAGAATCAGTACTTATTCACGTTATTACATTTAACTTAGCAAAAAAAAATCATCAAGAAAAAATGCAGTCGAGTGTACTGCGACCATAGTCGCAGTCCAGAATCGCATACTATATGTAAAAATCAATTAATAGTTCATAGGAGGATCAGACAACAGTCAGAAATTAAGAACAAAATATATAAAATAAATACGTAAACTGCGATTATACTATCGCTCTCGTTAAGTACTGCGACCATAGTCGCGATAATGCGACCATAGTCGCAGTCCAGGATCGCATACTATATGCAAAAAACAATTAATAGTTCATAGGAGGAACAGACAACAGTCAGAAATGAAGAAAAAAATATATAAAATATAAAAATATAATAAACTATACATATCCACTGTCTTTCACCGACATAGTAGCTTTTCATAAGGGGTATCTAGTAATTTAACTTCTTCGTATAAGCGGGTCGCAAGTTAGTGGCGCTTCAATCTTGAGCCACGTCACCGCAGGCTGACAGAGTTCTCTCAGCTGCAGGCTGATATACATTTTTCTCTATATATATACCTACACCACACACACACACACACACACAACACACACACACACACACACATATATATATATATATATATATATATATATATATAGGGAGCTGATCCTCTAAGTACGGTTCTCACAGATTTCTGTGAGAACTTTCACGTGGGTCGTCGGATCTGATAGATCAAATCAAATAAAACTAGATCTCTATCAGATCCGACGGCCCACGTGAAAGTTCTCACATGAATTCGTGAGAACCGTTCTTAGGGGATCAACTTACTATATATATATATATATATATATATTATTATATATATATATATATATATATAATATATATATATATATATATATATATATATATATATACCTACACACACACACACACACACAAATATATGATGTGTGTGTGTATATGTATATGTGTGTATATATATATGTATATGTATATATATGTGTATGTGTAGGGGTTACTGTACCTCAGCCGCCAGCTGAGGGAGTTTCTCAGCCGGCGGGACGTGGCAACATAATAACAACGAATTTTTCATTAATTTTGACGGACAAAAACTAAAAAATTCCCGCCCGAGTAAGTATCAATCTCATCAACAATCGCTTTGATGAAAATACCTCACTCACAACTTTTTACTATATGTAAAACATTTCCTTTGAAAAAAATTACAGATTTGAAACTTTCAGTTCATCAATCCGAAAAGTTTAGTGTTATTGTTTCCTAAATTTTCCGATTTTTTCGCTCAAAATTTTGTTTTTAAAAAATGATTTGATTAAGATGGCGCCCAAGAAATCATCCGTGGAAAAAGGTAAAGGGGAAACCTACAAATTTTTTTGTTAGGTTCTATAACCCTTAATAGTTATGTTTTCAGTTTTGATTCCCTTTATTTTTTATAGAAAAATTCATATTTAATTTAACTTTAATTAAAAGTGTTTGATGAACTGAATTTTTCCAGAAGAATTCTATTTTTTATTAAAATTTTCAAGAATCTTGATTTTTAAAAATAAATTAGTTAAATTTTTTTAAAAGCTTGCGACCATGGTTGGAAAAAAGAGAGAAAGAGTCGCTTTATTTGATTTAAAGAAGTAAAAATCTTTAATTCAAGTCACAATTTAAGATGAAAAAAAATAGGAATTAACGATCTTATTAGAGATTTATTTTTTTAATTTTTTAATATTTTAACACAACGAGCAAGGTCAAAAGTTATTTTTTATATTCCCTTTTTTGTCGACTTGGGTCGCTGTTATTTGTATTAGCGTCTTAGGTTTATGCGACCTTAGTCGCAATCTTTAAAAAATATTTTTTAAAAATTATTAACGTCCGTTTTTTTAAGATTACTTTCTTTAAAACTCTGCGACTGATGTCGCAGTGTTCCATCCGTTTTCTCTTTTTTGGGGTGTGGTCGCAGTCTGTTCTAATAAGTTAGTCTAATAGGATACTGCGACCTTGGTCGAAGTATGAATAAACAAAGGCCTCTTCATGGTAAATTATTTGTGTTAATTAGAAAATTACGTCTTCTGTCGCAGTGTAATATAACAGTGCGACCTTGGTCGCAGTATTTAATGTTCTGCTAAGTTATCTTAATTGGTTATTGCGATCCCGGTCGCAATATGAAGAAAAAAAGGACCTCATTGGTTAATTATTTAGTTTAATTAGAAAATTGCGACCACTATCGCAGTGTAATATATCAGTTCGACCTTGGTCGGAGTATTCTATTCCTTTTCTTCTCATGCCAAAATCTCCTTTCCTTACATAAGAATTGTAGAAGTTGTATGCTTCATCGTTTTGTGAAAAACTATTTCCTAAAAAAATAACTGAGCTTCCAGACATTTCTCCATGTGAATTCAGATCCTACAAAATAAATTGTTAAACTAAATAAAAAGAAATAATTGTAATAAATAAAACTACAATTAAGGTCGCAGATATAAAGATAGATGTAACTTCTGAATAAAAGACTGCGACGTAGTCGCAATTCTCCGTATAGCCATGTTTTTTAAAAAATGTGAATAATAACTGAGAAAATTATCATTAGTATATACTGCGACTTAAGTCGCAGTTCTTAAAATTTAGTGTATAAAAAGAAATAATTGAAAATCACAATCTGAACTATAATAAATAAGACTGGGACAAGGTCGCAGTTGTAAAGATAGCTTTGACTACTAGAAAAATGGTTTTAATACTGAAAAACACCTAGAGGGGGGGTGAATAGGTGTAAGTGCTAATCTAGGAACTAAATGCGCTAAATGCGGAAGCTAATGCAAATCTTGCACAAACTTAATACAACACAACAAGTGTAGCCGAATTCCCCGTGAAGGGCTCTGGACTAACTCCTCTTGATTCCCCTTGAATGGGTTGAGGTGCTATGTGAAGCTCTTGTTGGTAAGTATAAGTTAGGCACACACACAAGCAAGCCAAGCAAATAAGGATGAATAGCAATATGAATATATGCAAGGCACAATGCAAGCAAATAGATATGATATGACAATATGAGTTATGCTCAACACAAGCAAATATGATATGAATGAAGTATGATGCTTTGCACAAATAAATGAGAGAGAGAGTTGAGAGATATTGGATCAAACGCAAACACAAAATATGTTTCGAGGTTCGAGCCCTAGCTCTACATCCCCGCCTACACCACCGTGTAGGATTTCCAATCCACTATAGGAGTACCGAACTCCTCTCTCAATGCCACCGAGGCAATACAACCACAATCCACCTCTACCGAAGAGGGATAAGGCCCGTAGCCAATACAACACAATCACCTCTACCGAAGAGGGATCCAAACACCAATACCACTCCGATCAACCTCTATCAAAGAGGGATACAACAAAAGCAAGGAGGGTTTACAATCAAGGAGGCTTAACCTCAACCACTTCTCTTTTCTCTCTTTTCCACAAAACAAGGATCCTAATAGATTAGGATAGTATGATAGCTCAAGTGTGGAAAAACTAGGTGTTTTGGAAACAAGCAACAAAGAAAATATTTGGAAAACTCTTGTAAAATATAGAGAATGAAAACCAATACAAATATCCCAAATTCCTATTTTCTTTGATTTTCCAAAAACCCAAAACAAAAAGGATAAAATCTTTTTAGCACAAAAACTCTTTTCAAAACTTGTTTAAAACACTGAAGAAGTCAGGAATTTTTAGCTCTAAAAATCTTGGTGAAAACCTCAAACAAATGGGGTATTTATAGCCCCATCAGAAAATTAGCCGTTAGGCTGATGTGGCAGCCTGACAGGCGACCCGGTCGACCGGCCGGTCGACCGCCAACGGTCAGAAATGTGACCGTTGGGCAACCACGGTCGACCAGCCCGGTCGACCCAAACAAACAGAGAGCACTGCTCTCAGACCCGGTCGACCCGGACGGTCGACCGTCCCAGTGTCTCCAAACGTGCACAGATTTGTGCACGTCGGCCGACCGGCCCGGTGGACCGACTTCATCCAAGTCGACTAGGTTAGTTGACTTAGTCGACTGATTGAAGCCTGGAACAGAAAACTGGGTCAGAAAAACAGTTTAAAAATATTTTGAAAAATCTTTTAAGTCTTCTAAAAATCCACAAAACTTGTTTTAACATTTTATATTAAAACACAAACTTGTGATAAAAATTTCAAGACATATCAATCATATCAATTCATTTTTGAGTCTTGCAAATTTTATCAAAAACAAAACTTGTATTTTTGTCAAACTTGATTTTTCAATACATGAATAGGAAAGTCAAAATAAGTTTGTATAGGAAGTGTAAGCATGTATGTATAACTAGAATACATCTATTATACATATAAATCATGTAAACTTGTTTTGATCTACTATTCATGAAAACCAAATTCAAAACATAAAACTTGTGTGTGTTGTGCACTTGAGCATATCAACTATACTAAGCTTTACAAATGGATCTAAAACACACTATCTAAACTATGGATACCTAAGTCTTCTTGATGATCTTCATCTTCAAGTTGACTTGCTCCAAAACTCCATCCATGGGCTAGGCAATGTATGATCTTGATGCTTGAGCCCTGGAATCACTATGAAAAGCTTCTAAACTCCTTGTTGAAGCTAATCACCAACTAATATCTTGGTTAATGATCTGAAACTTAAAATCACAAGAATATTAGTAAACATAACTACATGAGTTAATCGTCATCAAAACTAGGGTGGAAGACCTTTGGGCCAACAATCTCCCCTTTTTGATGATGACAAAACTCATGGAGTTATATATGCATGGATTAAAGTTAAGCTTCAAAGAAGCTCCCCCTTAACTCATGCATAAACAAATAAACAAAAGATATGCAATGAATGTACATAAGCATGTATGCATCAACATGCATAAAACACATAAACATGTTCTAGAAGCTCTAGTTACCAATTAAATTAATAAAACATTAACAAAAACACTAGATGCTCTAGATACCAATAAAACTTAATATATGCAAAAACATAAGTATGCATATATAAAACTCAAATTATTCTCCCCCTTTTTGTCAATCATCAACAAAGAGGTAAACAATCAAAACAATAAATGAGGGGTAAAAATCTTTCTCCCCCTTTGTCAATCAAAACAATAAAACAATGTTCTCCCTTTTTGTCTAAAATAAAAAACAAAGTCAATAAGGGGTGACTATAATCAACATGATATCAATAGAAACATAAGTCAATGAAGCATCTTGATACCAATAGAAAGTAAATAAAGATCAATAAATGTTATATGCTATATACATTCATGAAGAGGAAGACGCTAAGTTAGCTTCCCTACACATATGCATTACATGAAGGAGGGATGTTAAGCCCTAATTCACATAACACACATTATGTAATGCATAAGAGGAGATGTGAAGCTCCCCCTACACACGTGTACCACATAAAGAAGAGATGTTAAGCTCTTCAATACAAGATACACTCATCATGAATCTATATGTAGAAGAGATGTTAAGCTCTCCTTGCATATAGTCAATATAAATCAAAACTTTTTGTATTTTTCTTTAAACAAAAATTTTTAGATACCAATATAAAACACAAGGCATCTTGATATCAAAAGATAGTATTTTTCTTTTAAGAATATGATATCAATTTAAACTTTTATTTTCTATCATAAAGCAAGGGAGTGGAAAACTAAATACTAATTGAAATATGAAAATCGAATTTTCTCCCCCTTTATGAAATACCAACAAAAATTATGCGTAGGCTTGTAATAAGATACCAATTGAAAACTAAATCAATTGAAGTAAAGTGAAGCTCAAGCTCTAGCATAAACAAAATTTGTGTGAAAAATTTATATCTTAAGCACAAATAAAATAAGTATATGTGTATGAAATAGAATGAATATCAATCACCAATAGATGATACCAATTGAAAGTATACATACACAATAAACATATGAGTATACAAAAAGATCAAATTGATACCAATTGAAAGAGTTCAATGATACCAATTGACATAATAATAAAAGCATGGTATAACTCATATAACTACTCCACCCATCTCATGCACAAGTTTAAAATGATTTTCAATATAAACATACAAGGCATGGACTCCCATCCAACCTCCCGTTAAGGGTAGGGTTTTCAAAAATAGATTTGAAAAATAAGCTTGGTTTGAAAAATTCTACCAAAAGAAGAATACGAACTAGTTAAATGGGAAATCTTGTTAACTAGTACGAAATCCTTCAAGCAAGGAATAAACTAAAATTAATTTTCATAAAACACATGTAAATCACATAGCACTTGAAAACACTCAATATTCAATAAGGTCCATACATGCTCATGAAAACATACTCATGAGAAATATTTTAAAAATGGTGAGTGTACAAGTAATGTGTGACATGGCATTATGAAATATCCAATTAAGCTCAAAATTCCTTGAAACAAGAAAACATGAAAATCATCAAAACTATTTAATCTTCAAGTTATATGTATGTCCTATACAAATTAAGGTGTACATACATATCCAAACACAACGAGTCCACAAAGATATATGCATGAAGGCACGTGGCTCAAAAGGATTTATATGTATAACAATAATTTGGATAAAATGGACATATACATGAAGTTAAATAAAAACACACGAGAACATAAAAAGCTAAATTTTTCATTAAAACAAATTTTCATATCAAGGCATATGTATGTTTTGTCAAACATGAAGTATACATACATATCCCTAAACACAATTGAGTCCATATGTATAGATTTGCATGAAAGGCAAATGACTCAAGGGGTATACATGTATATCTTAAAGTTTGGCAAAATAGACATATACATAAAATGGAAACATATGATCATAAAACAAATCCAAAAGTAGGAATACAAGTTTAAAATGTATGAATCATCAAAACTAGACTATACTAGCACATTTAATGGGTTCAAATAAGCATTCAAGCTCAAACATATATAGATTTATTTGTGGCCCACTATATGCACAAGTATAAACCAAGTTTTAATGAAAACTAACATTCAAACATATATTCAAAACATGAAGCATCAAAAACAAGATAAAAATCAACATGATAAACTTAAACATGATTACTATGAATATCCACATGTTATTAGAACTATGATATACGCAATAGCAACCAAATGGAGAGAACACAAATGAATTTATCCATATTAAACATGGGTGTCTCGAAATAACTAAACATGTATATCACAAGTCTAATAAGCATGGCATTTTCATACTAATCACTAAACAATGAAACATGCTATGAAAGATAAACATGGAAAGCATGTAAACAATAAATAGGAGTTAGGAATCGTTACCAAAACCTAGAAGGCAACTCTCCTTGTCTCCAAAACATGGTGGTCCTCTCCACTAAACTTCCCTTGAAAGTGATGCATCCAATTGATTTCCTTTAAGCTCGGAACGCATCCACTCCAAGGTGTCATCACTCTCACGTCATGTGAGAGCCCACACCTACATCAAAAATCTTAGGGGTGGTCTTTGGTACCCACAATCTTTTGGGTCCAAGGGGGTTAGTACCTTCTCTAACCCAAACAAAATTCTTTGCTAAATTTGAAGTATGTAATCTATCATAACAAAATTTAGCAAGGTGGCCCTTACGTCCACAATGTGTACATGTGTACACATGAGCATACATGGTGTGATGGTGTCCGTGAGGAGCATGTGTATGCGTGGAGGGTGTGCATGAATAATAGATGGAACTTGTTTCTTTCGAAACAAAAATTCCAAACATGTATGCCCAATAATACATTGGCTCAAAGTGGAGCCCAAACAATCTATACTCTTCTTAATCATGGAAATATCATTGTTAATCAAAGAAAAAGTGTGGCATGCAATAGGTGAAGTGTGTGATACTACCCTAGCATGGCAAACATGAGAATCCAAATCATTTTTCAAAGATTTATTTTTATTTAAACAAATTTCTAGTTCTTTTGAAACAAATTCAATTTCTCTTTCCAAAGAATCATTATCTCTTAAAACACATTCAATTTTTGAAGACAAAATATTATTATTTTTCAAAATTGATTCACATTCATTGTTAGATTTTAAAACTTCATTTTCTTTTAATGCAAGTTCAAGTTGAGATTTTAATGAATCCCTATCATTAGAAATCTCCTCTTTCTCTTGAAAAACATTGTTAAGTCTAGAAATAAAATTTTTATTATCTTTTTCAAAGCCTAGACTTTTCTTTTTCAAAATTTATATTTTTCAAATAATTTTTCACAAACAATAGATAACTCTTCATTCAAAGTATTGGCATCCATATAATCATGATCATCAAATGAAGAGCTAGCATACTCATTACAATCTAAGTGGGTTTCTGAGTGTACCTCAAGGGAGTCATTCCCTTAGACCGTATAGCATTATTGCGGCTTGGATTCATCTCCACTAGATTCCTCTTCTTGTTGATAGGCAATTGAAGCTTGGAGGAGGTGGTGGTTGTCAACAAATTCCACACTGCAAAGGCGGAATCAAAGTTAGAAACACGCATAAGATAATCTTTAGGAAGTGTGCTTCTAATGGCCTCAAGGGCTTGTGCATTGGCCCCTATATGCTTGCTATCACTAAGGAAGGATTCCTTGGTAATGGCAAGGTAAACTTTATGTCTTAGGGTTTGTAAATAAACCGTCATTCTAATCTTCCAAACAACAATGTTGGAAGGGTCAAAACTAGGTGGGGTCATGAAGTCCATGGTATAAACTATATGTGTGCAAACAAGCAAATGCAGACAAGATTAGCAACCAAATGGATCTCACTCCTAGGATGTTAAGCCTAAGTATCAGGAGCACTAGCTCTGATACCAATTGAAAAACACCTAGAGGGGGGTGAATAGGTGTAAGTGCTAATCTAGGAACTAAATGCGCTAAATGCGGAAGCTAATGCAAATCTTGCACAAACTTAATACAACACAACAAGTGTAGCCGAATTCCCCGTGAATGGCTCTGGACTAACTCCTCTTGATTCCCCTTGAATGGGTTGAGGTGCTATGTGAAGCTCTTGTTGGTTAAGTATAAGTTAGGCACACACACAAGCAAGCCAAGCAAATAAGGATGAATAGCAATATGAATATATGCAAGGCACAATGCAAGAAAATAGATATGATATGACAATATGAGTTATGCTCAACACAAGCAAATATGATATGAATGAAGTATGATGCTTTGCACAAATAAATGAGAGAGAGTTGAGAGATATTGGATCAAACACAAACACAAAAATATGTTTCGAGGTTCGAGCCCCTAGCTCTACATCCCCGCCTACACCACCGTGTAGGATTTCCAATCCACTATAGGAGTACCGAACTCCTCTCTCAATGCCATCGAGGCAATACAACCACAATCCACCTCTACCGAAGAGGGATAAGGCCCGTAGCCAATACAACACAATCACCTCTACCAAAGAGGGATCCAAACACCAATACCACTCCGATCAACCTCTATCAAAGAGGGATACAACAAAAGCAAGGAGGGTTTACAATCAAGGAGGCTTAACCTCAACCACTTCTCTTTTCTCTTTTTTCACAAAACAAGGATCCTAATAGATTAGGATAGTATGATAGCTCAAGTGTGGAAAACTAGGTGTTTTTGGAAACAAGCAACAAAGAAAATACTTGGGAAAACTCTTGTAAAATATAGAGAATGAAAACCAATACAAATATCTCAAATTCCTATTTTCTTTGATTTTCCAAAAAACCAAAACAAAAAGGATGAAATCTTTTTAGCACAAAAAACTCTTTTCAAAACTTGTTTAAAACAGTGAAGAAGTCAGGAATTTTTTAGCTCTAAAAATCTTGGTGAAAACCTCAAATAAATGGGGTATTTATAGCCCCATCAAAAAACTAGCTGTTAGGCTGATGTGGCAGCCTGACAGGCGACCGGTCGACCGGCCCGGTCGACCGCCAACGGTCAGAAATGTGACCGTTGGGCAACCACGGTCGACCGGCCCGGTCGACCCAAACAAACAGAGAGCACTGCTCTCAGACCCGGTCGACCCGGACGGTCGACCGTCCCAGTGTCTCCAAACGTGCACAGATTTGTGCACGTCGGTCGACCGGCCCGGTCGACCGACTTCATCCAAGTCGACTAGGTCAGTTGACTTAGTCGACTGATTGAAGCCTGGAACAGAAAACTGGGTCAGAAAAACAGTTTAAAAATATTTTAAAAAATCTTTTAAGTCTTCTAAAAATCTACAAAACTTGTTTTAACATTTTATATTAAAACACAAACTTGTGATAAAAATTTCAAGACATATATCAATCATATCAATTCATTTTGAGTCTTGCAAATTTTATCAAAAACAAAACTTGTATTTTTGTCAAACTTGATTTTTCAATACATGAATAGGAAAGTCAAAATAAGTTTGTATAGGAAGTGTAAGCGTGTATGTATAACTAGAATACATCTATTATACATATAAATCATGTAAACTTGTTTTGATCTACTATTCATGAAAACCAAATTCAAAACATAAAACTTGTGTGTGTTGTGCACTTGAGCATATCAACTATACTAAGCTTTACAAATGGATCTAAAACACACTATCTAAACTATGCATACCTAAGTCTTCTTGATGATCTTCATCTTCAAGTTGACTTGCTCCAAAACTCCATCCATGGGCTAGGCAAAGTATGATCTTGATGCTTGAGCCCTGGAATCACTATGAAAAGCTTCTAAACTCCTTGTTGAAGCTAATCACCAACTAATATCTTGGTTAATGATCTGAAACTTAAAATCACAAGAATATTAGTAAACATAACTACATGAGTTAATCATCATCAAAACTTGGGTGGAAGGCCTTTGGGCCAACAAATACATACTGCGACTGTAGTTGCAGTTCTTACAGTTTAGTATATTACATTAAATAACTGTGACTGAGATCGTAGTTAATAAAACTGTGACATTGTTACTGAAAAAAGACTTTAGTAAAAGTGATTATATTGTTTTATAAAACGAAATTTAGGTCACAGTTCCATATACGTTACACAAAATTTTTTACACATAAGAAATTGCGAGGAAATAAAAGGATTAAATAAAACCTCTTGATCAGCATCCAACGATCTCAACCCTTCAATACTTTCAATATTATGTGAAGAAGTTGAACCAGATGATATATGGTTCATATTTAGATCGGGGGATAGAGATCTGAGACGACGACGATCTGGATTGGCAGGAGAAGTGTTCTACTCCGCCGTCGACATTAAAATAGAAAAGGAGATTTAGGTGTGCGAAGTAAAAAAAACAAGAAAAAACTTGATCCGAATACCACTATTTTTAGAAAAAACTTTATAGTAGGAAAAGGAAAACCTAAATCTGACAACGAGCGAAAAACAAAATAGGAGGAAAATAATAATAAACAATAGCGGGACAAGTACCTTTTACCGAGGGGCATTTACTAATTTCACTTATTCCAATAGGCGGGCCGCAACTTATTAGTGTGACAAATAATGTGCTACATCATTGCAGACTGAGAGAAAACTCTCAGCTGTCGGCTGATATACATATTTCTGATATATATATAGGGATTACTGTACCTCAGCCGCCAGCTGAGAGAGTTTCTCAGCCGGCATGACGTGGTTTCATATTAGCCGCAGAGAAGTCAAAAATTTAGGCGGTAAAAGGAGACCCTCAATCACTTTTCGTTGCCTAATGACTGAAATACCCTCAGTTTCACTTTTAACCTACTACAACTGTTCCTCTACTAAAAAAATTACAGATCGAAAAATTTTGAGTTTTTTCAAACAAAAAAATTACAAGTTTTGATAACTAAAATTTAGAAAAATAATTTATTTTAAAAAAATGCAATCATGGTCGCACTTATGTTCAAGTTTTTTTGAAAAGATGTTTTAATCACAATAAAAATCTATTACCGCGACTTGAAATAGTTTTTTTTTGTTTTCTGAAACTGCAATTGAAGTCGCAGTTTCTAAAAAGCAAAATTTTGGATTTAATTTTTTAATATTATTTTCACTTTTTAGATTTATTTTGTTTTACATTGCGACTTTTGGTCGCAGTGTTGTAGACTTTTTTTTATTTTTTCGATTCGGGTCGCAGTATTTTTTCGACCTTCCTAAGCTAAATAGGATGCTGCGACCGTGGTCGCAGTCTTAGGAAATAAGAATCGTAGTCAATGGAAGTAGTGACAATAATCTATGATTAGAAGATTGAGACTTCGGTCCCAGTCTTATGTAACAGTAGTCTCATTGAGAATGTTTTGTTTGATAACAATGCGACCTTGGTCATAGTACTTTTTTTATTAAGTAATCTAAATAGGAAACTTCGACCATGGTCGCATTCTTGTGAAACAAGAGTCTTATAAAATAAGAGTCGCAGTCAATGGAGACAATAATCTCATAAGTTAATTAATTAAGATGATTAGAAGATTGCGATTGCGACTTTTGGTTGCAGTGTTGTAGCCTTTTTTTATTTTTTTGATTAGGATCGCAGTATTTTTCCGACCTTCATAAGCTAAATAGGATACTGCGACCGCGGTCGCAGTCTTATGAAATAAGAGTCACAGTCAATGGAAGCAGTGACAATAATCTATGATTAGAAGATTGAGACTTCGGTCCCAGTCTTATGTAACAACAGTCTCATTGAGAATGTTTTGTTTGATAACAATGCGACCTTGGTCATAGTACTTTTTTATTAAGTAATCTAAATAGGAAACTGCGACCATGGTCGCATTCTTATGAAACAAGAGTCTTATGAAATAAGAGTCGCAGTCAATGGAGACAATAATCTCATAAGTTAATTAATTAAGATGATTAGAAGATTGCGACTTCGGTCGCAATCTTATATAACAGCAATCTCTTTGAGAATGTTTTGTTTCATAACAATGCGACCTTGGTCATAGTATTTTTTTATTAAGTAAACACCAAAGGATACTGCGACCATAGTCGTATTCTTATGAAACAAGAGGCATAGTCAATTGAAGCAGGGAACAATGCCTCGAAAGTTAAGTAATTAAGATGATTAGAAGACTGCGACATTGGCCGCAGTCTTATGTAATAGCAGTCTTTTTGAACTTATTTTTCATTTTTGCGACCAAGATTGCAGTCTTTTTATTAATAAATTTTAATTGGACTGCGACTTTGGTCGATGTCTTGTAAAACAAATGGTTGAAGATGAAATTTCATACTATGACTATTGTAACGCCCCGATCCCGCAGGTACGGGGACGTTATGGCGACGTACATACGCGAGGTGGAAACAACCTCACGCGTACGTTAAGCCTCAGTACAGGGAATCACCTCCATCGTTATAAGGGTTCCAGCCGGAAATAAATACAAGAATACCTGCAGAAAAAGGTGAGTGATCATAACAGAGAGGAAAAACTGGGACAAATAAGATAACAGAAATAAATCACTAAGATACCTATAAATCGTCTCGATGAGGAATCTCCTATGTGACTCCAAGGCCCTATCTGAGAATACGGTGACTCGGATCTCCAACCTAGGCACGCAAACCCAGGGTCGTCTCTCTCTCTTTCTTTTCTCTATCTCTCCTACACACTCTCTCTCTCCCCCTGTGCGACAGACCCCAGCCGGTGCCTCCCCTCAGGCCGCCGCGCCCCCAGCCCGGCGTGCGGTCGGTGCCGCCGCCACCAGGCCGCGCCCCAGCCCGCCGGCCGCCACGGCCGCGCGGCCATGCCCCTGTTTCTCTCTCTCCCTCTCTGTTTTTCCTCTCTTTCTCTCACTCTCTCTCTCTCCCTCACCCGCTCTCTCACATCCACTCGGCCAGCGGGACCGCCGCCGGTAGGCCGGCCGGCCCGCGCAAGCGCCCAACAGCAGCGAGTTGCTGCTGCTGCGGCTACTCCTTCTTTGGGTAAGTGGGTTCGGGTTTACACCCGAACCCATTAACCCCTATTGGGTCGTGGTAAACCCAATAACCCGAGAACCCATGCCCATTTCATTTATGTTATGGGTTCGGGTTATCAGATCCAAACCCGACCCGTTATCTCACCAAACCCACATCTAAACCCAATAAAGGTAAACTTGCAGAAAACCCCATGCTCCATTTCAGTAATTGCATTTGAATTATTTTTATTTACATATTTAACCAGTTTTGTTATGATTTAGTATTCGGGCGATTGGGCGCTTGCGCGGGCCGGCCGGCCAGCTCAGCTGGCCGGCCTGCCGGCGGCGGTCCCGCTGGCCGAGTGGATGTGAGAGAGCGGGTGAGGGAGAGAGAGAGTGAGAGAAAGAGAGGAAAAAACAGAGAGGGAGAGAGAAAAACAGGGGCATGGCCGCGTAGCTGCGCGGCCATGGCGGCCGTGGCGGCCTGGGGCGCGGCCTGGCGGCGGCGGCACCGACCGCACCCGGGATGGGGGCGCGAAAGCCTGAGGGGAGGCGCCGACTGGGGTCTGTCGCACAGGGAGAGAGAGAGAGAGAGTGTGGGAGAGATAGAGAAAAGAGAGAGAGAGAGAGAGAGAGAGAGAGAGAGTGAGAGAGAGATTGGGTGGTAGAGAAAGAAGGGGGAAGATTTTTATAGGGAGAGAGAGAAAAGAGGCGGTGGAGATGGGTAAGGCAGTGGGGAGAAGTCGCTGGAAAAAGGAAGAAGGGAAAGAAAAAGAAAAGAAAAGAAAAGAATATAAATTATTAAAATAATATTATTTAAGTCGGCTCAAAATTCGACTAGCTCCGAATGGTGCCCAAAAATCATAGAAAATAGAGAATATTATCCTGAGACGTAATATGAAAACGGTTTAAAAAAATTCTATCTGGTTTGCAAATTAAAAATCCTAGAAAATGTCACCGGTACCGGGCGACACCGGTTTGGCCGGATTTTCGATAAATTTAGAAAAATCCCCAAAAATAACCTAATGTAGAAAATACAATTCTAAGACACATGGTGAAAGCGGAATCCCAAATTACAGCTCCGTTTGTGAAATAAAAATCATAAAGCCGATTATCGGTATCGGTCGACACCGACTACAGAGTTTTTCCAAAAGAATCTAGAAAAATTCCAGAAAATTCTGAAAAATATAAAATATTAGAAAATAATTTTTAAAACTTAAATCAGCTCAATCGGACTACTACGGTGGTCAAATCAATATTATACGCCGTATCGCGTACTGATACTGTGATACGTACACCAGGGATCAGGGGGTTACAACTATGGTCACAGAATTTCATACCCGAAGGAACATGAACTTGTCAAAATAGTTGCTGGAGATATAGGTATGTGACTAAAAATTAATATCTGATCCCGCTCTCGCTTTTTTAGAACGATATTCTTTATAAGTCAAAAATCTACATCTGACAGCGTGAGAAGACACAGAGAGATAGACATATAAAAGAGGATAAAAAATAATAATAAAGAATATAAGCTAATACATCATCCCAAGAAAAAGACAAACGATAGGGGCTTTTAATAATTTTAATTATTTTCAAAAGCGGGACGTCATTTTAGATTGTTGAATTATGTGGCCCATAATGTGCCACGTCACCGCAGGCTGAGAGAGTCTCTCAGCCGTCGGCTGATATACATTTTTCTTTTATATATATATATATATATATATATATATATATATATTATATATATATATATATAGACTTGTATCCTTTCAAAAGGATTTGATCCCGAATCCTTCCCACTCAAATTCAACCCTCCAACATTCGTATACAAGATCCACTCCGTTGAAGTTGGTCTATACTATTTCAAGTATCTATAAACCAAAAATCAAGTGTTTTAAATACTTTTTGCCCATCCATCAAGTAGGGGAAAAACGGACGGCCTAAATAGTGAGTTGGTTAGTTTAACGGTGTAGAACATTTGAAATCTAACAAAAATTAGTTTATTGGGGTTTTTAAATGTTTAGATCATAATGAAATGGCCGGATCGAGAATTTGTATGTCTAAAGACATAGATCTAACCAACTCACTACTTTCGGCCGTCCATTTTGCGTCGCTTGATGGATGGGCAAAAAGTATTTAAAACACTTGATTTTTGGTTTATAGATACTTGAAATAGTATAGATCAACTTCAACGAAGTGGATCGTGTATTCGAATGTTGGAGGGTTGAATTTGAGTGGGAAGGATCCGGGATCAAATCCTTTTGAAAGGATACAAGTCTCTCTCTCTCTCTCTCTCTATATATATATATATATATATATATATATATATATATATATACATACGGGTGCCCATGTATACATTTGTTTCTATTTGTTGATTTCCAAATTGAGTCATCGAGCTGCTGTTTCCTTTTAATTTATATGGAACATTCTTGACCTGCTCATTAGGAATCACTACAACAATATAAGGTTTATATGGCACCTTAATTTACGTCATTTTTTATATAAAATGATGTAAAAAATGATTTAGCACTGGTTCCAGAGAAATCAGCGTTAAGTTTGAATATTTAATACCGGTTTCTAAGATTTAACGCTGATTTCCCTGAAAACCGCCATTAAAGCCTTAAAAAACCCCTAAATCCCTCTCCCAACTCGGTCGCCTCTCCGGAGCGCCCTCCGCTGCCTCTCTAGAGCCTCCGCCTCCCCGATCTCTATCTCCTCCAAGAAATCTCCCCTCTCCTCGGCCTCCTCTTCGGAGCCCCCTCCGTCGATATCCAGAGCCTCTTCCCACCCCGATCTATCTCCCCACAAGAAATCCCCTCTCCTCGGCCTCCTCTCTGGAGCCCCCTCCGCCGCCTCTCCCGAGCCTCCCTCCTCCGATCTCTCTCTCCCCCCTTTTCCCCCTAAGAAATCCGGCCCCCTCCTCTTCACGCGTAAGCCGTGGTGAGCCCCTCAGGCGAACCGCAAGGTATCGTTCTTCTTATTTTCTTATATTTTGTGAAATTATTATTTTGTGAAATGATAAATGTACAAAAATTTGATTTGATGCTAAATAGATAGTTTAGAAAAATTTGTGAAATTTGTTGAAACATGCTAGCTAGTTTAGAAAAAATTGTGAAATTGTTGATTTGATGCTAAATTAGTAAACTTAGTGAAATTTGTGTGTGTATGCATGATGTGTGATGTACGCTAAATTGGTGAAAAATTAGTACTAAATGTGTACAAAATTGGTGGGAAAAAATGGTGTTAAATGTGTTCAAAATTGGTGAAATTCGTATGTGTATGTGTGTTGTGTGATGTATGTGTTCATGTATCCCATGTAAGTATGTGTGTTCGTTTGTGTGTATGTGATGTGTATCATGATGTGTGCGATGTGTGTGTGTGTGTGTTCGTGTGTGTGTTTATACATGTGTGTGATGTATGTGTGTGTTTATGCGTGCATGTATGCGATGTCTGTATGTATGATGCATGTGTGTGCTTGTAGTGTGTGCCTTGTGGATTAGAAATTAATTTTGTTTGAATTTTTTATGTCTAGTCCCCATTAAAATAAATTTCTTATATTTATGTCTAGACATAGTAAAGATGGATCAAAAATGGATTCGTGCTGATCGATTAAGTACCGAATACGAGAAAAGTGTAGAGGAGTTTATCAACTTTGTTGTTGAGCATGCAGATAATCCTAACCGTATTAATTATTTGTGCATAAAATGTGGTTGTCTTGATAAAATTATAGTTGAAGTATTAAGGGACCATTTATTCGTTAATGTGTTTAATACAAGTTATACAAGATGGATATGGTACGGTGAGAGTATAAGAGAAGATAGATCTATTAATTCAAGTGATAGAGATGTGATGAAAGGGAAGAAGTCGAGTGTGATGAGGGTGATAAATTAGAAAACATGATGCATAATGTAGATGAATACTTTGTGGATCATTTACACTTATTTGAGAGATTGAAGAATGATGCAGAAAAATCTTTATATGTTGGTTCTAAATTCACAAGTTGTTTGTAATGTTGAGATTATACAATTTGAAAGTGGGAAATGGGTGGAGCGATAAGAGTTTTACATTCTTACTCAAACTCTTAAAAGATATGCTTCTTAGGGAAAATAAACTTCTGAATCGCACATACGAGGCCAAGAAAATCATGCACTCTGTAAGTATGGATTATGAAAAGATACATGCTTGCCCTAATGATTGTATTTTATACCGAAAAGAATATGAACATTTAGAGAAATATCTGGTGTGTGGAAAATCATGGTAGAAAACAAATAACAAATCTCCGACTAAAGTATTATGATATTTTTTGATAATACCTAGATTTAAATGCATGTTTAAGAATACAGAATATGCGAAAAGCTTGACATGGCATTCGTATGGGACGATTATTGGTAGTATGTTGTGGCATTCGGCTAATTCTCCACAATGGAATATGATTAATAGAAAATTTTCTGAATTTGGCAGTGATGCAATGAATCTCGGCTAGGTCTTTCGACTGATTAAATGAATTCACATGGTAACATAAGCAGCACGCACAGTACATGACCAGTTGTGTTGACTATTAATAATATTCCTCTATGGTTGTGCATGAAGCGCAAGTTTCTTATGATGTCATTACAGATATCGAGGCCCAGACATCCGAGAAATAATATAGATGTTTATTTTGCACCTATTATTGAGGACCTAAATATAATGTGGGAGGAAGGGGTAGAAGTATTTGATGCATATCATCAAGAACTTTTCATACTTCGAGCTATATTACTTTAAACAATTAATGATTTTTCAGCATACGATAACTTGTCGGGGAACAGTGTGAAAGGATACAAAATATGTCCTATATGTACATAAGACACATTTTCTGTTCAATTAAGGCATGGGAGAAAGACAATATATCTTGGCACCCAGAGGTTCTTGCCCGTGTCACACCTTATCGGAGGCTGTGAAAAGCGTTTAATGGGTCTAAGAAGAAGAAAGAGCTCCAAAAGTTTTGAACGGTGAACAAATATATAAAAGGGCGAAACATCTTATGCCAAGTTGTGAAAAAGTGAAGCAAAATATAACTGAAAAGAATATATGCAAAAAGCGATCAATATTTTTTAACCTCCCGTGTTGGAAGTTTTTGTTTATGAGACACTGCCTTGATGTTATGCATATTGAGAAAAATGTGTGTGATAGTATTATTGGAATATTACTCAATATACACGGTAAGAATAATGATGGAGTCAAAAGTAAACTGAATTTAGTTGAAATTGGTATATACGAGCAGTTAGCACCTAAACAAAAGGGGAAAGATACGTATTTACCGCCAGCATTTATTTACCGCCAGCATGTTATACTTTGTCTAGAAAGGAGAAGATAGAATTTTGTCAGTGTCTTGCTGGGATTAAGATCCCAAGTGGTTACTCATCAAATATTCGAAGTCTCATTTTAATGAAAGAATTGAAGCTTATTGACTTGAAATCTCATGATTGTCATGCATTGATGCAATAGTCGCTGTCGGTAACTATATGTTCTTTACTTCTGAAACATATTCGCTATGTCATTACCCAACTATGTTTTTTCTTAAATGCAGTATGTAGCAGGGTTATTGACCCTGAAAAATTGATGAGTTGCAGAAAAATATTGTGGTTACGTTGTGTCAGTTTGAGATGTATTTTTCACCTTCATTTTTTGATATTATGGTGCATCTAACTGTTCACTTTGTTAGAGAAATTAAACTATGTGGTTCTGTCTTCTTAAGGTGGATGTATCCATTTGAGCGATACATAAAAATATTAAAAGGATATATGAAAAATCGTAATCGACCTGAAGAATGCATTGTTGAACATTACATAAATGAAGAGACGATTGAATTCTATAGTGAATAATTAATCAATGTTGAAGCCATAAACTTCTTAACTCTCACTTTATTAAGAAAAAGATGACAATAACAAAATTGGGTAATCGATGGTTACTATCAGTTAAGATTTATTATATCAAGCACATAGATATGTCTTGAATAACAGTGATAAAGTACAACCTCATATAAAAGAGCATATGGACTATACAAGGTGCATTAATCCAGTATGATCAAGGAGAGAGAAGCGGGTAGCAGATGAACACAATAAATCATTCATTAATTAGTTCAGAAATCAAATTGATGTTCAATTAACAAATTCATCAAATTCTATTTCTAATACTTTGAGATGGTTAGCACATGAACCTCACACGATTGTATCATCTTACTGCGAGTATTCTATAAACGGTTACTATTTTTATACAAAAGCACACGATGATAAGTGTGTTGGCCTAAAAGCCCATCACTCTAGTTTTAATAATGATTAACTCATGTAGTTATAGTACTAATGATCTTGTGTTTATATAGTTTCAGATATTTGATCAAGATCTTAGTAGGTGTTTGGCTTCAATAAAAGATTCAAAGTCAAGTTTTGAAGTTAGCACATGTTAATTCAAGAGCTCGTACATCAAGATCGCATCACATGCTCAAGAAGAGTCTAGCTCTTTAGATCAAGATTTGGACCAAGTCAAGAAGGAGAGAAGAATTTCAAGAGAAGATTTTCGAGAAGACTTGAGTCATGTTTGTAAGTATTAAGATTTGTTTTTAAATAAAATATAAATGATAGATTAGTTGTGGATTGCTCATGCTCTACACACACAAAAAAAAATAATTTATATGTGTTTTTATAAAACAGTTTTGATTTTAGAAAATACCGTTTTGGTTTTTGACCTTAAAAGTATACATCCTTATGTGTCATGATTAGATTTCATCAAAACAAGTTTATATGGTTTATATATGCTTTGAATTTCATCCATACATATTGTTGGTTCAAATGTTTAGAAAAACTTATTAGGTGATTCTATATCATATGTTTAAGTTTTATATTTACCAAAACTTATTTTAGAGCTTATTATCAAAAATATAGATATTTTATCTTAATATGTGTATTGGATCATATCCATACATACTAAACTTCAAAAGTGTTTAAAATATCTTGTTTCTGTATTTGAAGAAGTTTTAAAAATATTATTTTTCAAATTAAAGATTATTTTTGGAAAATACGGATTTTTGTTTAGGGCAAAATTTCTATATCACAAAACTGGTTCAAAATGTTTGTAATATGTGTTGATTTTTGATTACACATATTTGTACTTTAAAGTATTTCAATGAACTCATTTGTGTAGATTTTATGTGATTTTATGAAATTTTATGGATGTTAAAAAACCAAGATTTTATTCTCAAAATTTCAGACCTTGGCCCATTTCTGGTTCACCGGAAGGTCGACCGCTGGCAGAGCAAATTGCTCTATCGATCCACTGACGGTCGACCGATATGCACCAAAGTGCAAGCGTGTACTTCGGTCGACCGGGCGGTCGACCGTATGCAAGAGCATTGCTCTCTGTTGGGTCCGGTCGACCGCCGGTCGATCGACGTAGAGTTTTCACTCTCTGGTTGGGAACTACGGTCGACCGCTTTTCTGTCCGGTCGACCGCTTTCCCTAACGGTTTAGAATTTGACTGTTGGCGGTCGACTGGCAGCAGAGTTTTCTTCTGAGTTGGCTCCCAACGACTAGTTTCAAATTTATCTTTTTCTGAGTCTTGTCCTAACGGCTCTATTGTGTTTTCTAGCCTTGATTTCATCCCCTATAAATAGTGTGACCATGAAACAACTCAAGAACAAGATTTCTAAGTATTATACCAAAGTTTTACAAGTTTTAGCCTCTTTGTAAAAGATTTTAAGAGGGTTTCAAAGCCAGTTTTTCCCATCTCTCTTAGAGTTTTTCTCCATTTGTTTTAGGACTAATACTTCCATATCAAAAGGAGAGTTTTCAAGAGTGATTTTCAAAAGAGATTTCTTGAGTTTTTCATTACAACTCTATCTTATTTTTCTCACACCAACTTGAGCTTTCCATTACCATATATATCCTATAGGAGCTTTGTTGTGAGAGTGTTTGTGGTGATCAAAGTGTAGAGATCACTAAGTGTTCATCTTTGTATTTGAGGAGGCAAACTTGTAGGTTCGTGTTGTGACGAGTTCTTGTGGGAGCTCGGTATAGAGGTGCGGCCTCGGCAAGCTAGTGTGTTTGCGTGTGTTGTTCTTGCGGGAACAAGAGAGGTACTAGTGAGTCTAAGAGTTCTAGTGTGAACTCGTTGTAGGTGTTGCGGCACGAAGTGATCTTGCGGGATCGATTCTAGTGGAAATCCTTCATAGTGTTGAAGGCGGGAATGTAGAGCAAGGGTGCTCGAACTTCGAAATAATTCTCCCGTGTTTGTGATTGCTCATCTCTCTCTCACTTGTGTTTTTATATCTTGCACGCTTATATTGTTTATCTCTTTATATGCTTGATATACTTGTGCATAATTGATATATGGTTGGGATTTTTTGCTCACATTTGTATTCAATCAAGAGAGCCATAGTGGCACCTCAACTCTTAATTTAGAGGAATCTTGAGGAGATAGTTCAGAACCCTTCACCGAGAATTCGACTACACTCTTGTATTATACTTTTTGTGTTATCTTAGTAGCTTTAGTTTGCATAAGTAGTTTTTAATTCCGCGTCATTTGCATTAGATTAGCTTGTACACCTATTTACCTCCCTCTACGTGTATTTCAATGGGTATCAGAGTTTGGTGCTCTTGATTTGGGTCTAACAACCTTGAGTTAAAGATCCTCATTTTAGCTAATCACAATATTTGTTTACACACACTCACATATGGACTTCATGACGCCGCCCATGTTTGATATTTTTAACATTTAAACTTGAAAAGTTAAGATGTCAATGTACCTCAAAACCCTAGGTATTCATATTTATCTTACCATTATTAAACATTCTTATTGTTTAAATGGTAAAAACCTTAAGGCTAATGCAAAAGCCATTCATGCTTTAAAATCTACCCTAAATGATGAATATTTATCTAGGGTTGCTAACTTTGATTCGACTTTTGTAGTATGTCTTGGTGAATAAAAGCAATATTATATAGGAGTGACTCGGATGATGGAAGTGATGCTTCCAACATATGCTACATGTTCCAAGGGGATGACCCTCTTGAGGTAAATTCTGAATCCAAGGTAGAAAAAGATATTGACATGCCTTATAATGAGCTTGCATCTTTTTGTTAAAAACTTCATGAAATATATGATTTATTAAAAATTGAAAATGATAATTTGAAAAAGGAAAACACTTCTTTGTTAAAAAAAATAATTCTTTTAAAAATAAATTTGAATGTGTTTCAAAAGAAAATGAATTTTTGAAAAAGGAGTATTTTATTGTCTTCAAAATTAAATGATATTTGTGAAAGAAACAATTCATTGAAAAATAAAATTATTTTGGTGAAAAAAGAAAAAGAGATTGTTTTAGAAGAAAATAACTCTTTGAAAAAGAAAATTATTTTAAAAGAAAAAGAAAATATTTCAAAAAAGAAATAATTTGTTGATTCTCATGCTCATGTCTCTTCTTTCAAAATTAATAGTGATATTTGCATTATGAAGAAAAACATTGAGCTCAAATTTGAGCAATTATGTATTTAACCATAATAGATTGGAATCCATGTTTCGTAACAAACAAATTTCACATGTTTATGCACAAACCCCAAGGCATATATATGCACACCATGCTCACACTCACACCACTCATATGCATGTTAGAGTGTACACATGTACACATTGTGGCCGCAAAGGCCATCTTGCAAGATTTTACTTTGATAGATTAAATTCTATAAATAATAATAATGTTTGGGTTCCACTTGTTTCTAACCCCGTGGACCCAAAAAGAAATGGGTACCAAAATTCTCACCTCTTGTGTTTGATGTAAGTGTGGGCTCTCACATGATGTGAGAGGTATAGTGCCTTAATGGTGGATGCGTTTGAGCTTGATGGACACTACATTGAATGCATCACCTTCAAGGATGTTTGGTGGGAGGATCACCATGGCTTGAAGACTTAGAGAATAGTTCATATGGTTTGGTAACTATCTTTAAACTCCTATTTTAGTTTACATGATTTTACATTGATAATTTTAGCATGTTTTGGTTTCAATGCTCATTATGTTAAATGATCATGTTTTGTGCTTCATGTGGTGATTACTTGTTTAGATGCAGTTTTCGTTAAAACTTATATTTATACTTGTACAAGTAGTGAGCTACACTTGATTATTATATATTTGTACTTCAATGCTCATTTGTACTCATTACATGTACTTGTATAACTTAGTTTTGATGATTCTTTCATTTATGCATTTTTTCCCTATTTTTGTATATGTTTAGCTTCATGTATATGTTATTTTTGTCTAAAACTAGTAAATATACATGTATATCCTTAAATCACTTGCCTTCATGTAAAATTCTATTATGGACTCGTTTGTGTTTGGGATATGTATGTATATTTTTAGTTTCGATAGAACATACATATACCTTAAAGTTTGTTTAATTTTAATGAAAAATAAATTTTTATGATTTTCATATGTTTTGCTATTTTGAGCTTTACTATTTATTTTCATGAATATCTTATTCACATGATTCTTATGCATTCACATTCTTTTTGTTTACCCATGACTTTATTTTCATGCGCATTTATGAGCTTTATAGATTTCGAATGTCAACTCTGGTGTATTTAGCATGCTTCATAGATATATGATTTGTTTTCATGTTTGAAGAATCTTTAACTAGTTTTCAAAAATTAGTTTAAACTAGTTATTTATTCTTCACTTGGTAGTGTTTTCAATCTATAATTATTTTCAAATTTTTATTTTTGAAAATCTTACCAACCAAAGGGCGGATGATTGGGAGATCATGCCTTATATGCCTTAATGACTATCTTTTATCATGTGCATGAAAGGGTGGTAGGTATGAGTTATACACATGATCTTTATGTTATTTTATTTTCGTATACTCATATTTATTTTCTTATATATGTATGATCCAAATTTTAATTAGTATCAATTTTAATTGGTATTTTTAATTTCATACATGCATATATATTATTTGATTGTGCTTGTTTATAATATCTTTACATTTTTAAAGCACAAATTATGTTTATGTTAAGCTTGATTTTATTCCGAATATTAATTTATATCTTTACAAACTTATACATTGATTTTAATTGGTATTTATTTGGTATCAAAATATATTTCATTTTTCACCTTCAATTGGTATCAAAATCTACTATTGGTATCTTAAAAATATTTTTTAACAAGTGGTACCAACATTTATTTTTTTTAACTACAATTTGATTTCATTGGTATTGAAATTCATTTTGTTGACTTCAAGAAAATTTAAAATTTATTTTAAAAGTGATTTCAAAATTCTTAAAAAATTTTGATATGTTTTGCCTATATGCAAGGAGAGCTTAACATCTTTTCTATATATAAATTCATGTTGAGTATATCTCATATTGAGGAGCTTGACCTCTCTTCTTTATGTGGTATACGTGTGTAGGGAAAGCTTAACATCTCCGCTTATGCATTGTATATTATGCTTTGTCATCCCCCTTCTCCATGAAATGCATGTATGTAGGGGGAGTTAACTTTACGTCTCTCTTTTTCATGAATGTATATCGCATATACATCTTTATTATTTGATTGTCCTCACCCCTTTGTTGATGAATTGAAAAAAAGAGGAGAAGAATTTAGTGAGTTTATATATGCATTGCTTAATATTGGTATTTATGCATATATATTTTGTTTGATTTATGTACTTTATTGAATATCTTTATTGTTTATTGCTATGCATGAGTTAAGGGAGAGCTTCTATGAAGCTTATCTTAAATCTATGCATATATAACTCCATGAGTTTTGTCATCATCAAAAAGGAGGAGATTGTTGGCCAAAAGGCCCATCACTCTAGTTTTGATGATATTAACTTATGTAGTTATAGTACTAATGATCTTGTGTTTATATAGTTTCAGATATTTGATCAAGATCTTAGTAGGTGTTAGCTTCAACAAAAGATTCGAAGTCAAGTTTTGAAGTTAGCATGTGTTGATTCAAGAGCTCGCACATCAAGATCGCGTCAAGTACTTAAGAGAGTCTAGCTTATTGGATTAAAGTTTGGACCAAGTCAAGAAGGAGAAGAAGAATTTCAAGAGAAGATTTTCGAGAAGACTTGTGTCATATTTGTAAGTTTTAAGATTTATTTTTAGATAAAATGTAAGGATAGATTAGTTGTGGATTGTTCAAACTCTTTACATACACACACAAAATTTATATGTGTTTTCATAAAATAGTTTTGATTTTAGAAAATACCGTTTTGATTTTTGAGCTTAAAAGTATACATCCTTATGTTTCATGATTAGATTTCATAAAAACAAGTTTATATGGTTTATATGTGCTTTGGATTTCATCCAAACACATTGTTGGTTCAAATATTTAGAAACTTATTTTGTGATTCAATATCATATGTTTATGTTTGTATTTATCAAAACTTATTTTAAAGCTTATTGTCAAAAATATAAATATTTCATCTTATATGTGTATTGGATCATATCCATATACACTAAGCTTCAAAAGTATTTAAAATATCTTATTTTTGTACTTGAAGAAGTTTTAGACAAATCATTTTTCAAAGTAAAGATTATTTTTGGAAAATACAGATTTTTTTAAGACAAAATTTCTATATCATAAAAATGGTTCAAAATGTTTATAATATGTGTTGATTTTTGATCACACATATTTGTACTTTAAAGTATTTCAATGAACTCATTTTAGTAGATTTTATGTGATTTTATGAGATTTTATAGGATGTTAAAAAACCAAGATTTTATTTTCAAAATTTAAGACCTTGGCCCATTTCTGGTCAACCGGGCGGTCGACCGCTGGCAGAGCAAATTGTTCTGTCGGTCGACCGAACGGTCGACCGATATGCACCAAAGTGCAAGCTCGCACTTCGGTCGACTGGGCGGTCAACCATCTGCAAGAGCATTGCTCTCTGGTTGGGAACTATCAATTTTATGAATACCAACAGAGAGCAATGCTCTTGCAGGTATTATGAATACCAACAGAGAGCAATGCTCTTGCAGATGATCAAGTGCGTGCAACAGATATTCATAAAACATGTTAATTTTAAAAAATCACTCGCATATCATATATCAACTCGTATAACGATACATCATGTATTAAAAGTAGAGTAGCTATTGTTAGGCATGTAATGAAGCAACATAAAGAAAGTGTTTGCCCAAAATAAAATAGATGCTTATTCAAGAGAAACTGTACTCACCTAAAATCGGAACGCAATATCGAGTCATATCCAGGAAATTCGCGAACACGTGCAAGTAAGCTACTAATCCATATATTAAAATATATGTAATTAATATATATATTATAAAAATTAGAGAGAGAATGAGAGAGGAGAGAGGGAGGAGAGAGAGGGAGGAGAACTTGTTAGAGAGAGAAGGAGGCTAAGAGAGAGAGAGTTGTCGGTAAGAGAGAGTGCTGTGAATAAGTTGGGGTAAATTTGAAATGGAGGGAAGGGTAAAAATGGAAAGAAGGGGAAAGGAAGGGAATAAAAGAAAGAAAGAAAGAAAGAAAGAAGAAGAGAAAAAGGAGAGGGAGGGGTAAATGACCGGCCGGCGGCCGACGGCGGCGGCCTGGGGGCGGCGCCGCCGCCGCCGGAGGAGAGGGCGCACGGCTAGGGCCCCCGGGGAGGAGGGGGTGGCTAGGTGTTGTATGTTGTTGTTTGTTGTTGTTTGTGTTGGTAGTGGTAGTGGTGTTCGTGGTTGTTGGTGGTCGTGGGGGTTCGAGGAGGAGGAGGAGATGGTGGTGGGGTGGTTGGAGTGGAGTAGAGGAACTGAGTTTGGTGGAGAATTTTGGAGAAGAAGAGGAAGAAGAAGTGATGGGTTTTGATGAAATTGGAGGAGATGTGTTGGAATTTGGAGAGAAGGGAAGTGAGAAAGGGAAGTGGGAAGGTGGGGGGTGCGGCGGCGGCGGCTAGGGGTGTCGGCGATGGGCGGCGCTGGTGGTGGAGGCGGCGGTCATGGAGGGGAGGGAGAGTGTTTGGTGGGAAAAATGGTGGAATGGAGAAGGTGTGAAGGAGAAAGGAAAGAAAGAAAGAGATTAAAAGGAGGAGAAGGAGAGGGAGAGAATGGGAGGAGATGGGGGAGGGATGGGCTGCTGTTGCAGCCCATCGTGCTGCTACTGGCATTGGCAGGAAATGGGGGTGCAGGGCATAGGAGAAGTAAGGGAGAAGAAAAAGAAAGAAAAAGAAAGAAAAAGAAAGGAAATGGAAAAAATTAAAGAAAAGGAAAAGAAATAAGAAAAAGTAATAAATAAATATATTATTAAATAATTAAATTAATAAGATATTGTGGGAGTATAAGTAGAGGAGTGGAGAAGGAAAAAAGCAAGAAAAGAAAAGAACAGAAAATAATATTATTATTTAAATAGGTTCGAAATCGACTGTTTCAGAATCGCTCTGAAAAATTCTCAAAAATACACAAAATATTATTTTAAGATGCTCGATAAAATTGGATTTGAGAAATTCAATCTGATTTTCAAATTAAAAATCCTGGAATCTTTCAGGAATACCGGTTGACACCAAAATCGGTCAAATTTTGATAATTTTAGAAAAATTCTAAAAAATATATTTAGATAGAAAATAAAATTTTAAGAATAATGTGAAAGCCGTTTCTGAAAATTCAACTCCGTTTGAAAACTAAAAAAAAATCTGAGAATCGGTCAGCGATGCCGATCGACACCGGTTTTGAAGATTTCGCAAAATAATTCTGAAAAACGAAAAAAAACATGAAAAATCTAAAATATTGAAAAAACAATATTTGAAACTGAAATTGGTCAAATTGAACTATCAGAAAGGCTAAATCAGTCAGTATGCCGGTATCGGGTTCCCGGTCCGGTATGAGCTGACCTAAGACTGAGAATTCAGATCCGATACCAAATAATATAAGCAGTCACAACCCAAAAATAAATATTGAAAGAAAACTGAAACAATATGGTTAAAAAAATCAAGACACGTATCTGGGTACGTATCCCGGGAACGGGTGCTATAATCTACCCACCTAACAAAATTTTCGTCCTCGAAATTTCTATAAGGAGGGAGATGAACATGGAAGAGATTAGGGTCAACGATTATAATATGATAATATGAAACGGATAAGGAAAATTACCAACTCAGGACACACAAGGTTGGGGATAGCGGCCACAGTGACATCCTCAGGGCTCCTGCTCTAGGTACTGAGCTCCTTATCCTTCCACTACCACATCTGACGCCTCGGCTTCTCCTGCTGACAAATTGTAAGCTTGGCCTCTCTCACGGTTAGCTCCAACTCTTGCTCCTCGCTGCTGGGAAGGGAGTGGAGCTCTCCTGCCAACGGGCTCAAGGTTCCTTCTCGGCGGTGGTACTGGAAGTGCTAGAGGTGCTGGGATAGCATTCAACATCCTCTTAATCGGATAAACACCTAATGAATGATCACAAGATCCACCTGCCAAACACAGCCCGTTCGCCCTCGGCAATTGCTCTGGATGTGTCCGAAACTCAGGCAATATCCGCATATCATCTGCTGAAGGGGAGGTCAGAATGGTCGCCTGACTGTCGGGCCATTGTTAGGTCTTGTTGGGTCTTCTTCATTCATCAACTGAAAGGGTCTCTTCACTGGCCTGTTCTGCATCTGGTGCTTGTCCTTCTTCACCAGTCCCCGTTCTACTTCATGAGAAATAGAGAGAACCTGAGAGTACGTCTTAAGCTGCTGAAGGATAAGAAATATTTGGATGTCCATCTTCAGCCCCTGTTGAAACCTGTTGGCCCGCTTCTCTTCATCGCTCTCCATGTAGGGTGCAAATCGACTGAGTCTCAGAAATTCAACAGCGTACTCATCCACAGATCGGTTCAACTGCTGCAACCTGATGAGTTGCTCCTCCATCTCTTTTTGAATCGTTGCAGGGAAGAACCTCTCATAGAAACCCTTCAAAAACTGATCCCAAGTAATAGGTTTCTCCAATCTTGCTTCTTCTGCCAACCACCAGGTTCTGGCCACTTCCATCTGGTTCTCATCAGGAATCCAGGCCGCCTTCATAAGATCTATAGTATTAATCAGCTACTGTTCGGCATCCAACGGTCTCTCAGTACCCGAAAATGTAGTTGGTTGCAGTCTTCTGAAATCGGATACATTATCAGGACTCTGCTCTCTAGGTGCTTTCAATAACGCTTGTTGCAAGAGCTCTGTCTGCTGATGCTGACTCTCTATCAGGCTATGAAGTACCCTCATCATGTTGTCTCTTTCTCCATTAAAACTATCATGGGAAGTGTCAGGACCGTTACGTGTTCTCTGTCCTTCCATATCTGAGTTGGTTGAAGGAATGACGGGAAGAAGCTGAAAGGAAAAAGATAGAAAGGTCTCAGGATTCAAGGAAAAGATTACGAGAAAGGAATAGAAAACACCGCACTTGCGATTAGAATGTATATTCAAGATTCGTGCTCTCCAGCTACAAATTAATATATCATTAATCTGTCAACTGGTAGTACTAAAGATGTCAGAGCCTAGGCTTTGATACCACCCTGTGGCGCCCCGATCCCATGGGTATGAAGACGTCACTGTGATATATATACGCAGGTCAGAAACACCCTCATGTATATACGCTAAGCATCAGTACGGCAAGAATCAGAGTACGGAAGCACAGTGAAAATATACATTCCAACAGAAATAGCACAAGTACATAGTTATCACAGAGAGTGATACAATATTACAGGAATATTACATTACCAAAATACAAAAATATAATATAAGAAGAAATATACATAACAAAAGCTGAGAGGTGCTCACGAGCAGCAAGAGGGGCCTCCAGAGCCAATTAGGAGAAAAGCTGGGAGGAAGGGTTACGGCAATGTCCATGGTTCTGCTACACTCTGGTCACCACAGAAGGATCACTGCGCTATCTGATCAGCTATAGCAAGGCCACTATGGTCCGGACTCTAGGATTTAGACATGAGAATTCAGGGTTGTCATATGCAACCCGCGAGTACATATGATAAAGCCAAGTAGCGTGCATATCAGGCACACGTGTACAGGAAAGGTGTATCGTGAATATAAGCACATGTGAAAATGAAACGAGATGATAAAATAACTATAGGAAAACTAGTTATACAAGCCCACATTAATGATCATTGAGATTAGTACAAGGAGACCCTCATATATATACCCTACACCTTACATCACTGTAATCTGAGTTTATATAACCTGAGTTTGCCTTCACAATAACAGAATAATGAAACAGTTTGGAAACTCAAAAATAAGCAACAATGTAGCACATGTATGGTGAGCAGGATAATGTATTGTATCACAGGTCTATCAAGTATAGATCAAGTGTATAGCTAGTCAGATATCAGGAGCATGTTATTATTAAGTTATTAAGACTCACCTGATTTGTATTCATCGGTATGTATCCCATTCCACATACCTCAGCATACAAATCGGAGAGTAAGTTATTGAAAACTGATGGGGATTGACAAATCATGCTTAGAATGGGTTCCGTACATGCCCAGGACAACGGTCAAGGAGTATCCGGTACTGAGCCAGAACGTACCGCTAGATACCGGGACTTATTGTACACTCGAACAGGAATATAATGTCACTGCTCCCACAGGTATAGACCCAAGGGCTTATGGCACAACCGGCAGGCAGGGGAGTGGGGGTGCCAATACACCCCACGGAAACACTTGGTGGCCTCCAGGTCGAATCCAAGTATATGGCCGCGCGACACTATAAGACCATCATAAACATGGAGACTATATCGGTACTCAGCAGTTTTCCCTATCCCGGGGTAAGTTGTCTAATTATTACATATTATCCGGTGATAATGTCCACAGGGTATTCACAGTAATCCCAAATTCATGGTTATCCTATTACGGGGATCAACAAGAGTATAGTATCAGGGGTCTCCCTTTTCAGGGGTTCAAGTATACAGGAGTTCAGGAGCACAGAAGTTCAGGAGTACAAAATATCTAGTAACAGTATAATAATCATGCCAAGTCTTCGTAAAAATGATAATCATGAATATGCAAAGAAATACAGGTGTCAAGTGTAATAGTATCCAGTCAGGTGTCATAATATCGAGTCAAATGTGTCAGTACCAGGTGATAGCATGTCAATTATCAGGTGTCATATTCAGGTGTCAGGTATCAGGTGTCAAGTGATAACATGTCAAGTACTGGTGTCAGATATCAAGTGTCAGGGATCAGATGTCAAGTGATAACATGTTAAGTACTGGTGTCAGATATCAAGTGTCAGGTATATACATATCAGGGTCAGGTAACTAATATGTTGGCGAGAGTCACAACATCAAATATCAGGTAATCATCCGGTCACATAACATGGTACAGGAGAACAGTATAAATAAACATTTCAAACTCTTTATAATCATATTTATAACAATACTAATTTAATCTATTAATTAACCATGCAAAACTGAGCGAAGCGGGAGTAGATCTAGGCACCCAGTATAATACTAGTTTAATGAGTCATAATAACGGTCAACAGGTATTCATAAAACATGTTAATTTTAGAAAATCACTCGCATATCATATATCAACTCGTATAACGATGCATCATGTATTAAAAGTAGAGTAGCAATTGTTAGGCATATAATGAAGCAACATAAAGAAAGTATTCACCCAAAATAAAATAGATATTTGTTCAAGAGAAACTGGACTCGCCTAAAACCGGAACGCAATACCGAGTCATATCCGGTAAATCCGCGAACACGTGCAAGCAAGCTACTAATCCATATATTAAAATATATGTAATTAATATATATTATAAAAATTAGAGAGAGAATGAGAGAGGAGAGAGGAGAGAGGGGAAGAGAGAGGATAACTTGTTAGAGAGAGAAGCAGGCTGAGAGAGAGAGAGTTATGGATAAATTGGGGTAAATTGAAATAAGGGGCAGGGTAAAAATGGAAAGAAGGAAAAAAGAAGGGAATAAAAGAAAGAAAGAAAGAAGAAGAGAAGAAGAAAAGCGAAGGAAGGAGGTGGTCGGTGGCCTAGGGGCAGCGGCGGTGCCACCGGAGGAGGGAGCGTGCGGCTAGGGCCCCAGGGAAGAGGGGGTGGCTAGGTGTTGTATGTTGTTGTTTGTTGTTGTTTGTGTTGGTGGTGATGGTCTTTGTTAGTGGTGGTGGTGGTTGGTGGTGGTGGTGGAGGAGGAGAAGATGGTGGTGGGTTGGTTGGAGTGGAGGAATTGAGAGTTTTGGTGGAGAATTTTGGAGAAGAAGAGGAAGAAGGAGTGATGGGTTTTGGTGAAATTGGAGGAGATGTGTTGAAATTTGGAGAGAAGGGAAGTGGCGAGGTGGGGGGTGCGGTGGCGGCGGCTAGGGACGCTGGCGGTGGGCGGCGCTGGTGGTGGAGGCGGCGATCATGGAAGGGAGGGAGAGTGTTTGGTGGGAAAATGGTAGAATGGAGAAGGTGGGAAGGAGAAGGGAAAGAAAGAGATTACAAGGAGGAGAATGAGAGGGAGAGAATGGGAGGAGATGGGCAGCCCATCATGCTGCTACTGGCATTGGCAGAAAATGGGGGTGCAGGGCATGGGAGAAGTAAGGCAGAAGAAAAAGAAAAGAAGAAAAAGAAAGAAAAAGAAAGGAAAAAGAAAAAATAAAGAAAAGGAAAAGAAATAAGAAAAAAATAATAAATAAATATATTATTAAATAATTAAATTAATAAGATATTCTGGAAGTATAAAGTAGCGGAGTGGAGAAGGAAAAAAGTAAGAAAATAAAAGAACAAAAAATAATATTATTATTTAAATAGGGTAAAAATTGACTGTTTCAGAATCGTTCTGAAAAATTCTCAAAAATAGAAAATATTATTTTAAAATGCTCTGTGAAATCAGATTCAAGAAATTCAATCTGATTTTCAAATTAAAAATCCTAAAATCTTTTGGCGATACCGGTTGACACCAAAATCGGTCAAATTTTGATAAATTTAGAAAAATTCTAAAAAATATATTTAGATAGAAATGAAATTCTAAGAAGTAATGTGAAAGCCATTTCTGAAAATTCAGCTCTATTTGAAAACTAAAAATTCGAGAATCGGTCAGCGATGCCGATCAACATCGGTTTTGAAGATTTTGCAAAATAATTCTGAAAAATTTTAAAAAATCATGAAAAATCTAAAATATTAGAAAACAGTATTTGAAATTGAATTTGGTCAAATCAGACTACTAGAAAAGTCAAATCAGGCAGTATGCCAGTATCGGGTTGCCGGTCCAAGTCAGAGCTGACTCTAAGACTGAGAATCTAGATCCGATACCAAATAACATAAGCAATTACAACCCGAAAACAAATATTGAAAGAAAATTTAAATAATATAGTTAAAAAATTAGGACACGTATCTGGGTACGTATCCCAGAACTGGGTGCTAGGGTTCGTGATGTGATGAGTTCTTGTGGGAGCTCGGTGTAGACAAGCTAGTGTGCTTGTGTGTGTTGTTCTTGCAGGAACAAGAGAGGGACTAGTGAGTCCAAGAGTTCTAGGGTGAACTCGTTGCAGGTGTTGCGGCACCGAGTGATTTTGCGGGATCAATTCTAGTGGAATTCCTTCATAGTGTTGAAGGTGGAGACGTAGAGTAAGGGTGCTCGAACCTCGAAACAATTCTCCCTTATTTGCGATTGCTCATCTCTCTCTCACTTGTGTTTATATATCTTGCATGTTATATCATTTATCTCTTTATATGCTTGATATACTTGTGCCTAATTGATATATACTTGGGATTTTTTGCTCACACTTGTATTCAACCAAGAGAGCCATAGTGGCACCTCAACTCTTAATCTAGAGAAATCTTGAAGAGATAGTTCAGAGCCCTTCACCGAGATTTGGCTACACTCTTGTGTTATACTTTGTGTGTTATCTTAATAGCTTTAGTTTGCATAAGTAGTTATTTCGCATAATTTGCTTTAGATTAGCTTGTACACCTATTCACCCCCCTCTAGGTGTATTTCAAAGTGTACTGTACAAAACAGTGGTGTGACTTTAATGGCCCAACTAATGCATATTTTCAGTGTCAAAGGTAAAAATTCAGTATTTCAAAGCATGTTATACTATAGGGTGATCCAGGATATATGGGAGCTAGACTACGTAACATTTTATGTTCCTGTATTCTGATGTAATTGGGTGGAGAATAATCATGGAATGAAAGTCGATGAGTCAGGATTTATTTTAGTTGATCTTAACAGAGTGGGTCATAAAGAGGACACATTCATACTGTTATCACAAGCAAAACAAGTTTTTTACATTACAGATCCTACCGATAAAAAGTGGTGCATTGTTCTCTCGACAAAGCCAAAAAATACTAATGATAGTAATGATGAGAATAATATTGGAGATAACATTGATGAGGTTCCACTCTTTTCTATTGGATTAACAACCGGGAATAATATTGATATTACTGAGGGTGATATCGAGAAAATATCTACATGCGAGAAGATCATTTTTGAAGAAATTTTAGTTGAGAAAACTAGTAAAAAGAAGAAAACATAAATGTAGATCTATTTAAGCTCAACTTGTTTCAATATCTTGCATATTTAATTTTAATTTTTTTGTCCATTAGTTGTTTATATTTTTATTACTAGCTTGCATTTTTAATACTTGTTTATTTTTTAAAGTTGCTAATTTTTTTTAATTCTATTTTTAACAGGCATATGGCTTCATCAGGGTCGAGCAGTAGAAAATCTCAAAAGATGATTTGAGGTCCCACTCGCATGAGAGAGCTGCTCTCATTGAGATCTCAGAGTGTACAACTTGCAGTAGAATTTAACAATTCAATTATTCCTCTGGTAAGAATGAAGAGAAATTAGAGAGCTATATTGGATGTGTCGCTCATAAAAAAGTCCTTATTAACATTTCTAATTGGCGTTTAGTTCCCAAGGAGTTGAAGAATAAGCTTTGGGATGATATTTTGGTAAAAAAAATTTATAACTATAATTTTTTAATAGGCCAAATTTACTATTTTTTGTCTTTCTTTTCTAATATTTTTGTTACTTTTTGCAGACTATATTTGAAATTGAAGATCACCAGAAGAAAAATATTTTGAAGACGCTTGGAAACAATGGATTGTGTCAAAAATAATTTGACAAGGCATTACAATAAAAAAGGTTTAATTAATATTCCACGATCAAAATATGATTTTATTGAGAGAGTTTTAGATGACTTTGTAACATCACATACAACTACAGAGTTTCAGGTTAACACAAAGTAATTTCTAATTATGTTTGGATAACTTATTAAATGATTTTTTTAATAGGCTGAATGTCAAAAGAAAAGTGAACTTCAAAAGAAATATAAATACCCGCATTTGATGTTACGCAAAGGATATGGGCGCCTAGAACAAGATCTGATAAGCATATAATTTTTTTGTTATTTTTAATGTTTACATATAGATTATTACTGATATCTTATATGTTATCTTGTGCAACAGATTGTTCAGAAATCATCAGAGGGTGATTCAACAGTCATATCAATTTCTCGGTATGAATTGTGGAAAGCTGCTAGGCTTAAAAAATGATTCGTATATCATTGAAAAAGCAGAACAAATTGTGTCACGCCTTGCTTCCCAAAATACGTGGAAACAGAGTCACGACGAAAGTCGATGATGTATATACGCAAGGAGAATACCCATATATACATGCTAAGCCTAAAGTGACCTGAACAAGTTATAAAAATAAATTATAATAAATCATAATCACTGCAATATACATATAAATATCCACACAAGATAATAATGAACATAAAAGTAGAATAGAATGATAATTAAGACTGATGCACAGAGAAAAAAGAATCAACAGAATGAAAGAAAGTAGGAATACCGATGATCGAGCCGAGGGTAACTCTTGCTTCTCGCAACATGTCCGGTCTCACGAACACCTGATTAATGAAATAAAACATCCAATATCTGGACGTGCAAATCCATCGTCGTTAGAAAGCGATCCAATGAGTGTGTAAAATAAAAGAAAAGGTGCATGTGCATATATCGTATGATCATATGATGATAATATAAACTGGAATAAAACTGAAACAACATACAAATCATAAATGGATAGTAATAAGGACAGTCAGTAACAGAATCAGATGTCCATTCAGGTGTCAGGTATCTATCACAGTTTATATATAACATAGTTAAACTTAGTCAGTTATAGAGTTCAGTGTACAATCAGGTCATGGTACATTCAGGTGTCAACATAGCAAACATGTATAAGGCAAACTCAATAAGTCACAATACATTATTATTTATTATGTCAGAAAATACCAATTGCCACCTGTAATAGACAAATCCCATACTATGTCTACCACACGTGTCAATTGGGGCTCTAAGTTATTGAAACTGATCGGTTGAAGACGTTGTCCATGCTTTAGGCAGCTCCCGTACATACCCCGGACCATGGCCCATATACTTGACGCTGAACCAGGCCGTACCACCGGTACTACAGTAACAGTAAAATAGTAACCGTATGGGATGTCAGTCATCCCTAGTAACCCTGCAGTGGAACCCTACCTCGACTGTATAACCTGTATCCTAGGTCCACCCAAAATACAGACGCTGTCTCCTCCATCAATTTTTTCAATCCCAGTGTAAGTTGTCTGTTAACATTATTATTTAATTCAATTATAACAATCAATATCCAAGTTACTACAATACTGGGACGATAAAGTGACAGTAACAGTACAGTATAACAGTCAATAGTAATCGTATATACGGTAAACAATAAACAACATCAATAACCGTGTATACGATGAACAAAAGAACTGTACATGAACGGTCTAACAATACTTTTTCAGTAATTTCAGTAATATAAAATAATACCAGTAACAGATCAAGACACTGATTCCTTCCAATATCGTCCTAGCTAGAATTAATCAAATCTCATTCATCTGTATTAAAGAGATATCAGTAACTGATCCATCAACTCATAATCTCAATAACAATCACTGTGAACATCAAACGTTGAATCCAAGTTAATATATCCGATACAGTAACCACCGTCTCAATAAATCAATAATCTGTTCTCCCATCGTTTCTAATCTACTCTAATCCTCTATATCACCAATAACTGAAATTAAACATTAACTGCTATCAAACTCTGAATATATATTATCACTGATATCAATGAAATTACTCTCACAATAATTCTATCTCTATAACTGAATAAGAACAATAAGAATCAATCATGAATAGCATTTTACTGATATCCTCGAGGTCAATTAAGTCAACAGATATTGAAATAAATTAAGAGTAGAATATCCTCAAGTAATATAGAATTTAGAATACATCTACGTCTGATAATAATATCAATAAACACATTCATACTTAACCCATATGATAGGTAAATAAATTTGAAATACTCACAATTCATAATCTAACAATCGTCAGCCATATCTAAAAACTGATCAAGATCTAATAAAAAACTATAAGTAACTCTAACTCTAAATAATGTCATATACAGATCCACTTAATCTCAAGATAAATCCAGTTACATCCTTAAATTTATCATAACTAAATTTATATCTGAAACGGTTACACACGAAATGACATAAGTCCACTATCTCATTACCAAGATACAAAGTCCATATACATCTGATGCTCAATATCATTAAGGTAACATCATGAATATCAAGTAACATTAAATATAACCAAGCAAATAAGAAATTGATACCTGACAATATAGCCCTCATCGACTCACCAATTAATCAACAGATAATTATCATGCAAGTTCAAATTCACCAAATAATTGTCCGATAAATACTACACATGAGTTAAGGGAAAGCTTCTATGAAGCTTATTCATAATCTATGCATATATAACCTTATAAATTTTATCATCATAAAAAAATGGGAGATTGTTGGCTCAAAGGCCTTTCACCTTAATTTTGATGATGACTAACTTTTGAAGGTTAGTTTACTAATAATCTTGTATTTAATATATTTCAGATATTGATCAAGATTTTAGTAGGTGTTTAGCTTCAATAAAGGATTCAAAGTCAAGGTTTGGATCTAACGTATGATGATTCAAGAGCTCGCGCGTCAAGATCGCATCTAGCATTCGGATGGAGTCAAGCTCTATAGATCGAGTTTGGATCGAGTCGGCTTGGAGTAGGAGTTCTACAAGAAGACTTCAGTTTTTTAGTTAAATTTTATTTTTAGATCTTATGTAAAGATAGTTAGGCTTGATATGCTCAAGTACACACACACTCACACACACACAAAAGATAAATAGTTTTTGATTTCGGTTTAACCGTTTTGAAATTTCAAGAACATATCTTTTGTTTTCATGAATAGATTTCATCTAAAGTAGTTTACATGGTTTATATGAATAGTGGAGTCATTCATATACATTGTTTGGTTCATCATATTTAGAAACGTACTTTGATGTATATCTAGTTCATGATTTCAAGTTTTGTTTTTAACAAAACTTAGTTTTGGGATTTTATGTCAAAAATATAGATATATTTTTTATATGTGTATTGGATTCTATCCATACACAATATACTTCAAAAGTGTTTCTATATCATGTTTTGTATTTATACAAGTTTTGGAGAAAATGAATTTTCATTTCAAAATCCAAGTTTTGGAAATACCATTTTTGGTTTAAAGCTTAATTTCTATATCACAAAAATAGTTCAAATTGTTTGAAATATATGTTGAATTTTAGTCGTACATATTTATTCTTTAAATATTTATAAGAACTTATTTTTGTGAATTTTATGTGATTTTATGGGTATTTAAAAGACCAAGTTTTCAAACCCTAAAACCCTAACCTAAGCCCAGCGGTCTACCGATGTGCACATACGTGCACAGCTTGCCTTGGCCTAAGGCCGGTTGATCGTGCTATCGACCGACCAGAGAGTTCACTCTCTGGTTCTGGCCTCGGTCGACCGGGCGGTCGACCAATAACCCCAACGGTCAGAAATCTAACCGCTGACCGGTCGACCGGGCAGTCGATCAACAGGTCAGCTTTGACCTGACTTGGACCCTAACGGTTATATTTTGGATCCCCTATAAATATGGGTTCCTTTGGTCAGTTTTAACTAAGATTTTTTAGAGCAAATTTTTCCACCTTCTCAAGTGTTTTTTAACAAAGTTTACAAAAGAGTTTTTGTGTCAAAATTCTCTATCTTTATTTGTTTTCAAAGTTTTGAAAAATCAAAGAAACTCAAATCTTTAGGAATTCTATTTTGTTCTTTATTTTATATATCCATCAAGAAGTTTTTTTCAAGTATTTGTTTTGTTATTTTATTTTCAAATGCTTTATTTTTTCACATACTTGAGTTATCATCTCAAATCTATCTTCAGGATCTTTGTATTATGAGAAAATTGTTTGTGATCTTACAAGATCACCAAGAGAGATTGTTTGTGGTTTTTGTGATCACCAAGTATATTTTTCTTTACTTTGTGCTTGGCTAGGTGCCTACCTCTTGTGTAGAGGTTTGTGTTAGAGAGAAGAGTTGCGTATTCCCGGTGTTGAGTTGTAATTTCTCAGTGGAGGTCCCTTTGTGGAAGGTCCTGTGTGGACATAGTGAAAATCCTTCTGTGTGACCTCGTTACATATCTCGGTGTTTGTATTTGATCCACTATCTCTCAGCTCTATTTCTCTTTATATCTTGCATTGCTTTATATTGTTCATATTCATATGCTAGATATTGTTTGTGTGTGCCCACACTTGTGTTCAACTAAGAGAGCTTATTAAAACACCTCAACTCTTAATTTAGAGAAATCTAGAGGAGTAGTTGCAGAGCCCTTCACGGAAAATTCGGGCTCACTCTTAGTTACACATAGTGTATTTGCAATTAAGTTTTAAATTCCGCATCATTTGTCCTAGTTTAGCAAGTACACCTATTCACCCCCTTCAAGGTGTATTTAATTGGTATAGAGCCTGCGCTCCTGATAATCAGTTTAACCATCTAGGAGTGAGATTCTTGGATAGCCAATTTAGTATTGCATTTGCACACATATAGTTTACACATTCATGAATTTTCTTACCCCTCCTACATATGATGTTTCTAACATCGATATGTGAAAGTTTAAGATGAGTGCTTATTTAAAAATCCTAAGTTTGCATGTTTATCTTGCCACTACCAAGAAAACTTATTTTGATAATGACAAGTACATTGAGGCTAATGCAAAATCTATAGAGGCACTTAGGCACACACTATACAAAGAAGAACTTTCTAATATTTCTCATTGTGATTTCGCTTTTGCAGTGTGGAACACTTTGACCTCTCCCGAGCTACAAACGACAAACTATGTGGAGAAAGAATCTAATGAAGATGAGTCTGACCAAGCTTGCTTCATGGTCCAAGGGATTGACTCCCTTGAGGTAATTTCGGACACTCAATTAGATGACAATGCTAGTTTTCATATAATGATAATGCTATAGATGCACATTCTTTAAATGAAGAACTTTTCATGTTTTGGGAAAACTTGCTTTCAAAGTACAAAGCTTTGAAAAGAAGGAGTTTTAAATTAAAAGAAGAAAATAAAAATTTATTTTCAAAACTTAATTTGATTTTGCAAGAAAGGGTTGAGATTTCAAATGAGAGGGACCCATTAAAGGTTCAACTTGATCTTGCTTTAAATGGAAATAAAATTTTAAAGAATAAAAATGAGTTTGATCTTGTTTTGAAAAAAAATAAGGTCTTATTTTCAAAACTAGAATTAGTTTTAAAAGAAAACGGTTCTTTGAAAAATAAAATTGTTTTAATTTTAAAAGAATTGGATTTAGTTTCAAAGAAAAATATTTCTTTGAAAAATGACTTTGATGCTCATGTTTATCATGTTTCTATTATTTCATCCTCTATTGATAAACATATTGCATGTTCCACTTCTTCTTCAATAATTAAAAATGATATTTGCATGTTAAAGAAAATTGTAGATTGTTTGGGCTTCACTTTAAGCCATTGTGCCGTAAACCACAAGAAATTAGAATCTTTATTTTGAAAGAAATATACTCCATATATGCATGAACACCAACTGCAGCATGCACATGCTCATCATGCTCACACACATAGATCTATGTATGCTCATGTGTACACTTGTACACATTGTGGACGTACGGGCCACCTTGCAAAATTTTGTTATGATAAAATAAATATTTCAAATTTTGCAAATAAATTTATTTAGGTTAGGAAATATGCTAATTCTAATGGACCTAAGAAAGTGTGGGTACTAAAATATACCCCTATTGTATTTGATTAGGTGTGGATTCTCACTTGACGTGAGGGTGTTGGTGCATTAATGGTGAGTGCGATCCGAACTTAAAGATCATATTTATGAATGCATCACTTTCAAGAAAAATTTTGGTGGAAGAACCATCATAGTTTTGGAGACCTAGAGACTAGTTCATATGGTTTGGTAACTATATCTAAATTTTCATTTTTGTTTATGCATTAATATTGATATTTTGGCATTATTGGTTTTCATGCTCGTTATGTTTAAATGCAATGCCTATCATACTTGTGATATACATATATAGTCTTTGAGATATACTCATGTTCATATGAATTCATATTTTTGTTAACTAATATGTATCTCCTAGTTCAAATAGCACGAGCATTTAATCTAATGATCATGTTTTGTTTGTGTTTTTATGCTTCATATTTTGATTTCTTGTTTAGATGTAAATTCCATTAAAACTGTGTTTATACTTGTAAACTAATGAGTCACACTTGATTATTATGTGTTTGTGCCTTATTTCTCATGTGTACTCATTAGATGTATTGTATAGCCTTATTTTGATGATCCTTACATCTTAATTTTTATTTCTTTATTTTGTACATGTTTTTATAAAATGTGTTTAGCTTCATGTATATGTCAATTTTGTCTATAACTAATATACATATCTATCCTAGAGTCACTTACTCTTCATACAATATTCTTTTATGGACTCGTTTATATTTGTGATATGTATGTATACTTTTAGTTTTGACAAAAAATACATATACCTTGAAGCTTGTTTAGTTTTTGATAAAAATTGAATTTTTTGAGCTTTGATTTTTTTTTTTGGAATTTCAATTGAGCTTTAACGCCTTATTTTTCTGATTTGATTGATTACATGATTTTTGTACACTCATATATCTTTTGTTTACTCATGATTTTTGTTTCATGAGTCTAAATATATGCTTTATTGCTTTTTGAGTGTCGATTCTCGTGTACTTTTCATATTTCATGAATAAATTTATGTATTATTGCTTACTTGAAGGGCTTCATACTAGTTTTCAAAATTATCATAAAACTAGTTTCGTTATTCTTTAATTTGGTAAAGTTTTTAAATATATTAAAATATTTTCGAATCATATTTTTAAAAACCCCTACCAACCAAAGGGCAAATAGTTGGTCGACCTTACCTTGTGTACCTTATTGAATATCTTTCAAACATGTGCATGAATAGGGTGGTATGTATGAGATATATATGATTTCAATGAAAATTCTTTTTGTATGCTCATATTTTATTTTCCTATATATGTATGCATCAAATTTTAAGTGGTATTTCTATTTTCATACATACATACATTAATTTAAATTGTGCTTATTTTACAATGCCATATATTTTATTTAAGCACAAACTGTTTATGCTAAGATTGACTTAATTTTAAATGTTTATTGGTATATCTACAAGCTTAAGCATTGATTTCAATTGATATTTTTTGGTATTAAAATGTACTTCATATTTCACTTACAATTGACATCAAAATGTACTTCAGTTATGTGAATACATGATTTTTAAATGAAAATTCATTTTGTACACTCATATTTTTTTGTATGGATCATATCTAAATTGTTTTGCTCTAATACATATAAATGTTTTTCTTGTTCTTTAGACATATATGCCATACATTTTTAGCACAAATTATTTCTTGCTAAGTTTGCTTTAGTCCTTAATGTCAATTATTTTTTAATTGGTATCATATACAAGCTTATGCATTATTTTTATTGGTATTTCATAAAGGAGGAGAAAAATGCTTGTTTTATCTTTTAATTGGTTTTATTTTCAATTGGTATCTTACACCTATTCTTTATGATGAAAAATACTTTGTATTGGTATATGCTTAACATTTTCAATATTGGTATCAATAATCTCAAATTGGTATTATTTTCAATTTGGTATCTATATTGTATAATGGTTTTAGTATTTACCTAAAAAATTTTGATTTTTTACTTTTAATTGGTATCATGCTTTTCTATTGGTATCAATTAGTAAAAAGAATGTTTAATATTCAATTAGTAAAAAGATTGTTTTACTTTCAATTGGTTTCTTTCAATTGATTGTTTATTATTGGTATCAAAATTTTGTTTCAAAATATATTTTGTTGGTATTATTTGAATGTCTTCACCCCTTTGTTGATGAGTGACAAAAAGGGGGAAAAAGATTTGTGATTATATATGCATGCTTTATTTAGTGTTTATATATATATATATATATATATATATATATATATATATATATATATATATATATATATATATATATATATATATGTATGTATAGAGATAGACTTGTATCCTTTCAAAAGGATTTGATCCCGGATCCTTCCCACTCAAATTCAACCCTCCAACATTCGAATACAAGATCCACTCCGTTGAAGTTGATCTATACTATTTCAAGTATCTATAAACCAAAAATCAAGTGTTTTAAATACTTTTTGCCCATCCATCAAGCGACGCAAAATGGACGGCCGAAAGTAGTGAGTTGGTTAGATCTATGTCTTTAGACATACAAATTCTCGATCCGGCCATTTCATTATGATCTAAACATTTAAAAACCCTATAAACTAATTTTTGTTAGATTTCAAATGGTCTACACCGTTAAACTAACCAACTCACTATTTAGGCCGTCCGTTTTTCCCCTACTTGATGGATGGGTAAAAAGTATTTAAAACACTTGATTTTTAGTTTATAGATACTTGAAATAGTATAGATCAACTTCAACGGAGTGGATCTTGTATTCAAATGTTGGAGGGTTGAATTTGAGTGGGAAGGATTCGGGATCAAATCCTTTTGAAAGGATACAAGTCTATCTCTATATGTTTGTATGTATGTATATATATATATATATATATATATATATATATATGTATATATATATATATATATATATATATATATATATATATATATGTATGTATGTATGTATGTGTATATATATATATATATATATATATATATATATAGAAATGTAAATCAGCTGACACAGGAGGCAACTCCCTTCTATGTCGCACTCAAAAATCAATTTTCCGAGTAAATTTTCAAGATCCGACCGCACATTATCATCTTCATATTCTAAGATATACACATATAAAAAATCAAGTGATTTGAAGTTTGTTTACTCAATTTTCTTTGGGTTCAAACATTAACAGTTTTTTAACAATAGAACAAAATGGAACGATTAGATCAAGGAGTAAACGTATTTCAAATCACTTGATTTTTTATATGTGTATATTTTAGAATATGAATATGATAATGTGCGGTCGGATCTTGAAAATTCACTCGAAAAATAAGATTTTTGAGTGCGACATAGGAGGGAGTTGCCTCCTGTGTCAGCTGATTTACATATCTCTCATATATATATATATATGTGTGTGTGTGTGTGTGTGTGTGCGTGTGTGTGTGTGTGTGTGTGTGTGCATATTTTATTTAGTGTTTTTGCGTGCGCGCGCTGTAACGCCCCGATCCTAAAGATACGGAGACGTTATGGCGACGTACATACGCAAGGCGGAAAACCCTACGTACGTACGTTAAGCCTCAGTACAGTAAATAATCTCCATATATACCTGAGTTCCAGCATGAAATAAGTACAAGAATACCTGCAGAAGAGGTTAGAGATCATAATAGATATGAAAAAGAGGGACAAATAAGATAACAGAAATAAATAACTAAGATACCTATGAATAGGCCAGATGAGGGATCTCCTATGTGACTCCATGGCACTCGATGAACCTACGGTAACTCGGATCTCCAACCTGGGCATGCAAACCCAGGGTCGTCAGAAAGCGACCTAGTGAGTGGTAAAATGAAGGAGGCAGTAATAGATACAATAATAATACAAGCACGATAATAATATATAATACATGATGTTATGGTAGTGTTACCATATCATAAGTATATAATAAGCAGCAGAGTATATAACCATGTAAGCAGGAGAAATCTATAAACAGGTCATCTTTTAATACCATCACTATCTAACCGGTTATCATCAGGTCATGTCTCTAATCGTATCCAGTTTATATAAAATGTTATCTAGTGGTGACGTGATAGAAGTGAAAATGCTAGTGGCGACGTGATAGACGTGTACAGGCAGATGGGCCTATGCAGTGTAATCACTATACGGTGTAGTGTATATACAGTAGTGATGTCTGCTCTACAGAAAGCATCATATATGCAATGCAGAACATGCGTCGTATGCCATGCAATGCAGAACATGCGTCGTATGCCATGCATTGCAGAACATGCGTCATGTGATTTATACAATAGTAACATGCCATCACAGACAGTATAACATATTCCAGGTAAAGTAACAAGTATACATGTAACATGATATCGGATACAGTAGCATGAACAATAACAAGATAGCATACATGTACCAGGCATGTCATGTGATTTATACAATAGTAGCAATCAGTACCGCCTGCTATTTTAATTACTCTCTTCCAGTGTCCCATACCACTGGCAGTTCATACTAGAGCCCGCACTCCAGTCGAACCCAGCCGGACATGGCCTACGGGTACCATTATCCAAACGAGAGAGTAACCGAATAACAAGTGTTCCCGACGTCACTATTGTGTATACTGTTTTATTATGTTCATTGGAAACCCATGGTCGAGGAGTTCTTATCGGGTGGGTGTATCCCGTGCATACCCGGGACAACGGCCTTATCAGACCCCTGGCTGCTGAGACCAGGACCAGCCCGCTAGAGCTGTAACATGTAACGGGAATCTCAATGAGCTAAAACAATAACGGGATGCTCATGAGTAACAGACGGTAGCAAGCACTACCCCGTCCCCTGCAGTGGGACAAACAATGGATCCAGACATCCACCCGATATGATCTAATCAACCGTCAAGTCTCCCCCATACCCAAGTGATCTTTATGTGTTAAGTATACAAGGTAACAAGAACAAATACAGTACATGATACGGTAACATGTTAACTGGACCTGAGCTCTGGTGATAGCATAGAACAATATAACGGGAAACGGGAACAATATAACGGGAACAATATAACGGGAACAATAGATGTGGGATTCCACATATCGCATATTAACAGCTCTCATGTCCAGTATCGGGAATATCCATATCAATAACCGAAAACAATCATATAACATGAATATGGTAACATGGAACAATCATATAGGTCATATGTACGGTGATGACAAGAAGATAGAAACAATACATGCATGTACATTCGTGCGGTGAGCATAGGTCACAATGATGTGTGAACATAAGATCACTGTGTGTCGAGCATCCTTGTAACAATGAGAATAATAATATGAAAGGCGGTACGTCATGCAGTGGGATATCCGTGTATCAGTGGATTGCAAGAATCCGTGTAAGCTATCTGTGTCTCAGTGTATAATGGAATGCCATGTCTAGTGAACTACCGTAGCCGTGTAATTATGATACCAGTGCACGAAATAACGGTGTCCAACATTCCTATCTCGTGATATTGTATCGAATACCGTAGATCAGTATACAGGTGATGATAGTTATCTAACTGTTATATACTACATGAAAGAATAGTGTCTTCGAATATGGTAAACTAGTGGCCGAGTGTCAATGGTCCATGAACATGATCTAATAGGTATCCGGTGTCACACTCTACGTTTATTAGGTATCCGGCACGTTCTAAGTACAGTGGTGATGACAGTGTTTTAATGTTGTCTCCAGGTCTCCAGATGATTTTATCGGTATCATGTTTTATTTAAATAAAGCAACCAAGTTCAATCAATATGATAAAAAGACAATTTATAAAATAAAAACACTCACAAACTAGTCATGGGAGGGTAGCTCTCTTTCCTACGATTGCAACGAATCCAGAATCGTCCCAATCAGAATCCGGATGCTCCCGATATCGCCCGAATACTAAATCATAACAAATAGGGTTAAATATGTAAATAAAATAATAAATGCAAATACTGAATTGTACAAGGGGGTTTTCTGTAAAATTACCTGTAATGGGTTTGGATGCGGGTTTGGCTCATAACGGTCGGGTCCAGATCCACAACCCACACCCGTTTAACTTAAGTTATTGGGTCACGGGTTAACGGGTTGGCTTGGGGTTTATTGGGTTTCCCACTTAACCCATTAGGGGTTATTGGGTTTGGGTCTTACCCAAACCCAACAAGGGAAAGAAGAAGAAGAACAGGAGCAGCAGCCCTGCTGCTCCTGCGTGGGCCGGCCGGCCGCCGGCGACGGTCCGGCTCCGGCCGATAGTGAAAGAGAGAGAGGGTGAGGGAGAGAGAAAGATAGAGAGAGAGAGTTTGACTACAGAAGAAGAAGAAGAAGAAGAAGAAGAAGAAGAAGGGGTGGTGGCGCGGTGGCGGCCGGCCACCGGCCGGGGGCGCGGCCTGGGGAGGCGCGGCGGCGCGCCGGCCACCGGCCTGCCGGCGGCGACCAGGGCCGCCGGCAGCCTGCCGTCCTGGCAGATAACACAGAGAGAGAGAGAGAGAAAGAGAGAGAGAGAGTATTGGGGGAGAGAGAGAGAGGATGTGTGTATGAGAGAGGGAGAGGGAATGGAGAGAGAGATTTAAAGGGGAGAGAGAGGGAAGGCGGTGGAGGAAAGGCAGTGAAAGATGCTGGAAATCGCCAGAGAAGAGAAGAAAAGGAAGGGAAAAGAAGAGAAAAGAAAAAGATAAAAAAATATATAAGATTTTAATATTATAATATTGGCCCAATATTCGACGAGTTCCGAATGGTGCCCAAAAATTCCAGAAAATCCTGAAAAATCTACAATATTAGAAAATGATTTTTAAAATTGAAATCAGCTCAATCGGACTACCACAGAGATCAAATCAACAATATACGTCGCATCGCGTACCGATACTGTGATACGTACATCGGGGATCAGGGGTTACACGCGCGCACACACACACACACACATATATCTACACACACACATATCTTGCTTTCATTTGGTATCTTTAGTTATATTGTATATCTTTATATATTTATTGATCATGCATAAGTTAAGGGGGAGCTTCTATGAAACTTATTTTTAATCTATGCATATATAATCTTATAAGTTTTTCATCATCAAAAAGGGAGAGATTTGTTGGCCCAGAAGTCTTTCACCTTAGTTTTGATGATAACTAACTTATGAAGGTTAGCTTACTAATGATCTTGTGTTTAAAAAGTTTCAGATATTGATCAAGATCTTAGTAGGCGTTTAGCTTCAACAAAAGATTCAAAGTCAAGGTTTGGAGCTAACCCATGATGATTCAAAAACTCGCGCGTCAAGATCGTATCTAGCACTCGACTATGGATTGAGTTTGGATCGAGTCAGCTTGGAGAAGGAGTTCTACTAGAAGACTTCAGTTTGTTTAGTTTTATTTTGTTTTTAGATCTTATGTAAAGATAATTAGTCTTGATATGCTCAAGTATACACACACACCCACACACAAAAGATAAACAGCTTTTGGTTTCAGTTTAACCGTTTTAAAATTTCAAGAACATATCTTTTGTTTTCATGAATAGATTTCATCTAAAGTAGTTTACATGGTTTATATGTATAGTGAATTTATTCATATATATTATTTGGTTCATAATGTTCAGAAACTTACTTTGATATATATCTAGTTCATGATTTCAAGTTTTGTTTTTAACAAAACTTAGTTTTGAGATTTTATGTTAAAAACATAAATATATATTTTATATTTGTATTAGATTTTATCCATACACAATATACTTCAAAAGTGTTTCTATATCATATTTTTGTATTTATACAAGTTTTGGAGAAAACGGATTTTCATTTCAAAATCCAAGTTTTGGAAAATACCTTTTTTGTTTAAAGTCTAATTTCTATATCACAAAAATAGTTCAAAGTATTTGAAATATGTATTGAATTTTAGTCACACATCTTTGTTCTTCAAATAATTATAAGAACTTATTTTTGTAAATTTTATGTGATTTTATGGGATTTTATGGGTATTTAAAAAAAATAAGTTTTTAAACCCTAAAACCCTAACCTGAGCCCACTGGTGGTCGACCAGACCAGAGCTCGGTCGACTGGGCGGTCAACCAATGTGCACAGACGTGCACAACTTGCCTTGGCCTAACACCGGTCGATTGAACGGTTGACCGACCAGAGAGTTCACTCTCTAGTTCTGACCTCGGTCGACCGGTCGGTCAACCGACAGGCAAATTGCCTTAGGGCGATCGACTGGGCGGTCGACCGGCAGGTCAGTTTTGACCTGACGTGCACCCCAACGGCTATATTTTGGATCCCCTATAAATATGGGTTCCTTTGGCCAATTTTAACTAAGATTTTTGAGAGCAATTTTTCTCACCTTCTCAAGTGTTTTTAGCAAAGTTTTCGAAAGAATTTTTGTGCCAAAGTTCTCTATATTTATTTGTTTTCAAAGTTTTGAAAATTAAAAAAAATCAAGTCTTTGGGAATTTTATTTTGTTCTTTATTTTATATAGCCATCAAGAAGTTTTTTCAAGTATTTTCTTTGTTGTTTTAAATCCAAATACTTTGTTTTCTCACATACTTGAGCTATCATTTCAAATCTATCTTTAGGATCTTTGTATTGTGAGAAAATTGTTTGTGATATTACAAGATTACCAAGAGATATTGTTTGTGGTCTTTGTGATCATCAAATGTATTTTTCTTTACTTTATGCTTGGCTAGGTGCCCACCTCTTGTGTAGTTAGAGAGAGGAGTTGTGTACTCTCGGTGTTGAGTTATAATTCCTCAGTGGAAGGTCATGTGTCGATATAGTGAAAATCTTTATGCGTGAAGGTGGGAACGTAGAACAGTGGCTCGTACCTCGAAACATATCTCGGTGTTTGTGTTTAATCCACTGTCTCTCAACTCTATCTCTCTTTATATCCTGCATTACTTTACATTGTTCAATTCATATGCTAGATATTGTTTGTGTGCACCCACACTTGTGTTCAACCAAGAGAGCTTATTAAAGTACCTTAACTCATAATCTAGAGGAATCTAGAGGAGTAGTTCCAAAGCCCTTCACGGGAAATTCTGGCTCACTTTGTTATACATAGTGTGTTTGCAATTAAGTTTTAAATTTTGTATTATTTGTCTTAGATTAGCAAGTACACCTATTCACCCCTTCTAGGTGTATTTCAATTGGCTGAGTCATATGACTCTCCTTACTAATACTATCATGGAGAATAATAGCCTTCAATTTGAGCTTGTCTAGCTTATCAATTTGAGATTCACGTTTCTTCGCCCACTTTCGTAGATTCAACTTGGTTTCTTTCGCTGCAAACAATTCAACATGTTCAGTATCCATCACGGCTACATGATCTCTACTCAATGTCACATCCGGTGAGATCTTAACTGATACCGAATCAACCAGACATGGTCGAGTAGCATTAATCTCCACCCGTTGCGGTACATCATTGGTCTTCAACCTCTCTACCTGCTGAGAGATGATAGACTTCAACAATAAAATCTCATCAAACATTACATGCCTACTCATCACAATCTTCTTGTTTTGGAGTCTCATAATTTGTAATCTTTTATATTCCTCTTGACATCCAAAAGTACAAACTTTTTTACTCGTGGATTCAAATTGTCATCTTTGACACTAAAGTAGGTCAGACATCCAAATACCCATGGCAAATCATAGTCTTGAGCAGCTCCACCTAACCAAATATCCAATAGAGTTTTACCTTCTATCACAGTCTATGCTAATCTATTCATGAGATGGCTAGCATATTCTAAAGCCTCAGCCCAAAATAACTTGTCTAATTATGCAGTAGACAACAAATACCGAACCTTCTCCAACAAGGAATGGTTCATCTCCTTATTCACCCCATGTTTTTCAATTGTGAATGAATAACAATACCAGTGTTCTGGCCAACTCATAAGAATTGATTCTTATACTCCGCAACATTATCAATTTGGAGCACATTAATCTTCTTACCAATCGGTTTCTCTATCATATTCTTTCACTTCACCAACATATATAGAACTTCAAATGTTTGACTCATAAGATATACCCAACAATGCCTAAATAAATTATCAATAAAAAAGATAAAGTATTGATGACCTCCAAGCGATGCAGTCTTGATAGAACCCCAAACTTCAACGTGAACACAATTAAGAAAATCTTTCGAGCAGTGAGTTGCGGTGTCAAATTTCACCTTCATCTTCTTGTCCAGAGCACAACATTCACCAAATTTCAAATTACAGGCAATGCACCATCCAATAGTCTTTACTTTGCTAATGCTTCCAAGGATTCAAACCAACTTGTCTGAGCCTCATTTGTTATAACTTGGTAGAGTCCTCCTTCAAATGTTCTGAAGTTGTCAAATTTTCAATAACTGCACTACCCTTCAAGTGGTACAAGTTGTTGCATCAAATGCCCTTCAGAACTACCAATGAGCCACTAGACATCTTGAGAAAACTTCTCCAAGAGTCTCTCTTAGGCCCTGCGTCTCCAAATCTTTTTTTTATCATCCTATCAAAAAACTTGATGCGAATGTACCTATCCCTTCAATCTGGTACGTGTGACCATCATCGAATATCACCAAGCCTCCATCTAGTTTTTGAAAACTAGCAAACCACTCCTGTTTATGATAGGTAGCGCCCATATTCAAAATCCACTCAGATTCCTCTATATAGCAAACAATTGAGGTGACAGAAAGTGAATAAGCAAATGAGTCAGGATTATTACCAACAACCCTTAGGATTTTGGACTCTGATTTTTACTCCTTCATCCTGAGCTCTGGACAATCAATCTTCCAATGTCCTATTTCTTTATAATAAGCACGGTGATTTTTCTTTAAATCTTCACGACTACAAGTTCTAGACTTTCTAATATCTTCATTGCCCTTCCAATTTTTCGTGTCATCAAACTTTACCACATCGCTCTTTGATTGGTGGATGTTTGCGACACTGTGGACTGATTTTTTTTGTCATCAAACCGGCCATACCTCCTCTAAAAAATGCCAAATACAATGCAGTAAACCAAATGAAAATAGATCCAAGCTAGATAAAAATAGAATTTTTACCCCAAAGTGAAACCTTAGAAGAGTTTTCAAAGTGATCTACTCTACCAAATTCGATCCCCGAGCAATCCAAAATGCTGTTCTGAGATCGACACACGATCTCACGAACAGTTCCAACGCCGCTCCGAGATCAACACACGATCTCCATCGAATAGACCACGATGCTCTTGGAATCGACACACGGTCCCACGCTGAAGCGGAAAAGTTCTGATACCACTTATTGCGCCCTCCGGAGGAATACACCAACAAACAACAATGACACCAATAACCTAAGATTGGCATTCCAAACTCCGAGTCAATCACAAACCAATATAGCACAAACTAAAATACAAAAGAGAAAGCGAGAAGCAAATGATTTAATGAGGTACAATAATGTGCCTACATCCTCGGGACAGAAGGTAGAAGATCTTATTCAAACCAATAGAGTTACAAGGGTTATAAATTGACCCAGAGATCCAAATTAAGAAACTACGTAAATTAGCCGAAGAATTCTCTCAAACAATCTAACCCTAGAACTCTCAATACAATTCAACCAATCGATTCAAAATCGATCTTCAAATCAATACTCACATCGATTTCAATAAGAATGCAGAAACCTTCCTTATATAGCCTGAGGAGAAAACCAATTGAAGGAAACCTAATCGGATACGAAATCTATATCAAAACAAAACTCTGAAACCAACTCGAGTTGCAAAAATTCGCAGCCCGGTTAACCGGCGACTGACTCCATGTGCGGTTGACCTACCGGTCGACCGAAAGTTCAATCTTCTGTGCGAAAAAATCAATGCAACTCTCTGTTAAATCTTAGTCTTCAGGTCGGTCGACCGTGCGGTCGACCGCCCTCCTCATGCGGTCGACGCCCAGCTTTGTTTCCTCTTTGTGCACGGCTGTGCACGTTCCATCTGCTAGTTGCGATCGACTGCCATGAGTTCCTGCTCTCTCTCTCTCTCTCTCTGCTATTTTTTCCAATGAGTTTGAAAACCTACTTTTCAACTTCTTCTCCACATAAGTTATGTCTGACCTCCATTCCAGTTGCTACCTGGCCGTTTGGTTGGTCAGATCAAGTTAAATACACTCGGACACATAATTGGCTGCTGCTGTATGGATCGATCTGTCTGAACTTAACTTTATGAGCCCTGCCCTGAGTGGTCGGAGAGCTCTAATCAAACAATGACTCCAATTGTAGAACCTGGGAGTCCTATTATTTTTTCCGCAATCATTGAGAGTAGTAGTTGGGAGTATTTGTATGATGGTTGGTATTGGTATCAATGCCTAAAAATGTGAGCCCCGTCCATTATTGGTCTCCACTCTAATCCAATTTTGCACACGTCTCACACTACATGGTCATGCACTGATCATCAATCATCAACTTTGTGGGCACTGGAATCAAATTTGGTTAGTTGTTAGAGACTTGCATTGAAAATAATCTATTTTGACTCTTTGATTTGTCTCCATTTTCTCTGAGCCATTGCACCGTTTGTCTCTTGTTTTGAACACTTCTTGATTTGCATTAGTCATCACTCAGAGCTCTTTGATTCTATTATTTGCTTACGCGGTCCAGTTCAGAATCAAAGTGCTTTGAAACTGTCTTCTTTTATGCAACGTCAGCTTTAAAGCAGCAGAATGTTTCGAAGTTGGTAGAGGAAAGCTCCATGGCTCCTCTAAAGACACAAAAAACCAAACTGCACACATCATCACATAAGACTCGAGAATCTTTGCCATTAAATTGATAGATGTTCACATTGGGTGGAGATTCTTGAGTTATTCAAGCAATATTTTGGGTAGGCTTGAAAATTCAATCTGCCGCCACGCAATTAAAGATATTTCTGTTGAAATCTTCGCGCATCTGTGCCTTCATGCCCTCACGCTTCTATATTGATGATTTCCCATGATGTTTCGATTTTCCCTTAACTTTTTTTAGACAATACTGTGGGGGTAAGAATTCTCTGGCGTTTTATTAATAAGAATTTAATGAAACAATTCTAAATAGAAGCGTACAAATTTATATAAAAATACTCATACACAATATGTTCCTTTACAAAAAGAAGAAAACAAAAAAATATAAAACAAAAAATGAAGCCATCGGAACGCCCTCAGCTCAATCACGACTTCTCCCTTCTCCTATAGATATGTTGTTTGCTGCTTGGACTTGTGTACCCCTTGGGTGGATCCACCATCAGCTCCGTCATGACATCTGCAACGCAAAATTCTGTACTCTCGTGACTAGAGCCCCACCACCGAAGTCGTGGCTTCCCCTTTCGTCACACTTGTGGCATCTACAGGTCAGCATAAGTGATCGGGGTATAACCGCACACAAAAAGTGTATGTTTTGAAGTTAAGATTTAAAGTGTGTGTGCTTTGGCTTCCTCGATACTTCCGTTATAACATAGAGGCTAAAACGAGTCGAATCTACAAGGACGGAGGCGATAGAAGCTTTACCGGTTAATTCACGTGTTTGTTAAAAAATTCTTCAAAGTTTTAAAGAATGAAAAAAAGAAAAGAAAGAAAAGAATGAAAAGAGAAGTACGGTGAGACACGAAGAAGTGGGAAACATAGAAGATTTTTTGTAGTTTTTGATATTGTTTCTAAAACAAAGTGAACGATAAAGAAAACTCATGGCACTAACTACTAATGACTCCACCAACATGCTAACCTCTTAGTGATAGTTGCCTCACATGTATCATTGGTCATCATTAGTCCTTGGTTCAAGAGCGATTCAAAGTATGACCCATATGTAACTCATCACAACCCAACTCAACAAAAAAGTTCAAGCTACACTTAAATCATTAAAACTCAATAAGAACAAGTATGAAATAAAATAATGTTAGCTTGTTAGAGAGTTAGGAAGTTAGAGTTAGATCCATCATCATGAGCCATCAATGGCTCTTGCAAGAGCAAGGCCAAAACGAGGCTATTAGATTCATGTAGATTATCATAAAAGAAGTTAGCAAGTTGATGGTTAGTGGTTAGTTGCCATGAGAGAAAAGTTAGCTACACATGTAAAAGAGATTGGAGAGAAAAAACATAGAGAGGGTAAGAGAGCACCTTTCATAGATTGTCACCTTCTATTACAAGCACTCTTTCTTCCCAACATGTACCACTCTCTCTCCCTAATACAAGATCTACAAGAAATGAAAAATACAAGGGAGGAAGAAGAAGAAAAACTACACTACACTACCCTAAATTACAAAATGGAAACGAAACTACTCCTAAAACTCTGCATATCTCCAACTCTGGAACCCCAGGGGGTATATATAGGCTCCAAGGAAACAGGGGGCCAGGGGACAAACCCTGGCCCGAAGCGGCGCGTGCCCCGCGCCGTATGGTCGCGAGCACGGCGCTTCGAGCCGCGCGGGGTCCTTTCTGTCCCCTGTCAGTTCTGATGCCCGGTTTTGTCTTTTCAGCCCCTGGTTTGTACAGAATCACCTCTCTATGTCAATGGCTATCTTTAATAGGCTTTTAATCACCATTAAATGGCGATTTAGGATCTTCTTCTCCATTGTACACCATGGACCTAGAATGAAGCAAGTAAGGGATTATTAGCAGAATTTAATATGAAATAAATGTGAAGATGTGGTATAAATTATGCAAAGTTAGATACTAATCAATAAGCCATCTCTTAACCGGCCACCGCCGACACAATATCTGAAGCTTTGATCCGGTCGTCCCGTCACCAGATCCCCAACACCGAAGTAGTGGCACGTCTAGCAAAAAGAAACTAAAAGAGGGTATATTCTCAAAAGGGAAACTAAAAAAGGGCATTATAAAGTGCAAAGTTAAGCACTCAGAGGTGCAAGTCGGGTGGGTTTGTATGTGCTTGGATAGTTTACATTTTAGTACGGGTTGGTCATAACTCGAAATAGAAATGGTGATTTTGAAAAATGACCTATCTTCACTTGACCCGTTTGCGTTAATCTGAGGGCATATTTGGCTGCTGTAAGTGGCAGTAAGTCATAAGTAGCAAACTCTTTTACAATTGTAAGTGAGTTTTACGCAAGTAAGTTTTACTGTATTGGTAATGTAAAATTGTAAGTGAGAAAATATATTGAATTTTACAGTAATTGGTTGATAATGTGAAGTCGTATGTGAAAAAGTTGACCACAAAACTAACTGTTTGGTGATTTAGACACATTAAATAGTAAAATAATAAAATAATAAAAACGTAAATACTAAACAAGAAAAAGTTTGCTACAGCCACCTACTTTTCTTTATAATTAGAAAAAAACTCAGCTTCATAATTTCTTTGCTACAGCCTCATCTACTTTTGCATAATTTGATTCCTCCCAATCACCACTTCTTCATATATTTTCATTTCTTTTTTTGCCCTTCCCCATTATATTGACATTGCTCTCCCCTCAACCCTGACCCGAACGAAGAGTAAATCGCAGGTCGACTCGCTCGGTCAGGTCGCGATTAGGTTTGGAAGGGGGCGGGGAGCCCCCTCCCGGGGGTCTCAAGGGGCATAACCCCGGACCAATTTTTTTGAGATCAACTTTTTGCAGATCTCATTTGTTCAGGCTTGCAATGAGTTTTGTTTGTGTTTATGATCGATGTGGTATTTAGATCTAAAAAGTAATGAGGATCGTTCAATGCCAATAAACGACAGTCTGCTGATGACGGCGATGCTGATCTGAGGACTGCGACTCATGGTTGAAGTCATATGCGAGAACTGCAACTATAGTCACAATCTTAGAAGACTACAACTATGATCACAGTTCTTTATTAATTGAAAATTGGGACATTCTTAAGGACTGCGATCATTATCGCAGTTCCAATATAGGCTGAAAAATTGTGTTTTTATGAGGACTTCGTCATGATCGCAGTCTTAAAAAAACTCAAAAACATGTTCTAAGATTATGGTCGCAGTTCTCATAAAGATGACTGCGATCATAGTCCCAGTCATCATAAAGACTCATAAACATCTCCTAATAAAGAGCACTGTAATCATACTTGCGGTCTTAATAAAGACTAAAAAATAAGATATTTTTTTGAGAAATGCAATCATGATCATAATCCTAATAAAAACTAAAAAATATGTCTTTTTGGTGAGGACTACGATCATGGTCACAATCCTAATAAAGAGGACTGTGATCATGACCGCAGTTGTATAAAGACTCAAAAATATGTACTAATAAAGAGGACTGCGATCATGATCACAGTCCTCAGATATAGGGCATTTTTGTGAGAACTGCCGATCATAATCGCATCCTTAGAAATAGGGCATTTTAATAAAGATTACGATCATGATCCTAGTCCTCAGAAATAGGGTTTTTTGTTAGAACTGTGATCGTCCCAATTCTCTATATACCAGCAATTGACATTTTCGATGCTGTCCACTTTTTTGAATTGATTATTGTGGGGCATTTTTTTTTCTTTCGCCACTGAGGAGCACTTCTGCTCTAGACATATGGGTGTACATGATTAGTTTAAAAAAAGAGGCGGTTGAAACGAATAAAATTACGAAGCTGAGTTTTTTTTTCTAGTTACGATTTGACATAGGAGACTGTAGCGAAATGACCCATTAAACAAATGTACATATTGAAAATATTAAATATCTAAAATAAATAATAAATATAATAAATAATAAATATATTAAATACTAATATTAAATATGAAATATTGAAAATACTACAATATTAATATTAAAAAAATATTAGATTACTAAAATATCAATAGTAATCTAATATTAATTATTAAAAATAATTAATATTGCAATCAAATATTAAATATTATTACAATAATTAAAAATATTAAATTCCTAAATTAAAAGTTTAATTAATAATAAAAAATTATAAATTTTATAGTAAATATAACTAATCTGGTAATAAAAAGATTCTAAAAATATAAATTATTTGAATAATTAATAAAAACTTTAATCTAATAATTAAATTTAATTTAATAATTAAGAAGTGTATCATAATTTTAAAAGATTAATCTAATAATCAAAAATATTAAACACATTACAATTAACTGTCTGCAATATAGATTTGCATGACCACAAAATTAATTGTTGATACTGCAAGTAAGCTGTAAGTGAGATCTGCATGAACACAAAATTAACTGTTTTGATTGCAAATGGGATACAGGTGCATTTATGACTTACGATCGCAAACGAACTGTAAGTGATTCTTCTACAATTGCATTTTATCACTATGGGCCAATTACGGGAAATAAACACACCCTAAGTAAATTTTAGAATGATAATTTGTGTAATATATTATATATATACTTAAGTGCGGTATGTAGGGAAGTAATTAAGTGCATATTGTGCAATTGTTGAATCATTTGATAGTTGCACAGTAGTTTAGTAGTATAATATTTGGGAATTTGATAGTTTAGGGGATGTTTATTTCTTACTAGAAAAATCGAATCTCTGATGGGGGGTCAAATTAAAAAAAAATCGGACGGAATCACTGACACGTTACAGTGCAGCCCCGCACAAATCCTAGCTTTCGATCACGATTTCTGCGAGCATGACAGTGAGGGGCCACATAGAAATTTTGTGGCCCCCACTGTCATTATTGTGTTTTTTCAATTATGGACCAACAAACTCCCTGTGCGGATTTCATTGACGTGGCCGCCTTATGTTAAGCTTCTTTGACCCAAAAATGGCAAACAAACGGGCCCTTAGAAGTTTTTTTTAAAAAGGAACACCATGATAGTTTATTGTATTATTGAGAATTTTTTAGCTTTTTTTTGTCTCTCTTAGAATCGGAGAGAAATATTTGAGAGAAATTTTTTTTGAGAGGGCTGTTGAGACCCTTTCCATATTCTTATTTATAGCAAATAGAAATACAATACTATATCATAGTATAAGTAAGACTCATAACAATTATATATAACTCCTAATTAAGTACCTGTAAACCTCCACTACATGACTCCTACTTAAGTAAATGACTAATCAAAATGTTTAACATTCTCCAATCATAATTTTAGTACCTTTTTTTCTATATTCAGGGATGAAGTTAGATGTAGGAGGAGGCATGTGGCCACGAGATTTCAAAAAACTCTTATTTGATTACATTCAGTAAAATTTCACTAAATCACACACACACACACACAAACACACACATATATATGGTGTTACTATACTTCAGCCGACGGCTGAGAGAGTTTCTCAGCCGGCGGTGACGTGGCCGAATATATGCTACATAGCAGCCGGCTGATATACAGAAATATGTATATCAGCCGACAGCGGAGAGTCCCTCTCAGCCTGCGGTGACGTGACACATTATTAGCCACACTAGAAAGGACGACTCGCCTATTGAAACAGTTAAAATTACTAAATGCTCCTGCAGTAAAAGATAGTGGATCTGTATAGTTTATTAGTTTTTTATATTTCTGACGTTAGTCAATATTGTCGCAATTATCTTTTATAATTACGACCAACTGAATATGAATCATATCTCTTCAAGTGCAACTTTATCAAATCACGAAACAAATTTAAATGCTTCTTTATTAAATCTTTTTTACGCAGATATTATATATTTTAGGAATGCGCCTAAGCTCGTAGTGGTCAATAAAATAATTTCTCAATAGTTTTAATTTTTTTTACATAGATATTATATATTTTAGGAATGCGCCTAATGTCGTAGTGGTCAATAAAATAATTTCTCAATAGTTTTAAAAGCGCCCTTTGTCGCAATCTACAATTATTTAATTTGTAAATTTTTATGATATGTTCTGTAAGAATTTTACTGATTTCGAATATGTCGCAGTTTACTTGTTCTCATGTAACATATAAATTATTATTATTTTTTTTACATATTGCATGCGAATAAGGACTGCGACTATGATCACAGTGCTTAACGACAGCATGTCATGGATGATTTTTTTGCTAGGTTAAATGTAATAACGGTGACTAAGAACTAATACTATAGTCGCACTTTACGTATTATTTTATATATTTGTTCTTCATTGTGACTATTGTCTCAGCCGCCTATAAACAATTACATTTTTTTTTGCATATTGCATGCGATCAAGGACTGCGACTATGGTCGCAGTGCTTACGATAACATTTTGTGGATTATTTTTTTTGCTAGGTTAAATGTAATAACGATGACTAAGAACTGATACTATAGTCGCAGTTTACGTATGATTTTATGTATTTTCTCATCACTGTGACTGTTGTCTCAGCCGCCTATAAACTATGAATTTTTTTACATATTGCATGCGAACAAGGACTGCGACTATGATCAGGGAGCTTAAGGACAGCAGTCGCAATTTTTTAATTTATGATATACAGTGAAATATACTGATTTGAGAGGATTGCGATCATGTTTGCAGTATCATCTGTTTATATAGTTTAATTTTAGATTACGACCATGGTTGCTGTTTTTAACTTTATTGAATGCAAAATGATCAAACTATTTATGACTGGACAGCGACCGTAGTCGCAATTTCATATATAATTGAAGCAGTTATGGTGAGAGAATCCATTGAGTTCCTTTTTTCAGAGATTTATTATGTGAACTACAAATTAACTTTTTATAGAATATTTTTCTTAAATATTTAGATTACGTATGGTGCACATCTTTCCTTTATCGAGATAAATATTAGTGTATCTCTTTTTTTTGACATTGTTGCTGTATCACGGTAGATTGAATATTAATTACTTCAATTAATTCAGAGTAATTAATATAGTATTTTATAAGATGTGATATACGCGGACTGATCTCACGGTCGCATGACTAATCTACTTTGTAAAACGATCAAAAATCTGTTACATAAGGCATGCGAAAAAAGACAGCGACTGTGGTCGCAGTGCTGAACGATAGCATGTTTTGTCTATTATTTCTATGCGAATAAGGAATGCGACTAGGATCGCAGTCGAGATATAAAATTGAAAGTTATATTATATTAAGTCTGCGACTATGGTCTCAATGATCGAAAGTTTTGTTATACTATGACTGCGACTATGATCGCAGACTTTGTAAAATGATCAAATTCTATTACATAAGGCATGCGAAAAAAGACAGCGACTGTGGTCGCAGTGCTGAACGACAGCATGTTTCGTCTGTTATTTCTATGCGAATAAGGAACGCGATTAGGGTTGTAGTCGTGATATAAATATTGTAGCAGTTACGAGAATATCTGATTTATAAAATAACTGCAAAATAATTAACCATTGTATTTCATTATTTTTTTACACTGCACATTTGTAATAGAAAAAATAATATACGACTGCCTCACATTAAATTACATTTTTCTATTCATTTCAGTTTCTTTTATTAAACCTATATGAATTGAAAATAACACGAAATTAATAATAAAAAAATTATATAAAAAACAACATTTTTTTATATTTCACGCATGTTTTTTACTTTCACTGCTGCTGTTTATTTCTCATTATCTTGATCCAATTTTTTTCTATTATAATTTCGATGTAGTAGAATTAGGAATTTTATAACTGTAGATATATTCAACAGAAAATTCTCTATAAATTACAAATATTTTATGTAAAATTTTGTTGTGATCAGTTTTTGCTAGTTTAGAAGTAAAAAGGGGGTATTTTGGTCAATTTGATTGACGATTCTTTATGCGGGATTTTTTTGATGCCTACACTCTGCGACTGATATGTGGCATATATTCGGCCACGTCACCGTCGGCTGAGAAACTCTCTCAGCAGCCGGCTGAGTTACAGTAACCCCATATATATATATGTATGTGTGTGTGTGTGTGTGAGTTGATCCCCTAAGAACGGTTCTCACGAATTCATGTGAGAACTTTCACGTGGGTCGTCGGATCTGATAGAGATCTAGTTTTATTTGATTTGATCTATCAGATCCGACGACCCACGTGAAAGTTCTCACAGAAATCCGTGAGAACCGTTCTTAGAGGATCAGCTCCCATATATATATATATATATATATATATATATATATATATATATATATATATATATATATATATATATGGGGTTACTGTACCTCAGCCGGCAGGCTAAGAGAGTTTCTCAGCCGGCAGGACGTGGCAACATCATAGCCACACACCTGTCATAAATTTTGGCGGACAAAAAGATGAAAATCTCGCCCAATTTAATGTCAGTCACCTCAACAATGTATCTTCCGAAAATACCCTCTGTCACATCTTTTTACCTTATGTAAATTTTATTTTCAGATCTGTGCGTCTCAGAATGTTTTTTTTTTTGGACTTTTTCTTTTAGACGAATGCGACGATGGTCGCAGTATATGAAACTTCCTTCATCATTCCTGAGTCGCAGTTGTTTATTTTTGTACTGTAGTCTTATGCGACCTTCGTCGCCATGTCTACCCTGGTCGCATTTGTTTATGTTTGCACTGTAGATAACTGCGACCTTGGTCGCAGTGTCGACTAGAGTCGCTGTAAAAGTTTGTGTTCGCACTGTAGTCTTATGCGACCTTGTCGCAGTGTCGACCCAGTTCGCAGTTGTTTGTGTTTGCACTGTAGATGACTGCGACCTTGGTGGCAGTGTCGACCCGGGTCTACCCTGGTCGCATTTGTTTATGTTTGCACTGTAGATGACTGCGACCTTGGTCGCAGTGTCGACTAGAGTCGCTGTAAAAGTTTGTGTTCGCACTGTAGTCATATGCGACCTTGGTCGCAGTGTCGACCCGGGTCGCAGTTGTTTGTGTTTGCACTGTAGATGACTGCGACCTTGGTCGCAGTGTCAACCCAGGTCGCAGTAGATTATGTTTGCACTGTAGATGACTGCGACCTTGGCCGCAGTGTCGACCCGGGTCACAGTAGATTATGTTTGCACTATAGATGACTGTACCTAAATCCTATAAAGAGCGACAAAAAAGGAAAAAAAATAATAATAAACAATAACCTAAGTCTGACAACGTGCGCTCCAAAAATTACCTTTTGGGCAAATAATAATAAATAATAACGAAAGTTACCGAAAGAGTAGCTTTTCATAATGGGTATTTGGTAATTTAACTTCTTCCTATAAGCGGGCCACAAGTTAGTGTGGTGACAAAATTGAGCCACGTCACCGCAGGCTGAGAGAGTTCTCTCAGCTGCAGGCTGATATACATTTTTCTCACACACACACACACACATATATATATATATATATATATATATATATATATATAGAGAGAGAGAGAGAGAGAGAGAGAGAAATGTATATCAGCCCGCGGGCTGAGAGTACTCTCTCAGCCTGCGGTGACGTGACTTAATTTGTCACCTCACTAACTTGCGGCCGCTTATAGGAAGAAGTTAAATTACCAAATACCCCTTATGAAAAGCTACTTTTTCTTTAACTTTCCTTATTGTTTATTATTTTTTTGCCCAAAGGCAATTTTTGGAGCGCACGTTGTCAGACTTGTTTATTATTATTTTTTCCCCCTTTCTTTTTGCCGCTCTTTATATGATTTAGGTTATTGATTATAAATTATTTTTTTTCCCCTATTTCCTTACCTCTCTTTGTCAGATCTAGGTTCTCCTATATAGTTTATTTTTTTGTGTATATAATGTAGACAGAGACTTTGGTCGCAGTGTACATGGTTAATTGCGACCAAGGTCGCAATGTTGTTATTGATAAAGAGGGCCAGCATCCGCAATCTAGGGTCGCAGTACAATGACTGCGACTTAGGTCGCAGTACGTTAGGTAGGTGTTTCCTTTATATTAACACGCATATGTTGTTATTGATAAAGAGGGCCAGCATCTGCAATCTAGGGTCGCAGTACAATGACTGCGGACTTAGGTCGCAGTACGTTAGGTAGGTGTTTCCTTTATATTCACACGCATATGTTGTTATTGATAAAGAGGGTCAGCATCTGCAATCTAGGGTCGCAGTACAATGACTACGACTTAGGTCGCAGTACGTTAGGTAGGTGTTTCTTTTATATTCACACGCATAGCGACCAAGGTCGCAGTGTTCTTGTTGATTAATACTAAAGACCAACAACTGCGACCAAGGTCGCAGTGTATTTTATTAAGACTCGGCCAACAACTGCGATCAAAGTCATATATATTTAAAAAAAAAGTATGACTGCTTTAATTTAAAAAAAAGTCATATATATCCTTCATTTTAAAATTAACCTTAGAAAACAGATTCATATATATTTAAAAAAAAACAAAATACAATTTTTAAACTTCTAATTCTCGTCATCACCATCGTAATCAGATTCGTCGTCAAGAGTATGACTGCTTTCGTCTTCCGTATCGCTTTCCGTCCCTTCCTCCTCTTCAGCGGCAATCTCCTCTTCGCTTTCTTCCTCTTCATGTTTGTATTTTGGTTCATCAATGAACTCCCCAGAACGGGTCGTCTGTATCAAGCTCATCCTCTGACCCGTAGCGAGGCATATCTTCAGAATTATACATCCAATCATCATTAGATGATTGGCTTCTTTCCGGTGAAGACGGTGGAGAAGACATTTTTTGAATCTATTTTTCGAACAGTGAGCTATTTTCCGAACAGTGAGAGTAACGAGTTTGAGCAAAAATAATTTAGTATGTTTTTAATCCTTTGTTGATGACCCTTTATATATTTTTAATCCCGGAATTCCAAAGGTTTAAGCTCTCAAACCACATGAATATCTCCTAAACTTATTTTCTACCTTTTCTCAAAAATTGTATACTTCCTAGGTGACTGTTCAGTTATCCAAAACAGTTTAAAAGTTAATATATTATAACTTTAAATTACTTTGAACTCCAAAACAGTACATTATTGTGACCATAGTCGCATTGGGAACTGATAAATGATTAAATAACTGCGACCATAAATTGTCAACCGTTAGTCATCAAATACTGTCCTTCGAATAATTTCTGAATGTTTGTCCGATCCTCCTATGAACAATTAAATTGGTGTTTACATATATTATGCGACCATGGACTGCGACTATGACGCAGTGCCGCGATTATGATCGCAATACTTAACGAGAGTGATAGTATAATCATAGTTTTACGTATTATTTTATATTTTTTTGTTCTTTATTTTGTGAATGTTGTCTGATCCTCCTACGAACAATTAAATTGGTGTTTACATATATTATGCGACCATGGACTGCGACTATGATCGCAGTACCGCGACTATGGTCGCAGTATTTAACGAGAGCGATAGTATAATCACAGTTTACATATTATTTATATTCTTTTTGTTCTTTATTTTTGACTTTTGTCTGAATAAGGACTGATTCTATAGTCGCAGTTCACCGTATCTTTTCTCTCAGCCGCCTATAACGTATGAATTATTTTTAATTATTGCATCCGTAGTAGGACTGGGACTATGGTCGTAGTGTTTAAGAGCAGCAGTCACAGTTTGGATATGCAATTAAAAGAGCTTATAAGTTAATATAGTGAGAAAGAGACCTTACAAAAAAATAGAATTAAAAGCTTTTAAAAGAAGACAAAATATAATTGAATATCAGAAGATCAGGAAATCCTAATCCTCGTCATTATCACTATCATAAGCAGATTCATCGTCTTCATTCTTCTGCTCTTCCTCTTCATCACTTATTTCCTCATCATTTTCCTGTTTTGAGGTTTTTTTTGTTTCACCGATGAACTCCCAGAATGGATCGTCTCTATCAAGCTCTTCGTCTGACCCGTTGCTAGGAAGCGAGCCTACAGCAGAAGAGGACATGCTTTCATCAAGCATGTCTCCATCAAGTGGCAGAGGAATAATGTCTTCTTCACTAACCCACATGAAAACTTCATTATCATCATGAATAGGAGGATCAGTTAATACATTATTTGATGTAGTGAGATAGTCAAAAGGAGTGAAGTCCAGACTGGTATTAGATTCACTAGAATATCCTGAAGACAAAGGACCAGTGGGGAACGATTGAAATTGAAATCTAAGTGTTCAGAGGAAGAAGATGGGGAAGACATGATTCAAGAATGAATTTTTTTTGGAAGTTTTTGAAATCAAATTGAAAAGGAAGAGCAAAAATATAGTTTTTAGGTATGAGATAATATATTAGTAACAAGCATTATATAAGGTCAATATTGTGGAAGAACATGAATAGTAATAATAATTGTTACAGGTGATGGTTGAGTATGGTAAGAAGTGGTAAAAAAAATATATATTTAATTGAAGATTTATTGCGGGAGATTCCGAAGAGTTCTTTTTTTCTCCAGAAGTTTAATACATGAAGTACAAATTAACTTTTTATAGAATTATTTGCCTATACCTTTAGATTACGTATGGTGCACATCTTTCCTTTTTTCTAGACTGTTATTGTATCATGGTAGAAAAAATATTAATTACTTTCATTTAATACATAAGGCATGCGAAAGAAGATTGCGACTTTGGTCGCAGCACTGAAGGAGGTCGCATTGCTGTACGATAGAATGCGTTCCTTTATCGATATTAACATTATTGCATCTCTTTTTTTCTAGACTGTTGTTGTATCATGGTAGAAAGAATATTAATTACTTTCATTTAATGCATAAGGCATGCGAAAGAAGATTGCGACTTTGGTCGCAGTACTGAAAGAGGTCGCATTGTTGTACGATAGAATGCGACTAGGGTCGCAGACGTTATATAAAGAAGTTTTGTTATACAATGACTGCGACTAGTGATTGCGACTGTGTCGCAGTTGTCATATAAAATTGAAATTATATTGTATTAGGTCGCATAAAAACGTTTTATTATACTATGAGTGTGACTAGTGTCTGCGATTGTGTCGCAGTTGTTATATTGTATTAAGTCTGTGACCATGACATGTTTTTTAAATTTTCAATGCTTCTGCTTATTTTACATTATATTGATCCAATTTTTTTTAATTATATTTTTCGATGTATTAAAATTACGAATTTTATAACTGTAGATATATTCAACTGAAATTTTTGTTTGTTCATGACTTTATTCCACTTTAGAATTAGAAAAGGGGTATTTTTGTCAATTTGTTTCACGATTGTTTAGGCGGGAGTTTTTTGATTTTTTTGGCGCCAACACACTGCGGCCGATAGTTTCTGTACCTCAGCCTGCAGGCTGAGATAGTTTCTCAGCCGGCGGGACGTGGCTGAATATATGCCACACATCGGCCGCAGTGTGTTGGCGCCAAAAAAATCAAAAAATCCCGCCTAAACAATCGTGAAACAAATTGACAAAAATACCCCTTTTCTAATTCTAAAGTGGAATAAAGTCATGAACAAACAAAAATTCAGTTGAATATATATACAGTTATAAAATTCGTAATTTTAATACATCGAAAAATATAATTAAAAAAATGGATCAATATAATGTAAAATAAGCAGAAGCATTGAAAATTTAAAAAACATGCCATGGTCGCAGACTTGATACAATATAACAACTACGACACAGTCGCAGTCACTAATCGCACTCATAGTATAACAAAACGTTTTTATGCGACCTAATACAATATAATTTCAATTTTATATGACAACTGCGACACAGTCGCAATCACTAGTCGCAGTCATTGTATAACAAAACTTCTTTATATAACGTCTGCGACCCTAGTCGCATTCTATCGTACAACAATGCGACCTCCTTCAGTACTGCGACCAAAGTCGCAATCATCTTTCCTATGCCTTATGTAAAAGATTTTTAATATGCGACTAGGGTGAGGGTGAGCCCTATTTATAGGCAGCCCACAATAACCATAATTAATGGTTCATTAATCAGAACCGTCGGCTTTAATGGTCTCCAACCGCCAGCGCCAGTTTGGCATTAAAAGACATTAACGCCTAAACCCAATGAAGAGCCGACGCGTAGACAATGTAGACTTGACGTTTAAAGATCTCATAAATCTTTATGACAGGCCGCGTCTCTCGGACTAACTCCAAGTCGCGTCCCCTCAGTAAACTTTTCATTTTTCATTTATATTCAAAAAATGACTTAAACCAAAACAACACTTAATAAAACAACACTGCGACCTCGGTCGCTATGCATGTTAATATAAAGGAAACACTTACGTAACGAACTGCGACCTAAGTCGCAGTCCATGTAATGCAACCCTAGATTGCAGTTGCTGGCCATCTTTATCAATAACAAAACTGCGACCTTGGTCGCAATTAACCATGTACACTGCGACCAAAGTCTCTGACTAAGGTCGCAGTTTAAATGTACACAGCGACCAAAGTCTCTGACTAAGGTCGCAGTTTAAATTAAACTATAAAGTAGAATTTTATCACAGGCTGAAAAATTGATCTGAAAAGATTTTATATTTTCAGAAAAAAATTTATCGCAGGCTGAAAAGTAGAAACTAGATCTTTCAAAAAGAGGTAAGGAAATAGGGCGAAAAGTAATTTATATACAATAACCTAAATCCAATAAAGAACGGCAAAAAAAAGGGAAAAATAATAATAAACAATAAGGAAAGTTATCGAAAAGGGGTATTTGATAATTTAACTTCTTCCTAAAAGCGGGCCGAAAGACAGTGAGGTAACAAATTGAGCCACGTCACCGCAGGCTGACAAAGTACTCTCAGCCCGCAGGTTAACAGCCAGAGCCTCATATCTCTTCCGTTGTTAACCTCCTTTTCGATCCCTAACATGAAAATGTCATTTACCGTATTCAACCCTTTCTAGAAAGGAGAAGCGGACGTCCTATTGATGCACTTGTCCGACCACCATCCCGTTAGGGGTCGGTAGTTGTGGAATAGTAACGTTGCCCATTTACAAATCGGTTAGTCAAACATTTTTCACCACCACTCGAGGAGTACGACTTTGTTGAAATCTCACAAATTGCTAATCCCTAAGCCTCTGAATTCCCTCAATTTGCATACTCATTTCCAACTAACGAGGCAAAAACCCTTTCCATCTTTTTACATCCCGTCCAAAAGAAACTTTTTTCTTAGAGTATCAATCTCTCTTTTCTACCCATCTTGGAAGTGAGAAAAAGGATGATAGCACGTGTAGATGGCCGATAAGACTACACTAATCATGGTGATCCTTCCTTTGAGCGAGTGTAGTTTGCCTTTCCAACCGACCAATCTCTTCTAGATCTTCTTGATAAGTAGCTTCCAATACAATTTGTTCAGCTATCCTAAATAAAGAGACAATCTTCGGTAGGTTGTTGGTAGTCTTTGAGCCGGACAATTGAAAACCAGAGAAAGCAGAAAGCTATTGATTGAGATTTCATCTATAAAAATTAGGGAAATTTTTTGGTAGTTGATTTTAAGTCTGGAGTACCCATTTAAGCACCATTGCCTGTGCTAGACTTTCCTTCTCAAAAATTAAAGTGTCGTCCCCATATAATGTAGGTTAACTACCGTATTCATGTCATCTCGGTATCCTAGGCCCTCAAGTAGCCTTTCTCCCCGACAGTTGGCGATCATGTAGTGAAGTTCTTCAACCACAAGGACAGATATCAGAGGAGAGAGGGGTCTCCTCCTCACTAAAGCCCCTCTTTAAGTCCAAAGACACGCACTACATCATGGTCTGCCTCAAGAAAAAGCTTAAAATGTCTGGTTCACTAGTAAGGGTGTCATCGGATACGGATTATCCGCGGATATCCGCATCCGAATCCGCCTCCAATCCGGATACGGATATCATTTTTTCACATCCGTCAATATTCGTATTCGTATCCGTATCCGAAAGGTAGGTGCGGATACGGATATGATAAACGTAATATCTTATTCGTATCCGATCCGATATCCGAATGTTGCGTGCTTCATAATGATATCGGTATGGAGGAGACTATTCTTCAATGGAATAAGGCATTAAATTTTGATATTTTGAGTTGGTGAAAAAGTAATAATGGAAAGTATTCAATTCTTGCAAGAGTAACACAAGATATTTTGAGTATTTCGACATCAACCATGGCATCCGAATCGACATTTAGCACCGGAGGATGTGTAATTTATTGTTATAGAAGTCGAATGACTATGAATACGATGAATGTATTGATATGTACACAATAATATCATAGTATGTATCACATTTAATATTATAGTAGATGAGATAAAAAGTAATATAAGTCTTTCTGTTTAATTTATCATTAACCATATCCATTTTTTACATATCCGATTAGTATCCACATCCGATCCGCTAATATCCGATTTATATCTGATATCCGATTTTGGCGGATACGGATATCATTTTTTCACATCCGCCAATATCCGTATCCGTATCCGTATTCGAAGGTTGGGTGCGGATATGAATATGGTAGAGGTAATATCCGATCCGTATCTGATCTGATGGCACCCCTATTCACTAGGGCTTGTTCGGTTCGAAAATCCTCAAAGGAAATCTCTCTGTGGGCCCCACTCAAATTGGTTTCATGTGGAATCCTCCTATCGGCCCCCACTCAGTTCTTCTTTACTCGTGTTTTCAACAGCTCCCGGCGATGAAAACGCATGAAAGATATATATATATATTTTTGGCTCGCAACCACTATTTGCGGGTACTACTGTTTTTTTGATTTTTTTTAACAACCTAACAAGTTTTAGGGGCCGTTTGTTTCGCGTAAAACTCCGTAATTCGTAAATGACTTACTACCCAGTTACAACTACGGCGTTTGTTTGGACCGTAATTCGTAAAAGACTTACGTAACTCAACTAACACTCACTTGCAACCCAGTTATCACTCACTTACAGCCCAGTTACAGTTAATTTTGTGGTCATACAAATTTGTAATATTTTTTTATATTAATATTAAAAATTTTAATATTTAACTTTTTTAATATTTATTTGCAGTATTAAAACTTTTAAAATCACCAAATAGTTAATTTTGGTGTCAACTTTTTCACTTACGACTTATACATTACGACAACCAAACACCGTAAAGTACAATACACTTTCCCACTTTACAATTTTATATTACCAACCAAACACCGTAAAATTTACATACATGTAACTCATTTACAATTGTAAAAGACTTTACCAATTACAACTACGAATTACGGCCAGTTACGACAACCAAACAGACCCTTAAAAACCTGCCATTGAGGACTTCAAAACAGTAATTCTCCATCTCTTCAAGCAAACAAACAAAGGCCTTGTTGGCAAACATTCAAAGCTTCAATAAAGTCCAAATACGTTAGAATATGAAGAATATATATATATATATATATATATATATTATATATATATATATATATATATATATATATATATATGAATCTTTGAATTGAATTACGGCGAGATCCGTTGATCGAATCAATTGGATGATGGTTAGAGTGTGTTCTCCTTCCATTGGGGATGAACGTGGTATATTCACATGTTCAATTCCGACTTCGAATGAATGAGATATTCAAGTCTAAAGATTGCCTAATTCAAAGCCAAATGGGACTAAAGATAGTAAAAGCATTTAGTCCCACATTGGCCATGGGATGAAAGTTTATAGTGTTTAAATAGAGAAAATTGAGAACAAAGGGCGTGCCCTTTAAGTACTTGGAGTTTTCGCGCGCGATTGGGAGGAAACCGGGCTCAGGCTCCCTACCCGGCCTTGGTTCTTTTTGAACTGGGTCTCACGGGTATGGGTTACGCGAAGCATACCTGCTCCGCTATCCGAATTTGAACCGCTCCGCCAACGGCTGTCGCGGTAGTTGGACGGCCAACGGTTGCGGTGGTTGGGTCGAACCGTTGCAATGGTTCAGACCGAACCGTTGCAACTATTCATTGGGTTCCGACCAGTTGGCCCCTCCGGAGCGCTATAAATAGCGCTCCGAATTCTCAATTGAAAATACAAAACACACCAACAGCAAGAAATCTGAAGGAGATCGTCTCTCTCTCTTGAAGTCTTGAAGTGACTTCCAAACAGTAAGTGGGAAATCAGTAACCCAGTTTTCGAAAGCAAGTGGGGATTCTGCAACTCAGCTTCCAAAGCGACTTCCAAAAGAGATTCTGCAAAAATTCATTCTGAAAAAGGGCTTAGAAAATTCAACAGATTCTTTAATAGAATTGTTGTCTGAATCTGGGACTTCTGAAGAAGAATATTCTTCAACCTTCCTCTTTCCTCTACAGTGGGTGCTCCTCCAAAGTAAAGGCAAATATTCTCCCGAAATTTGTCTTAGTCTACAGTGGGTGCTCCTCCAAAGTAAAGGCAAATATTCTCTCGAAATTTGTCTTAGTCCCGCTGCTTCAATAATCCTGTGAAGGTACTGGTTAACTACGGTTCGACCGTAGATTTGGTAGTGCTATCCAAATACCGTGAAGGAGTTGTATCTTGGGAGACCAGCGTCCAGTAACCCTTAGCATCAGTGCGTGGGACGTAATTGTCTTAAGGAGATTCGCTTTAAGCGTACCTCACTGCAAGAACTGTATAAGTAAATTAATTTCTTTATACAGGGGATATACTGATATTCAGTGTATTGAGACTGATTTATATCAGTCTAATTGGTGTTTAACCAAGGAAAGAAATTGAAAGGTGGTTCTTAAATTAAGGAACGTTCTATTGAACGGAAAACCTCCCACATGATATTTACCGACCTGGCTAATTAGATTGTTGATATTTCAGTGATATTGATTAGTTGTCAGATTGATCCCAGAAACCAACAATCTTAAGACAATTACTATATTGAAGTTTCTTACTTCTATTCTGCTTGAATTTGCAGAAAATATCTGAGACTAATCAAGATAGCTCTAGCAAGCACCAAACATGCAGCTACATGCTTTGATACCTACTCCACTTCCTAACCCGAAGCCGGAGAAGCCAGAAAAATTTGACGGCACAAAATTCAAGAGGTGGCAACAGAAGATGCTCTTCTACTTGACCACTCTTCATCTGGCCAGATTCCTGCAAGAAGATCCCCCACCAGAGTCCGGAACTGATGCATGGACTCAATGTGACTTCCTTTGCCGAAATTATATTTTAAATGGACTGGATGACTCTCTTTACAATGTCTACAATCCCATCACAATGGCAAAAAAGTTATGGGCCAGTCTTGACAAGAAGTACAAGACTGAGGATGCTGATACCAAGAAGTTCGTCGTAGGATGATTTCTGGAGTACAAAATGGTGGACAACAAGACTGTATCAGTCAGGTGCAAGAGTTCCAACTTATCTTGCACGAAATAGAAGCCGAAGGTATGATTCTACCTGAAACCTTTTAGGTTGCTACTATCGTGGAGAAACTCCCACCTGCGTGGAGAGATTTCAAGAACTACCTGAAGCACAAGCGAAAGGAGTTGAAGTTAGAAGATCTCATTGTGAGGCTTCGATTCGAGGAGGACAACAGAAAGTCCGAGAAAAGGAGCAGTAAGAACTCCTATGAAGCAAAAGCCAATGTGATCGAAGACTCAAAGGGGAAAGCGTCTACTTCCAAAAGCTTAAAGCGGAAGAAGACTTCCCAGAGGTACAAAGGTAAAGTCCAAGAAGGCAAGAACATGCGCTTCAAGGGAACCTGCTACATCTACAATAAAGAAGGGCATAAGGCGAATGAATGTCGCAGCCGTCTCAAAAAGAACAAGAAAAGCCATCCACAGGCAAACTTGACCGACCATACGTCGCCAAGCCTTTCAGCTGTGGTGTCAGAGGTGAATCTGACAACCAACAATAAGGATTGGTGGGTAGACACTGGGGCTACTCGGCACATCTGCTCTGAGAAATTATTATTCTCTGAATATCAAAAAACTAGAGCAAGATGAGCAACTATTCATGGGAAACTCAGCCGTCTCAAAGGTTGAAGGAAAAGGCAAGGTCATCCTGAAGTGGACATCTGGAAAAGAGCTTACTCTGAACGATGTGCTACATGTTCTAGATATCCGCAAGAATTTGATCTCTGGATCAATACTTAGTAAGAAAGGATTTAGAATTGTTTTTGAATCAGATAAATTTGTACTTACTAAGGGAGGGATATATGTGGGAAAGGGTTATCTTATTGATGGACTTTTTAAAGCCAATGTTGCAGTGGTAGATAAAAAGTCTGTGTATTTGTACCCAAAGCTTATAAATAAAAGAAAGACTTCTGTTTATTTGCTTGAGTCTCCTACTTTATGACATGCTAGATTAGGGCATGTAAATTACAAGTCATTAAAAAACTTGTCTAATTTAGGATATATTCCTAAACTCAACTTGGAAGAAATTCGCAAGTATGAGATTTGTGTTGAGGCCAAGTTGGCGAAAAATTCATTTCACTCAATTGATCGAAATATAGAACCTTTAGGGTTAATTCATAGCGATCTGTATGACTTGAAGTTTATGCCAACTAGAGGCGGTAAAAAGTATTTTATTACTTTTATTGATGACTGTACAAGATACTGTTATGTGTATCTTTTAAACAATAAGGATGAGGCAATAAATATGTTTATAACATATAAAGCCGAAGTTGAGAATCAACTCAACAAGAATATCAAGATTCTAAAATCCGATAGAGTCGGAGAATATGAATCAAATGGATTTAGTGAGTTATGTGTTAAATTTGGTATAATCCATCAAACAACAGCACCATATACTCCTCAACAAAATGGAATTGGTGAACGAAAGAACAGAACTTTGAAGGAGATGGTCAATTCCATGCTCGTAAGTTCTGGAGCTCCGCAGAACTTATGGGGGGAAGCTCTGTTAACTGCAAATTATATTCTAAATAGAGTACCCCACAAGAAACTTGATCTTATACCATTTGAGTTATGGCATGGAAGGACACCTTCCTACCATTACCTCAAATGTGGGGTGCCTTGCAAAGGTACTAGCACCATTACCTAAAAAGACAAAGTTGGGAGCAAAAACTATGGACTGCATATTCATAGGCTATGCCTTAAATAGTAGTGCCTACAGATTTCTGGTTCATAAATCAGAAATACCAGATATTCATATAAACATGATTATCGAATTTAGAGATGCTGTGTTCTTTGAAGACATTTTTTCATATAAACGGGAAGCAGATAAGACTTCTGGGAAAAGAACACATGAGATGGCGTTCAGGGACGAAAGCCCTGAGGAACCGACTGTTAATGTGGAAATTGAACCAAGAAGAAGTCAGAGATTTAGAATCTCAAAATCTTTTGGTCCAGATTTCATAGCATACGCTATTGAAAGCGAACCTCAAACATTTAAAGAGGCTATGTTAACCCGAGAAGCACAAATATGGAAAGAAGGTATAAATAGCGAAATAGAATCCATACTAAGTAATCATACTTGGGAATTGGCAAACTTGCCTCCTGGCAGTAAACCAATTGGGTGTAAGTAGATTTTCAAAAGAAAATTAAGACCCGATGGATCTATCGATAAGTACAAGACTACATTAGTAGCCAAGGGTTATCGACAAAAAGAAGGACTTGACTACTTCGATACTTATTCACCAGTAACAAGAATAACATCCATTCGGATGTTGATTACAATTGCAGTATTGCATAACTTAGATATCCATCAAATGGATGTCAAGACTGCATTCTTAAATGGTGAATTAAATGAAGAAATATATATGGAGCAACCTGAAGGATTTATAGTCAAGGGCCAAGAACGCAAAGTGTGTAAATTGGTAAAATCCTTATACGGTCTAAAGCAAGCTCCAAAATAATGGCATGAGAAATTTGATAGTATCATGATCAAAGATGGATTCACTATCAATGAATGCGATAAGTGTGTTTACACTAAAACAGTTAGAAATGCATGTATCATTATTTGTCTTTATGCAGACAACATGTTGATACTTGGGACTAATATTGAATTATTAAGTCCACTAATGGAATGTTATCCAACTGTTTTGACATGAAGGATCTGGGGGTTGCTGATATAATTTTAGGAATTAAAATCACCAGAACACCAGATGGAATCAGTCTATCTCAATCTCACTACGTGGATAAGATGATGAAAGATTCAAGGCTCATGGGATAAAAGAAAATACAAATCTTTTTCTCCCACACGTCCACCTTCATAAGAATACAGGAACTGGAATACGCCAGTTGGAGTATTCTCATATTATTGGAAGTCTAATGTATTTGATGAATTGCACTAGACCCGATATTGCTTATGCTGTAAGCAAGTTAAACAGATATACTAGTAATCCTAGTGATCAATATTGGACTGCTTTACTACGAGTATTGGGTTATGTATCACATACCAAGGAATATGCCTTGAGATATGGACAGTATCCACCTGTACTTGAAGGATACAGTGATGCTAATTTGATTGCAGATTCTGAGGAATCAAAATCAACTAGCGGATACGTATTTATTCAAAGAGGAGCAGCGGTATCTTGAAAATCTTCTAAGCAAACATGTATTGCTCGTTCCACTATAGAATCAGAATTCATAGCCTTAGATAAGGCCGGAGAAGAAGCAGAATGGCTTCGATAATTTTTAGAAGATATACCATTATGGCAAAAGCTAGTGCCCGCTATATGCATACAATGCGATAATCAAGCAGTTATATCTAGGGCACAAAATGTTATATATAACGGTAAGTCTAGACATATTCGTCGTAGACATAATACTGTTAAGAAGTTGCTCTCAAATGGAATTATCTCTATTGACTTTGTCTCGTCAAAAAATAATTTAGCGGATCCGCTTACTAAAGATTTAAATGGAGAGCGTATAAACTGCGCATCGAGGGGAATGGGTTTAAAAGCCTAACCTTACCAAGTCAGCTTAATGGAAACCTCACTTAGCGACTAGAGATCCCACGAACTAAGTTCAAGAGGAAAAACTAGTTATGATTGACTCAGCAAGTAAGCACTTGGGAGATTGACTCCAATCCATTCCTAAGGTGCACATAAGTGCTTTTCTACAAGTGGATTAAGGATAAGCTTAACGCTTTTAATGATGCCTATATCTTGTTACTAAACAAGTGGAGTAGAGTAGACTACTCTTAATATGACGATCACCTATATGAGTATAGAGTTGGGTCGGCTCTTTGAGAATTTCTATGGAGGCTGTTATTCCCTAAAGATACTCTCTGAAACCAAGAATGTCCAGGGCCAAAACGGACACAACCGAGATCCAAAGTTGATTTGAAAAGTCACTGCGTGAAGCTTGTTGACTTGGCTTACACTAACGGCTAACAGTTCATGACCTAATTCACTGATTAGCCAGTAAGTTCGATAAAACTTTCGCTATGGAAGGTTCAAGACCTAGTTCACCTATCCTGATGCAGTTTCTTTTCTAAAATACCTTTCACAATAGAGTCAGTCTCTTTGTGTGTCAATTCCTTGAATCTCCATTCATTGTGGGGGATTGTTGGAATATGAAGAATATATATGTGAAACTTTGAATTGAATTACGGCGAGATCCGTTGATCGAATCAATTGGATGATGGTTGGAGTGTGTTCTCCTTCCATTGGGGATGAACGTGGTATATTCACATGTTCAATTCCGACTTCGAATGAATGAGATATTCAAGTCTAAAGATTGCCTAATTCAAAGCCAAAATGGGACTAAAGGTAGTAAAAGCATTTAGTTCCACATTGACCATGGGATGGAAGTTTGTAGTCTTTAAATAGAGAAAATTGAGAAAAAAGGGCATGCCCTTTGGGTACTTGGAGTTTTCGCGCGCGATTGGGAGGAAACCATGCGCGCGCATGCCGCCGCTGGCGGCCGGCCGGCCGGTGCTGGGCCGGGCTCGGGCTCGGGTTCGGGACCGGGTCTGGGTTCGGGTTCGGTTCCCTACCCGGCCTGGTTCTTTTTGAACTGGGTCTCACGGGTATGGGTTACGCGAAGCATACCCGCTCCGCTATCCGGATCCGAACCGCCCCACCAACGGACCCGCTCCGCTATCCGGATCCGAACCGCTCCGCCAACGGCTGTCGCGGCAGTTGGACGACAGACGGTTGCGGTGGTTGGGTCGAACCGTTACAACGGTTCAGACCGAACATGGTTCTTTTTGAACTGGGTCTCACGGGTATGGGTTACGCGAAGCATACCCGCTCCGCTATCCAGATCTGAACCACCCCGCCAACGGACCCGCTCCGCTATCCGGATCCGAACCGCTCCGCCAACGGCTGTCGCGGCAGTTGGACGGCAAACGGTTGTGGTGGCTGGGTCGAACCGTTGCAACGGTTCAGACCGAACCGTTGCAACTATTCGTTAGGTTCGGACCAGTTGGCCCCTCCCGGAGCGCTATAAATAGCGCTCCGAATTCTCAATTGAAAATACAAAACACACCAACAGCAAGAAATCTGAAGGAGATCCTCTCTCTCTCTCTCTTGAAGTCTTGAAGTGACTTCCAAACAGTAAGTGGGAAATCAGTAACCCGGTTTCCGAAAGCAAGTGGGGATTCTGCAACTCAGTTTCCAAAGCGACTTTCAAAAGAGATTCTGCAAAAATTCGTTCTGAAAGAGGGCTCAGTAAATTCAACAGATTCTTTAATAGAATTGTTGTCTGAATCTGGGACTTCTGAAGAAGAATATTCTTCAACCTTCCTTCTTCCTCTACAGTGGGTGCTCGTCTAAAGTAAAGGCAAATATTCTCCCGAATTTGTCTTTGTCCCGCTGCTTCAATAATCCTGTGAAGGTACTGGTTAACTACGGTTCGACCGTACGGTGATTTGGTAAACCTATCCAAATACCGTGAAGGAGTGTTGTATTTTAGTAGACCAGCGTTCAGTAACCCGTTAGCACCAGTGCGGGGACGTAATTGTCTTAAGGAGATTCACTTTAAGCGTACCTCACTCCAAATACTGTATAAGTGAATTAATTTCTTTATACAGGGGATATACTGATATTCAGTATATTGAGACTGATTTATATCAGTCTAATTAGTGTTTAAATAAGGAAGGAAATTGAAAGGTGGTTCTTAAATTAAGAAACATTCTATTGAACGGAAAACCTCTTACCTGATATTTACCGACCTGACCAATTAGATTGTTAATATTTCAGTGATATTGATTAGTTGCCAGATTAATCTCAGAAACCAACAAATACCACAGTACGGTTATGGGATGCCCAAGAAAAAAACTCCTATCATGTCAATTTTCTTCATTAGGACTTATCCATTCTCGTGCAAAGACTAAAAACTCTCAATTTTTCCGTTTCATTCGTACCCACTGCTGCTCCATAGACAGTGAGATTTCAAAAGCATCATCACGTTGAATGAAAAAAATGTTTCCGGTTTCTCTTTCAACTTCACAAACTTGCATTTTCCGAAATTTAGTTATTTGCTGTGGAGCAGTCTCTGCGTGAACCACCAGACGCGGTAGCTTAGGGTCGTATTCAAGGAAGAAAGGAATTTCTGCGAGCGGTTTTGATGCAGACATATTGTTGAAGACTTTGAAGACGTGACGCCGGTACCAACCCCTTTGATTTATTTTATGCTTGGGTTTCAATTTGAGGCGGGATAAGAGGACAAAATGAACCTTGGGAAAACAAGAGCTTGGTGGGATGAGAGAGGCACATGTTTATATTGGTATTTCATATTTTCTATATTGTTCTTGAGAAAATAACAAGACATCTTTATGGTTCCGAGCACTATTTGATTATTCAAAAAATATGTATAATTTTAGTCATATTTTCATATTTATTTTTTATTAAGATTGCTATATAATGATATTTTTGGTTAGTGTTGTACCGGCTTCTATAAATTTCAAGAAGAAAAAAAGGTGATTAAAAAAGTCTAAAAATTTAAGAGAAGCCAATATGCTCATCAAGCCCAAATAATTTAGAGATAATTTTATCTTAATTCAGAGATAAAAGAGACAATCAATTTAAATTAAGTTAGTTGAGTTTCAAGTCAAATATAAAGGAGGAGAATTTAAATTTAAATTCGGATTTATAAATAACTTGTTTCCTAAGCTATCTAGAAAACAAAATTATTTTAAATTTCGAAGATCAAACGAAAATTCTGAGGATATATCTCCACATGGACAGATGAGAAGAAGTCAGAACCCAAAGCGTGTACCCAGTCTCCCCCTATATTTTCATGGAAACGTGGCAAAAGCCGCGTTTTCGCGGCTTTCTGGTGGCAATTGGCATGACGGTTTGGTGTGTGTATTCAACTGGTACTCTACTCTCTATTTTCCGATAAATGGAGAGGTAGAGCTAGAGAGAAGATAGACCTCAGAAGATCAAAATTTAGGTTTTCTTTAGTTTTTTGTTTCATTCCGAATTTAGTTTGTATTTTTTAAGTTTTAGAAACAAGAGAAAATTTTGTAAGAAGAAGAAGCCATTATAATTCGAGAAGATGGATCAATACAATGTGCTTTTATTCTTTTCATATCTCTCTTATTATTTGCTTGCTTTTCTTCTTTATTTTCTTCTTTATTTCATGCAATCTTCTTCATATAATACGCTTAGTTTAGATTGCAACATGAGTAACTAAATCTCTTTTCATGACTTGCTAATATCACCACCATGAATCTATAGTATTAAATAGAGAACTCAATTGAATTCTATGCATGCTTAAACCCTAAATTTATCTTGAAGGTAAATGTTAATAATAATTAGGTCAACTATTTGAAAGTACTCTTTAACTATTTTTCTTAATCTATGTTTAACAATTGTCATGATATTTTAATGTTAAATTTTAATTAGTGCTATTTCAATTACAATCTTATTATTTGTCTATATGTTTTACTTGAATCCTAGGGTAGATTATCATATTTAAGGTTTAGCGTGAAGGTAATATCTAGTTTATATTATTTGTTTATGGTCATAGATTATTAGTAGGTTGTGATTCTTCTCTACATTGATATCAAAACCAAACTCTTTTTCAACCTAATCTTTTTCTTTAAGTTCTACAAATAAAAGAAGAAAGTATTAGGAAATAACAATACTGAAACGCTTCTATCGCTTCTCTCCCTGAGATTCGACCTGTGTAGCCTTCGCTACACAGTTAAATTGCGAAGAGTTCAGAGCCATCCTACATCAGAAAATACTTTTCATATTTTCTGTATTCTTTTTGGCAATCAAATTTTAGCGTCATTGTCGGGGAGGGAATAATATACATTATTTTCTAACTTAATTCTTCTCTATTTGTGTGTATAAGAACAGTTACAGAAGATTGAACAGCTTTAAAGAATTAAAAGTACTTAATAGACACTGCCCTAGAAGGCAAAACACCAGACTCTTCAAGACCGCCGCACAAACACGACAAAAGTCATGGAATGGCAATCCCAGTGAGTTTGAGTTTCTGGCTTCCTTTAGAGTAGTTGAATTTGAGTTCTGTATCTGCTGCAGTTATTAGTTTTTATTGTAACTTTTCTGGACACTGTTTCTAATAATAACAATAACTTGTGATTGAAATTTAAAAACCGAACAGACTTTGCATCTAGGCATTCATCTATTTTATTTTAAATTTTCAATTATTGTCTGAGAGTACTAGAGATCGAGGTAAGTCTGCATAGCATTTAGATTAGAAAACACTTATTGTGATTTAATTGCTTTGAGTGATACTATTCTATTATCTTGCATACTTGCACTAAATCAACTTAAGGGCAAAACTCTTAATAAGATAAGGTGGGAAGTTATTACTTTTTCTTGGCCGACAAATATCTCATTTGCACTCACAACCATAGCCTAATTTAAAATTTGAATAGACATTGGTCGTAAGGACTTCTTGGACTCATCAGGGGACTGACCCAAGGAGAAAGTATTGGCCCAAGGTTACAATCGCCCGGTTTTAGAGTTTTGATGATTACAAAACATATATAGTTATTTGTACTAATCATATTTTAGTGTTTTAGTTTGTTTCAGGGTTCTAAGGATTCAAGATGTTTTCTTCCCTAAAGGAAGCTGGTTTTGACTCAAATTGACTGAATTCGGGATCAAGGATTCAAGCTATTCAACGATGCTTATGAAAAAGCCCAAATTGAAGATCTTGTAATCACCTAGAACCATTGTAAGAATTAGTATGTTAAAGAGTAAAGGATATGATAGTTGTGCTCAAGACAACACACACACACAAATACACTCTTCAAAATACAAGTTTTTAGATTTGTTGGTTTTGGTGCATGTTTGATTGATATACATGTCTCAAAATATTTCATATTTTTACATCTAGTTTAAAACATGTATTTCATCACTTATAGCATGCTACTTAAACTTCAAACCATTTAAAAATATTTCAAAAATTATTCTAAGTTCAAAATTCCTTCTTTAATTTTCTGTTTCAGGCCTTACGGTCGACTGGGCGGTCGACTGGACCTATTTCAAGCCAGATCGGTCGAACGTCTGGTCGACCGGGCCTTGTGGCCTTGGGCGTGCACGTCTGTGCACGTCTGCCGATCGACCGGGCCAGTCGACCGATAGACCTTGCAGTCGACTGACCATGGACCTACTGCAAGACCCTAAGTCTCGGGTTTTGTCGGTCGACCGACCCGGTCGGTCGACAGTTCAAAATTTCCTTTTTGTTTAGCTTGCGGTCGACCGGACCAGTCGATCGAAGCCAACGGCTCTTTTGCCATGTGGCCTGCCGGTCGACCGGCAGCCATCAAAACACCCCAACGGCTCTTTCTTGAATTCTGGTTTGTTTTTAATGCTTCCTATACCTATTTCTGAATTCCTAGTGGCTAAACTCTACCCTAATGACCTAGTATCAATTATGGATGATATGTATTCACTCCCTATAAATAGAGGTCATTGGTTATTTGTTTTAAACAAGAAAATTTCTATTGTTTCAAGTTTTTCAAAAGAGAAGAAAGTTTACTTGCATTGATTTTCAAAGTTCTTTCATTTGCAAAAGTTTTCAGTTGGTTTACAAGCTCTTTTTACTTCTTTACAACTGAAATTTTTCTCACTTCACTTCTTGAGCCAAAAATCTTCTCCATTATATAAGAAGTTATAAGAGAGAGTTTGTGGTCTTTTGATCACCAAGTGACTTGTATTTTCTTGTGTTGAGATTCCTCTTGCGTAGAGGTTGGATTGGTTGGAGTTGGGTTCTTCGGTCTTGTGTAGACCATTTGTAATCCTCTTGGGTGTAAAGGTTCCGGTGTGAAAATTCTCTTTGGGCCTGTTTGGTTAAGGGTGGAAGTGAGGAAGTGAAGAAGCGAGAAAGTGGTAATAGTTCCCTTTGGAACTTGAGAATTGGTTAGTAAGTTTTCTGGTGTTTGGATGTTTTTGGGAAGTGTGGTTTGGAAAATGTTATGCCATTTCCGGTGTTTGGATGGTAATGTGGAAGTGAAAGTGGAAAAGTTGACTACAAAGTTGACCACAAAATAATATTAAATTAAAAATTAATTAAGAAAAATAAAAATTAGACTGTAATTAGAATGCAAGTGAGATTTACATGAACAAAAAATTAACTGTTTTGTGCTACAACTTATTACAAATGAGATTTATATGACCACAAAATTAACTATAGCACTCTGGAAGTGAGGAAAATGTTGTGTAAAAGAGAAAAGAGAGAAGGAAAAGAACTTTTTCTATTTTCCTTTTTCGGTGTTTGGATGAACAGCGAAATGAGAAAAGACACTTCCCACTTCCTCACTTCCACCCTATTCCTTGAATCCAAACAGCCCATTTGTGGATTTAGTGAAAATCTTTCATAGTGGTGAAGGCGGGGACGTAGAGTAGTGGCTCGAACCTCGAAACAAATTACTTGTGTTTGTAATTGATTTCCTTGTTGCTTTTCATTGCTTTACATTTCTAACTTGTGATACCACTTGCTTGCACTTCATTATTGCACTCATTTCATTTACTTGCATTTTCGGTCTTTACTCATTTCAATAAGAAAGCAATTACGTGCCTCAACTCATAATCTAGAGGAATCAAAGAGGAGAAGTTCTAGAGCTCTTCACGGGGAATTCAGCTTCAATTTCTTGTTTTGAGTGACCGCTTGCATCATTTATACTTAGTTGTTTAAAAAGATCATTAGATTAGCATTAACACCTATTCACCCCCCCCTCTAGTTATTTTTCAATTGGCATCAGAGCTTTGGTCTCTAGGATATCAGCTCTAACAAATATAGTAAGCGATTATTATTTACATCAAATTAAATATGAAATATATCTAAAACTCAATCCAACCATAATATGAAATCAAGATTGATCCTAAACAGATTCATGTATGTCCAAATGTTGATATGTATGTTAGAGTTATAAGCTAGACAACAATATCATTTTTAAGATTATGGTTAACATATGCTGATGATATATTTAATAAAAGATTCTAGAATTATTGGGTTTGTCAAAACTTCAATTATACTAGTCTAATTGGCCAAGTCGCGTAACTTAAGTGGGAGGTTTACGGCTCTTGACGTTTCTTAATTATAAAACCACGTTGAGTACCCTTCCTTAGTTAACATTAATTGTATGAAATTTCGAAGAAATAATTTACCTTAAACTTCCCTGTGCTAGAAATCATTAAGAGTCTATATCTATTACAGTTACATGCAGAGTAGACAAAAATGTTGATCTCTTGGTTAATTGTAATAAAATATTCTAGCTGACCAGAGTAAGAATCAGTATAGTAATATGCTAGAATTCACTAATTGAAATACTCATTATAATTTTTCAGATAAATTTCATGAATATTGTGACTAATAGATGAAACGCCAATTTTTCTTCATAAGATATTTATACTAGATACTTATCAAATTATCAATCCAAGTTTAGTATATGTGCTGATTTATTAGCACAGCCATAAAGATTTTTATAGCAAATAATATTCTCATATACACAAGAATTTAGGACATTACATAAGTAACAAATTTCAAATAACTACATTTTACTAATGTGTGCTCTCAAAATAAAGAAATATAAGTTAGATATAACTGAACAGTTGTCACAATTAAAGATTTTTTTTTTGTCATTCTTCAAAACCAAACTCTTTTATCAATTTGTTCATTCGAGTCAAATCAAAATACCTCTAAGATAGAAGAAGTTTATTCTAAGCACATGAATTATGAAATTTGTAACACCCCATTATTGAAATACATACCCAGATGCACATCTCGATTTTTCACCCGTATTATTTTAATTTCTCTACAATTTTTTTTAGACTTGAGACCGGCCCGATATTTTTTTTTCCCTTTCTTTTCCTTTTTTCGTTTCCTTCTTATTCTTTCCCTTTTCTTTTCCTTTCTTCTTTCTTTCTTTTTTTTTTTTTTCTTTTTTCCTCCTTTCTTTTCCTTTCCTTTTTCTTTTCATTTCTTTTTTCCTTCCACATTCTTCTCATCCCGTCTTCTTTCTTTTACTCTCTTCTCCTTACTTCTACACTATGCTCTCTCCCCATATATATTACTCTCTCTCCTCCTCTCATTTTACTCCTTCACTCTCTCTTTCATTCTCTCTCTTTTTATCTTTCTCCTCTCTCTCTCCCCCACTAACCGGCCATCGCCTCCACCCTCTCCCCCGGTCACCACCTCCACCACCGACCTCCCCTCCCTCTCTCCTCCTTATCGGCCAAGCCGCCACCACTACTTCCATCATTATCACCAACACATCACCTCTTCCACCACCATCTCCATCACCACCACCCTCCACCACTTCACCATAACCTTCATCAACTCAACATTACCACCACCTCCTCCACCAACATCACCACCACCTCCACCACCGGCCACCACCTCACCCCGACCACCTTACCCCTTGGCCATGCCCCTTAGCGGCGCCCCTTAGGCCGCACACACATAACCCCTTTCTCTCCATCTTGTCCTCCTCGCGCTTCGCCTGTTAACTCTATTGAAGTTCCATCACCACCATTTCGCCTCTGAGCAACCCTAGACGAGTACTTTACTTTGAGATTTTTGTGATTTTAACTGTCAAATTTTATTATTCAGCCTTCGAGCTTAAACTTCGAGCTTTGTACTCCTCATAGTATAATTGGATAACTTATACCAGGATGAGGAAAACTGATGGAATTAATATGGGTACGTATTTATAGTGATCAAATGTTTTCAACTAAAGATTCTGTTCTACCTGAGGATTACTAGGTGTTCCAATTGGGTGAATTGCCACCCTTACTCCAATTCTATTCCTATTCAGGATATACTAATAAGACCTTTACTGCTTAGCGATAGGTTCCGGCTCAGTATCAGATACTCTTGAGGCTGTTGTCCAGGGTATCATAGGACCCACTATAAACATGGTTCATTAATCCCCATCAGTTTCCAATAACTAACATCATCTTACTGATAAGTGGATGTATGTGTACAGGGACGCTGGAACACATACCAAAACATATGAGTCAGACGGTCATAATAATAATATAATAATCTGATTTCATCTATTGGCCCAGTACTGATTTTATGTTACACTACTTGTTGTGATTAATCTATCCTTGTGTGACTGAGCATACGACACATTTTCCGGTACACATGTGTTTATTTGTGCACGCTGCTTGGCTTCATTTAACGTACTGTTGTGCTGCTTTTCTGACAACCCTGAACCTGCATGTTCAGATCCTGGAACTTGGATTGAAGTGGACCCTTTCACGAAAGATTAGGCTTTTCTTGTAGAGCAAGCGGATCAGCTGTAACTCATTCCCTAACTACCTTCTCTTGACTAGCTCGCGGGATTTCCTTTTTGTAGCTCGTGAGCATCTTTTGTATTATTCATTCCTTGTAAATCATACTTCTACACTTTTCGTGATATAATATTCATGTAATATTGGATCATGCTCCATGATAATTATGTACTTGTATTCTTTTCTTTTGGAATGTATATTACCATCATGCTTTCGTACTCTGACTCTTGCCTGTATTGATGTGTAGAATACATACGTAGGGGTATTCCCACCCTGCATATGTACGTCGCAGTACCGTCCCCGTACCTGTCGGGGAAGGGCGTTACAGGATAGTATCAGAGTATAGACTCTTACACTTACAATACATCTAGTCGGCAAATTAATGGAAGATTAATTTCCAAGTGGAGCGCATGAGTCATGAGCATATAATCCAACCTCAAGTACATAGTTATCTATTCTTTCCTGATATTCCTTTTCTTGAATCTTGAAACCCTTTCATCTTTTCACTTTTTAGTTTTTCATCATCTTTTAGATCAACTCAGATATGGAAAGGCAAGAATCGTGATGGTTCTGACTTTTCTCGATATGGTCCTAGTGGAGAGAATGCCAATTCGATAAGATTTCTTTAGAATATGATGGTAAACCAAAAACAGCAAACTGAGCTCAGGGATTGTTGACAGCACCCTGAGAACAGAGGCCAAGAAACGTCTCAGGTTTCAGAAGACTGTAGCCGACCATCTTTATCGATACTGAGAAGCCCCTCAACGCAGAGCAGTGGATGATCGACACAATAGATCTCCTGAAGTTAGCCCAAATTCCTGATGAGAATCAGGTAGAAGTGGTCAAGATTCAACTAAAAGATGTAGCCAGAACCTAGTAGTTAGCAGAAGAAGTGATGATGGAGAAGCCAATTACTTGGGATCAGTTCTCAAAAAGTTTCTACGAGAGGTTCTTCCCTACAACGGCCCAAAGGAGATGGAAGAACAATTCATCAAACTGCAACATTGGAATAGATCCATAGATAATTATGCTGCAGAGTTTCTAAGGCTTAATCGATTTGCACCTTATATGATGGCTGATGAAGAGAACTAAGCCAACAGGTTTCAACAAGGACTGAAGATGGACATTCAGATGCTTCTTATATCCCAGCAGCTGAAGATGTACTCCCAAATTCTCACTATAGCCCGTAACATAGAACAGGGACTGTAAAAGAACTAGGCAGTAAACCGGCCTTTTCCACAGATGAACAGAGAGAATCCAGTCAGACCCATCAGTGCCCCGCTAGCCAAATGACCACTCCAACTTTCCCCTTAGCAGATGGTATGCGGTACTACCAGAAGCCCGGACACTCATGACAGAATTGCTGAATGGCTATTAGGATGTGTATGACATGAGGATCCGACAACCACTCGGTAAGTGATTGTCTGTTCAAGAAGATATAGATGCCGCCCCAGCACTATCAGCACTTTCAGCACCACTGGTGAGAAGAAATCTGGGATCTGTTGGCAAAGGAGCTTCACTACCCTTCAAACAACATGTTTACAGTTAGGCCTAGAAAGGAGCAAGAGCTGAAGTAGGCCACAGAAGGTGTCAAGCTTACAACTTAGCCCAGAGGAGGTTGAAGTATTAGGAGAAGTAGTAGCAGGTAAGATATTGTTCCACTCTACCCCCGTTTAGCACTCTTTGACTCCAATGCATCACATTGTTTCATATCAAATAGATTTATCACTTTGCATTCTATACCCTTGTATGTATGGATAATCGATGGGAAATTAACACGGGGAATGGAGTAGTTACTACTAATAGAATTTGCAAAGCTTACATTATAGAGTTATGTGACAGGAAGATGAAAACAGACATATTCGTACTAGACAATAGAGGGTACGATGTGATCCTGGGATGACTTGGCTCAGCGAGTACCATACAATTGATCGACTGTCGGAACAAGAAAGTGATTTTCAAAAGCTCACACCAACCAGAATTTCAGTTTGTCAGAGAGTGCAAGCCTACTGGGAAGAAGAATCAATAGATTTATGCCACTGCAGAGTCAAGAAGAAGAGGCTGCCCGTATGAAATGAGTTCCCAAATGTATTTGAGGAGATACAAGACTTCCACCTGACAAAGTTATTTTCCATTGATTTTGTAAAGGGGGAAAACTTACAAAAAAGATCGAGGAGCTAAATTATAAGTAATTAAAAAGAAAATTACAGGTAGATCTCCTCTGAGATTTCTGAAAAAACATGCCGGTAGGAATCTGATCAGTGCGCGACCACTTTATCCCTTTGACAATGCGATCGGTCAGATGATCGAACTGCCTCCTAATAGGACTCCATTCTCGCTTGGTTCGGGAAATCGGAGAACAGAGGATCGGTAGAGCCCTCTTGCTGCTTCTCGGGCCAATCTCCTCTCTCTCCTTACCCGTCTCTTCCTCCCCTCCCTTGTGTGCCTCTGGTAGACTATTTATAAGGGGGAACAGGGGTATAATCGCCCCTTTAAATCTAGAAACAGATTGCATCAATCTGTCTCGCATCTGGAAAGTAGCCTTGTTGCAAGGCTAGAAACAGCTTCTGCGAAGTTAGGAATAGCATATAGCACCAATCCCTTGATTCGCTCCGCTAAATGAGGAATGCTCCCTTGATCCTCTCTAGTTAACTGAGAGATCTTCCCTGATCTTCTTACCTGATTAGGAGAGTCAAAAGATCATGGCAGGCAACTGCCAAATTTGATTTCAATCAACATGATCTCATCTAGAGATTTAATTTCATCTGGAGATTTAATTAGTCAAAATGACTATAAAGGACTCGCAGCGGAGTCGTTGCGTTGAGCTCATAGCAGAGCTGGGAGAAGTTTTTGGCGAAGCTAGAAGAAAGCTCTCAGCGGAGCTAGATAAAACTTGTGGTGAAACTACCAGTCAACCTTTTGCGCGGCTGCGTGGAGCTTTGAGGGAAACTAACTTTCTGCGGAGTTAACTGAGCATTTCCAGGCGAAGTTGTAAGTTAGCTCGCAGCGAGGCTATGAAGGACTTCCTGCGATGCTAACCAACTTTGGTTTCTCATACGAGACTTATCTCATGGGTTCGTGCGAGACTAAGTGTTGAGCTAACTTAGTGTCTCTGGACCTGCTTGGGCCTTCTCACGGGCTTTTAAGGATGATCTTGACTTACTGTCTGCTTCACTGGATTAGTAAAGTCACTTGAGATGGGTGAAGAACTGGTCGTCGGCTTGTCTGCCACTTGTCTTTTGTAGATGTCAACAAGTTAGACATTGTTCAGACCAGTTAGGAATCTTTTCTTTTTTAGAGTGTCAACAAGACCCCCTTCAAAGTTTTCGTGAATCTGCAATGGAATAGTTCAGATTTTGAAATACTTTGAACTGCTTTGATGGTGTGTGGGTATGAACATCGCCTTTGAGATTGAGTTCAACTTCGCCTTCATCCCCACCTTTAAGCTGGAATAAGTTTGCCAAGGAATTGTATCCGCTTTTGTGTACCTTCGCTCTTTTGGGTAGCCTCGCGCTTATGGGTAGCTTCACGCTTAGGTCTCCCGGTGTGGCTTCGCCTCAAATCGATCTAGAACGAAGTTCCTTTCCCGAGGCTAACTGTTTTTTGCGAGATACGAGAAGGATTGCTCCCTTTTTTGAGGTTAGAATAACCTCTCTTGCATTAACGAGAGAGATTATTCCTTTTTCTGAAGTTCAATTAACTTCATGTGTATTCACGGAGGGAAAGTATTCCCTTTCTCGAGGCTAAGCATTTAAATGCTTTAACTTCACCCGCATTCCTAGGCTTGAAGGCAGCGGCGTGGTCAGGCCATGAGGCCTATAAATAGGGCACTTGTAGTCCTTCTCAGAGAAATATACTTTTCTCTTTCTGAAAAGTTAGTTCAGACATCTCCTTATTGCCCAGGAAAAGAGGCTGAGGTCTCTGAAGTAGTAGGAACGCCCACTCTGGTCATTACCCGCCAAGAGCTTGTGAGTCTTGATCATCCAGAGACTTTACCAATGAACTAGTGACTTTAGAGAATTTACCTCCCTTAATTTTCTTAGTTTTACTAGCTATTTTAGGGACTGACTTCCCTTGACCTTTGCATTTGGCTGACTTTTAGAAAAGGGTTTCAGCCCTATTTTTCAGCTTCTTGGCGAAGCTAGCATCTCGCTCGATCAAGCGAAATATCTTTCCATGCAGAGTTCCTGCCTTGATCTGTTAAATCTGCTTGTTAAATCTGCCAATAGGCAAGGCTTAGGACCTGGCCTCTTCAAGGTTGAGCTAGTCTTGCCATATAGGTGGGGTCAAGAATGCATCCCTCTGGGTCAGTCTGGCCTGGCCATATAGGCGAGGCTAGGACTTGGTCCTTTTTTAAGGCTTCTCCAGCTAAACTGCCTTGGGCGGGGTTAAGACTTGGCTTATGCTAAGCTAGTCTATCATTATTGTGCAAGCGAGGCTTTCCTCTGCTTAGCTGAAATCCGTCTTCAAGGCACAACTGGGTAACTTTGCCAAAGAATTTTGACTTAGCACTTCACCCTCTTTTTGATTTGATGCTAACTTGTTTTCTGTTTACATTGCAGCGAATTGTGCTCGTCAATCTTTCGTCATGATGAAAGAGACCAAAAACTTTTCCCTTGATCTTCAAGTTGAAGTTTTGATCATAAACAGGAGGAACATATTGGAGCAGCTGACGCATGTTCCGAGAAGAGGTTGGCAGTTGCTTATCCGAGATGATCCACTTCGGGAAGGGGCTGGTAGTCGCTTATCCGAGATGATCCACTTCGGGAAGGCGAACGTCACCAGTAAGGTCTTGGATCCTTCCTTTATCAATTTTGATTTTGGAAGATCCAGTTTTCTGGTGGCAACCAATCCTTTATCAATTTTAATCAAAGAAGATCCAGCTCCTAAATGGCAATCAATCTCTTGCCCATTTTTATCAAAGAAGATCCAGCTTCTTCATGGCAAAATCTGCCATTAATCGAAGGATTACGGCCTCGTGCAAGAGGAAGGCCTTTCATGTTCAGTTGGTTTGGCTTATCACCCTGAAAGTAGATAAGACAACTTGTATGCCTATGAAGCAAAGATTCTGTTGTATGAAAGACAATCTTGATGTAGTATCAATGTATCTTTCCTTCTGAATCAATAAAAATATTTATTTTCTGCTTATCTACTTTGTTCCCCTCCTTTTCAATTCGAGAAAATCTGGAATGGATTAGCTTAGGTAAGTCTTTTTCTTGGGAGGAAATAAAAGTTCTTAGCAGAGCTAAGCTTCCAGCGAAGCTGAAGGCAGATTTTCAACTAAGTCAGGAACAAGTTTCTGGCGAAGCTATCACTGAATTTTCGCAAAGCTAGAGATGAGCTCTTAGCGGAGCTAAGGCTCGTCTTTCAGCGAAGTTACTCAAGCGTCACGCGAGGTCAACGCTGAACTCACAGCGGAGTTAGCCCTGTTGGCCCAGAGGCCTTCCTCTCTAGTTTTAATGATGATTAACTCATGTAGTTATGTTTACTAATAATCTTGTAATTTTAGTTTCAGATCATGTATCAAGATATTAGTTGGTGATTAGCTTCAACAAAGGAGTTTTTGGAGCTTTTCATAGTGATTCCGGTGCCCGAGCTTCAAGATCACTCGTTAGCACTCGGTGGATCAAGTTTTGAGACCAAGCCGACTTGAAGATGAAGATCGTCAAGAAGACTTAGGATCCTAGTGTTTAGTATGTTTAGATCCATGTGTAAAGATAAGAATAGTTGATATGCTCAAGTGCACAACACACACAAGTTTTATGTTTTGATTTTGGTTTTCATGAATAGATTGTTCAAAACAAGTTTAATTGGTTTATGTATAGTAGATATATTCTTTCTATACATGCATGCTTAACTTTTAAACAAACTTATTTTGATTTTCCTATTCATGTATTGAAAAATACAAGTTTGACAAAATACAAGTTTTGATTTTTGGTAAAAATGATAAGACACAAAAATAGTTTCATATGCTTGATATTTGAGCTAAACTTTTTATCACAAGTTTATATATCAATGCAAATGATAAAACTATTTTGGAGATTTTTACAAGACTTAAAAGAATTTTTAGAAATATGTTTAACTGTTTTTCTGAACCAGTCTCTGACCCAGACTGCGGCTGACAGGCCAGGTCGGCTGACCGGACGGTCGACCGAACTAAGGGCCAGTCGACCGTTGCGGTCGACTGACGTGCACAGCCCTGTGCACGTTTGTCAGACACAGGGCCGGTCGGCCGGTCGGCCGACCGAATCAGAGAGCCTTGCTCTCTGTATCTGGGCGGTCGACCGAGCGGTCGACCGGAGCAGAGAAGTCTGCTCTCTGTATCTGGGAGGTCGGCCGGGCGGTTGACCGTATTGCCCTAACGGTCATATTTCTGACCGTTGGCGGTCGACCGGGCGGTCGACCGCAAGCCTGTCAGGCTGCCAGATCAGCCTAACGGCTAGTTTTCTTTTGGGCCTATAAATACCCCATCTCTTGGGGTGTTTTGATAAGACTTTTGAAAAGAAAATTTCAATATTTCTCTAGTATTTAAACAAGTTTTCAAAATAGATTTTGTGCTCAAAAGATTCATTTGTTTGTTTTAAAGTGTTTTGTTTATTTCAAAGAAAATAGGTTTTTGGGAATTGTTTCTTGATCTAAAAATTCTATATTCATTTGGTATTTTTCCCAAGAGATTTTCTTTGATCAAAACACTAGTTTTCCACACTTGAGCTTATCTTCTATCCTATTCTATTAGGATCTTGTTTTGTGGAAAAGAGGAAAGAGAGATTATTTGTGGTTGAAAGAAACCACTTGTTGTAAACACCCTTGCTTTTGTTGTATCCCTCTTTGGTAGAGGTTGATCGGGTGATTGGTTTGCTCCCTCTTTGGTAGAGGTTGAGATTGTGTTTGCTCCCTCTAGTGAGAGGTGGAGTTTGGTTGTAACCCTCTTCGGTAGAGGTGTTTGTTGGTTGTTGTTTGGCTACGGGCCTACCCCTCGGTTGTGAGGCGGTGTTTGAGAGAGGAGTTCGGTACTCCCTTTGTTGTAACAAATCCTCCTCGGTGGAGGTTCCCTCGGTGGGAGATAGTGGATTAGAAATCCTTCTCGGTGAAGGCGGGGACGTAGAGCTAGGGGCTCGAACCTCGAAACATATCTTTGTGTTTGCGTTTGATCCATTGTCTCTAACTCTCTCTCTCTTTTATTTGTGCATAACATTATTCATATTGCCATATCATTCATACTTGCTTGCATTTGTGCCTTGCATATTTCATATTGCTTATCATCCTTATATGTTTGGCTTGTTATTTGTGTGTGCCTCACTTGTACTTAACCACAAGAGCTTCATATAGCACCTCAACCCATATCTAGGGGAATCAAGAGGAGTTAGTCCAGAGCCCTTCACGGGGAATTCGGCTACACTTGTGTGTTGTACTAAGTGTGTTGTAAATTTGTTTTTAAGCTTCCGCATTTAGCGCATTTAGTTTCTAGATTAGCATTATCACCTATTCACCCCCCCTCTAGGTGATTTACAATTGGTATCAGAGCCTACGCTCCTGATACTTAGGCTTAACATCTTAGGAGTGAGATCCTTGTTTGTTAATCTATCATTTGCATTTGCTTGTTTGAACACATATAGCTTGGACCCATGGACTTCATGACCCCACCTATGTTTGACCCTTCCAACATCATTGTTTGGAAGACTAGGATGTCCGTTTATTTACTAACCCTAGGATATAAGTTTCACCTTGCCATTACCAAGAAATCCTTCCTTAGTGATAGTAAGCATATAGGAGCCAATGCACAAGCCCTTGAGGCCATTAGAAGCACGCTTCCTAAAGAATATCTTATGCATGTTTCTAATCTTGATTCCGCCTTTGCAGTGTGGAACAAGTTGACAACAACCACCACCTCCGAGCTTCAAATGCCAATCCAACAAGAGGAGGAATCTAGTGGAGAATCCGAGCCACAAAAATGCTATATGATCCAAGGGAATGGCTCCCTTGAGGTACAATCGAAAACTCAACTAGATAGTCTTGATTCTAGTTCTTCATGTGATGATCATATTGATGCCCATGCTTTAAATGAAGAACTTTCAATTGTTTGTGAAAAATTGTTTGAAAAATATAAAATTTTGAAAAAGAAAAGTCTAGGCCTTAACAATGATAATAAAGATTTGTTTTCTAGACTTAATATTGTTTTGCAAGAGAAAGAGAAGATTTCTAATGAAAGGGATTCTTTGAAATCTCAACTTGAACTTACTTTAAAAGAAAATAAATTTTGAAGAATAAAAATGATTGTGAAAAACTTTTAAAGAAAAATGAAAACTTGTCTTCAAAAATTGATTTTGTTTTAAAGGAGAATGTTGCGTTGAAAAATAAAATAATTTCTATTTCAAATGATTTAAATGTTTGTTTAAAGAAAATGAAGTTTTGAAAAATAAGATTGATGCACATGTTTGCCATGCTAGGGTAGTTCCATCTAGATCACCTATTGCATGTGCCACCTCTTCTTTAATTGAAAAAGATATATCTATGCTTAAGAAGAGTGTTGATTGTTTAGGCTCCACTTTGAGCCAATGTGTTGTGGGCCATACACGTTTGGAAACTTTATTTCGAAAGAAACAAGTTCCATCTTTTCATGCACACCCTCCATGGCATACACATGCTTCTCACGGACACCATAACATGATGTATGCTCATATGTACACTTGTACATATTGTGGACGTAAGGGCCACCTTGCTAAATTTTGCTATGATCGTATACATGTTTTAAATTTAGCAAATAAGTTTGTTTGGGTTAGAGAAGGGACTAACCCCTATGGACCAAATAAGATATGGGTACCAAAGACCACCCTCTTATATTTGATGTAGGAGTGGGCTCTCACATGACGTGAGAGTAGCGGTACCTTGAAGTGGATGCGTTCCGAGCTTCATGGAAATCATTTGGATGCATCACTTTCAAGGAATGTTTGGTGGAGAGGACCACCATGTTTTGGAGACAAGGAAAGTTGCCTTCTAGGTTTTGGTAACGATTCCTAACTCCTTATTTTTGTTTACATGCTTTCATATTCATTGTTTATAGCATGTTTTATTGTTTTGAGATTATTATGAAAATGCCATGATTATTAGACTATTGACATGCATGTATAGCCTTTGAGACACCCATGTTTAATATGGATCATTATTTTGTGTTCTCACCGTTTGTTTAGCTATCATGTTTATCATAACTCTAATAACATGTGGATTTACATAATAATCATGTTTATATTTATCATGATGATTTTATCTTGTTTTTGATGCTTCATGTTTGAATATATGTTTAAATGTTAGTTTTCATTAAAACTAGGTATATATTTGTGTATATAGTGGGACACAAATAAATCTATATATGTTTGAGCTTGAATGCTTATTTGAACCCATTAGATGTGCTAGTATAGTCTAGTTTTGATGATCCATGCATTTTAAACTTGTATACCCATTTTTGGATTTGTTTTATGATCATGTGTTTTCATTTCATGTATATGTCTATTTTGCCAAACTTTAAGATATACATGTATACCCCTTGAGTCATTTGCTTTTCATGCAAATCTTTATTATAGACTCAAATGTGTTTAAGGATATGTATGTATACTTTTTGTGTTGACAAATCATACATGTACCTTGAAATGAAATTTGTTTTATAAAAATTTAGTTTTTCATGTTTCCATTTAACTTCATGTATATGTCCATTTTATCCAAATTATTGTTTATACACATATACATCCTTTTTGAGCCACGTGCCTTCATGCATATATCTTTGTGGACTCGTTGTGTTTGGATATGTATGTATACTTTAGTTTGTATAGGACATACATATACCTTGAAGATTAAATAGTTTTGATGAATTTCATGTTTTCGTGTTTTAAGGAATATTGAGCTTATTGTCCATCTTTCATGATTATAATGTCCATCTTTCATGATTATAATCTTCACATTGTATTTGTACACTCACATTTATTGTTTACTCATGTGTTTGTTTTCATGAGTCATATTTATGCTTAATTGATTATGAGTGTTGACTATTTTGTGAATTTCATGTTTATGAAAAATAATTTTTTTTATTCCTTACTTGAAGGATTTCGTACTAGTTTACAAATCTTTCATTTAACTAGTTCGTATTCTTCATTTTGGTAGAGTTTTTCAAACATACCATATTTTTCAAATCTATTTTTGAAAACTCCTACCATCCATGGGTGGCTGGATGGGAGATCATGCTCATGTATGCTTTATATTGAAAATCATTTTAAAACTTGTACATGGTTGGGTGGTAGATAATATGATGTATACACTTGATCATTATTGTTGTTTCAATTGGTATCATTGAATTCTTTCAATTGGTATCAATCTTGACATTTCTTGTATACTCATATATGTTTGTATGTATGTATGCTTTCATTTCAAAGAATATCAATTTCAATTGGTATCTACTTTTCATACATATATATTTTTGTTTATGCTAAGCTTGAATTTTAACTTTGTTTCAATTGATTCAATTTTCAATTGGTATCTTATTTCAAGCCTATGCATGTGTTTTGTTGGTATTTCATAAAGGGGGAGAAAATTCGATTTTCATATTTACAATTGGTATTTGTATTTCCACTCCCTTGCTTTATGATAGAAAATAAAAATTTTTAAATTGATATCTTATACTTAAAAAGAAAAATACTCTCTTTTGATATCAAAATATTTTAAAAATTGGTATCTCAAAATTTTGTTTTAGAAAATAAATATAAAAGTTTTGATTTATATTGCATATATGCAAGGAGAGCTTAACATCTCTTCTACATATAGATTGATGATGAGTGTATCTTGTATTGAAGAGCTTGACAATCTCTTCTTTATGTGGTACACGTGTGTAGGGGGAGCTTCACATCTCCTCTTATGCATTGCATAGTGTATGTTATGTGAATTAGGGCTTGTCATCCCTCCTTCTTGTAATGTATCTATGTAGGGAAGCTTCACATCTTCCTCTTCATGAATGTATATAGCATATACCATTTATTTTATTGATCTATGTTTACTTTCAATTGGTATCAAGATGCTACTTTGACATATTTTCAATTGGTACCTTAATTGATTGTCACCCCTATTTAGTTTTTGTTTTTGTTTTAGACAAAAAGGGGTCAACAAATTAAAAACAATGTTCTCATTTTTAATGTTTTTTTATTAACCCTTTGTTGATTCTTTGTTTCGAACAAAAAGGGGGAGAAAAATTTATTGATTTGGTTTTGCTTTTACCTCTTATTGATAATTGTTTTCTTTGTATTAAAAAGGGGGAGAAGGTTTTGTTTTGTTTTGTTTTAGTTTTTACCCCTTTGTTGATGATTGACAAAAAGGGGGAAATTATTTGAGAAGTTTTATATATGCATATTTATGTTTTGCATATATTAAGTTTAATTTAATTTAATTTTAATTGGTATCTAGAGCATGTTTTGTTTTTTAAACATTTCATTGTGTATCTAGAGCCTTTTTATTGTTTATGCATATCTATGCATGTTTCATGTTTAATATTCATTGCATATTTATGTTTATTTGTTTTATGCATGGTTAAGGGGGAGCTTCTTTGAAGCTTAACTTTAATCCATGCATATATAACTCCATGAGTTTTGTCATCATCAAAAAGGGGGAGATTGTTGGCCCGGAGGCCTTCCTCTCTAGTTTTGATGATGATTAACTCATGTAGTTATTTTACTAATAATCTTGTGATTTTAGTTTCAGATCATGTATCAAGATATTAGTTGGTGAATAGCTTCAACAAAGGAGTTTTTGGAGCTTTTCATAGTGATTCTGGTGCCCGAGCTTCAAGATCACTCATTAGCACTCGGTGGATCAAGTTTTGGGACCAAGCCGACTTGAAGATGAAGATCGTCAAGAAGACTTAGGTATTCTAGTGTTTAGTGTGTTTAGATCCATGTGTAAAGATAAGAATAGTTGATATGCTCAAGTGCACAACACATACAAGTTTTAAGTTTTGATTTTGGTTTTTGTCACGCCCCGCTTCTCAAAATACACAAAATTGAGTACGTGACAAGAGTCGGCGACGTATTTTCAATTAAAATACGCTAAGCCTCAATGCAGTAAATCAAAACATAAAGTTCACAATTAGTTTGAGGAGAAATATGAAGGTGGAGAGAGTTGTACCAGGGTTTTTCTTGAGGTAGAAGATGAGGGAGATGTTTAGGTTTTATATAGGCTATAAGAAATTTTTAGGAACCTGGATTCTAATTAGGCTAGATTAGCAATTTAGATAAGAATGGAAAGTTGTAGAAAAACCTCAAAAAGATTTGATTTAGATTTGAAATTATAGATTGAATAGTTTATTAGATTCAAATTTAATTTCGAATGCTCTTAGATTACACGCCAAAGTGGCAGGATGGTTAACTCTCTTCTCTCTCTTGTTGGGGACCTAAGTTCAATCCCCAGTGCTAGCATATATATATTTATTATTATTATTATTATTTTTTTATTTTTTTTTGGTATATAAAAAACAAGAGTATTACATTCTACCCACCTAATAATAAAATTTCGTCCTCGAAATTTAAATTCAGGCGGGGAAAGAAATATACCTAATTATCACGGAAAAAGGTGGGGATAGCTATCGCGGATGACATCTTCCCGTTCCCATGTTGCTTCTCTTGGAGGTCGATTGCCCCAAGATACTAGAACAAGTGGAATAGTCTGCTTCTTCAATTCCTTGGTAGTCCGATCTAGGATAACCGTAGGCCTCTCAGTGTAGGATAGGTCCGGCCTAAGTTCCAACTCAGAATGATCCACCACATGACTGTCATCTCGGATATACCTCCTCAGCTGAGAAACATGGAAGACATCATGCACGCCATCTAAAGATGGGGCAATGCTAGCCTATAAGCCACCGCTCCCACTCGCTCCAAAATCTCAAAAGGTCCTATAAACCTGGGACTCAGCTTCCCCCTGTTGCCGAACCTGATTACTCCCCTCGTTGGTGATATCTTTAAGAATACTTTATCTCCAATCTCAAACTCCAGTGGCCTTCTGTCCAGATCTGCCCATTTCTTCTGTCTATCCTGAGCTGTCTTGAGGCATTCTCTGATAATCTTAACTTTCTCCACTGTCTGAGTTATAATCTCCGGTCCCAGTAGCCGCCTATCACCAATGTCGTCCCAACACAAAGGAGATCTGCATTTCCTTCCATACAAAGCTTCAAAAGGCGCCATCTTAATACTAGCCTGGTAGCTGTTGTTATAAGCAAACTCCGCCAAGTGTAAATGATCCTCCCAAGATCCCTTGAAATCTAGCATGCATGCCCTCAACATGTCTTCGAGAATCTGAATCGTCCGCTCCGATTGTCCATCAGTCTGCGGATGATATGCAGTGCTGAACTTCAAGCGGGTCCCCAAACTTTCCTGAAGACTCCTCCAAAAGTGGGACAGGAATCTAGTGTCTCTGTCAGATACTATGCTAACTGGCACACCATGAAGTCTCACTACCTCCTGCATGTACTTCTCCGCTAACAACTCGGTAGACTGACCCAGTCTGAAAGGAATGAAGTGTGCTGATTTCGTGAGACGATCTACTATAACCCATACTGCATTATTTCCCTTCTGGCTGCGAGGTAAGGCAGTGACGAAGTCCATAGTAATATGCTCCCACTTCCATTCCGGAATCGGTAGAGGTTGAAGTAGTCCAGCTGTCCTCTGATGTTCAGCCTTCACTTGTTGACACACCAAACACTTCGCCACATACCGAGCAATCTCCCTTTTCATTCCATGCCACCAGAACTGCTGCTTCAGGTCTTGGTACATCTTCGTCCCCCCTGGATGTATGGAATAAGCCGAGCTATGGCTTCAGCTAACACTTCTTGCCGAATCTCTCCCTTCGGCACACAAATTCTATTGTCGAAACGGAGCGTTCCATCCACATAGATCTGCATATCTGACCTCAATCCAGCTTTCACCTGCTCCCTGAATTCTTGCAACTTGGGGTCTCTGTCCTGTGCTTCCCTGATCTTCTCTAATAAGGTTGGTTGAATCTGTATAACCATCAATTTCCCAGGAGATATTGCTCTTCGTATCACCATCAAGTCCATCCGTCTCATCTCCTCGAATAATTCCTTCTGTTGAGTGATCTGCATTGCCATAGAAGCTTCGGGCTTTCTGCTCAAGGCATCAGGTACTACATTGATCTTTCCAGGGTGATACTGTAGATCAATATCGTAATCTGCCATCAACTCTAACCATCTCCTTTGCCTCATGTTTAGTTCCTTTTGAGTGAAGATATACTTCAAACTCTTGTGATCAGTGTATATCAACACTTGATCTCCCAACAGATAGTGCCTCCAAATCTTTAAGGCAAAAATGACTGCTGCAAGTTCTAGATCATGTGTAGGATAATTCTTCTCATGACGCTTAAGCTGTCTGGACGCATAAGCTATCACATGACCATGCTGCATTAGCACACACCCCAAACCTCGCCCTGACGCGTCACTATATATGACCATACCTCCAGTCCCGTCAGGCATCTTCAAGACTGGGGCCGTGATCAATCTGTTCTTCAACTCTTCAAAAGTAGCAGCACACTCCGCAGTCCATACATACTTCACTCCCTTCTGAGTAAGCTTGGTTAGAGGCCCTGCAATCCTTGAGAAATCCTGCACAAACCTACGATAATATCCAGCCAGTCCTAGAAAACTTCTGATTTCTGTCGCTGACTTCGGGACGGGCCAATCCTTCACTGACTGAACCTTACCGGGATCCACCGTGATGCCTTCACCTGAAACAATATGACCTAGAAAAGCCACACTCTTTAGCCAGAACTCACATTTGCTCAGTTTGGCGTAAAGCTTTTCCTGTCGAAGGGTCTGCAACACAATCCTCAAGTGCTCTGCATGTTCTTCTTCATCCTTAGAATAAATCAAGATATCATCTATGAATATTACTACAAATTTATCCAGAAATGAAGAGAATACCCGATTCATCAAGTCCATAAAAATTGCTGGGGCATTGGTCACTCCAAATGGCATAACTAGGAACTCGTAATGACCATAACGAGTCCTAAAAGCCGTTTACGGAATGTCTTCCTTCTTCACCTTCAGTTGATGATATCCAGAACGAAGGTCCAACTTCGAGAACACCTTAGCTCCACAAAGTTGATCGAATAGGTCATCAATCCTGGGCAAAGGATATTTGTTCTTGATGGTGACCTTGTTCAATTCGCGATAGTCAATGCACATCCTCCTGCTGCCATCCTTCTTCTTCACCAACAACACCGGAGCTCCCCACGGTGAAACACTAGGTCTGATAAATCCTTTATCTGAGTACTCTTGTAACTGCTTCTTCAGCTCTGCAAGCTCCACGGGTGCCATCCGATACGGTGCCTTAGAGATTGGGGCCGTACTGGGAATGACATCTATGGAAAACTCCAGGACTCGGTCTGGCGGCAATCCGGGTAGGTCTTCTGGGAATACATCTAAAAATTCTTCCACCACTGGCTTCGGCATCTCCTCGGCTTCTGTGATGACGCAATCTCCTTGATGCTTCTGTCTGGATGCCTTAGATTCTCCAACAAACTGAAACTCTGGTTGATGCGGAATTCGGAATATTACACTCTTATTCCGACAATCAATTACCGCATGATACTTGCTAAGCCATGTCATACCCAAGATCACATCGTATCCCCCAGTGTTTATCATAAACATGTCTGCACTAAACTCCCTTCCACAAATCACTACAGAACAAGATTTGCATAATCTACTAGTAGTTATGATCCCATTTCCCGTACTAATCTCCCATGGAGTATCCATTTCATAACAGGGTATAGAATGCTTTGTTACGAAACTAGTAGATATATAGCAATGTGAAGCACCAGAATCAAATAGTGATATGACTGGAACTGAATAAACCAGAATAGTACCTGCCACCACCTCCTCTGATGCCTCTGCCTCTTCTGCAGTCAGATTGAAAGCCTGGCCTCTCCCACGTCCTGCTCCTGCCCTCCTCTGGGACTGTCTGTACATCTGTCGTGGTGGAGGCAATGGAACTCCTCTTGCAGGTACTGGATTCTTCTTGGCTGTTTCTGATGCTAGAGCAACGGGCACGATACTTCTTTGATCTTTGAACGGACAGTTCATTAGTTGATGATCTCTAGCTCCACAAGCCAAGCATAGTTTGTTCGCCCTTCTACACTCCCCTCGATGATGCCCCGGTAGCTGACAAAATCCGCATACAATTGTCCGCGGAGAAGGAGTAAACTGTTGCTTGTTATGTGGAGCTCCGCCGAATCTGGATGTAGGTCTCTTAATCACCTGGTCAAAGGGTCGCTTCAGCGGCCTTGCCTGCACCTTGCTCTTATTCTCCTTCTCTACCACCTGCTCCAAGCTACGGGCAGCACTGAGAACCTGAGAGTAAGTCGTCAGCGGCTGTGTGACCAAGAACTTCTGAATATCCAGCCTCAGACCTTACTGAAAGCGGTTAGCCCGATCTTCCTCCTCTGCCACCATGTATGGAGCGAACCGGCTCAACCTTAAGAATTCTGCAGCGTACTCATCAATGCTTCGACTCCCCTGTTGCAGATTGATGAATTGTTGTTCCATTTCCCTTCTAGCTGTCTTGGGAAAGAACCTCTCATAGAAGCTGTCCATGAATTGCTCCTAAGCGATTGGTGGTTCCAACCGCTCTTCCTCCGCAAGCCACCATGTCCGAGCCACATCTGTCAGCTGAACCTTGACTACCTCAACTTGCTCGTCCTTGGGAATACGAGCTGCAGTTAAGAGATTAGTCATATCAACCAACCACTGTTACGCATCCAACGGCTTTTCAGTACCGGCAAAGGTGGCCGGCTGCAACCTCCTGAAGTCAGAGATGTTGCCGGGCTTTGGTTCCCGAGGTGCCGTTGACCTCTCTATGGCCGCTGTGGCCGTCTGTTGAGCTGCCAACAATCCATCTCGAAGGAGTGCTGTCTGTTCCTGTTGAGACTCCATCATACCACGGAGCACTCCCATCAAATCAGTGGCCTCATTACGAGCAGCAATACGAGAGGAGGGAGGTCGTTGGGCCATTGCTCTGGAAAAATCAAAATAAAATTTAGGAAAAATATATAGATATGCTTCCAATATACCATAAACATTATTGTACTTGTAGCTGGAGTGTATGATTTTTAACATTGTCGGTAAGAGCTTGGCTATTAACTTAATTATACACCCTAAATATAACCTGGCTCTGATACCAAGAAAACCCTGTCACGCCCCGCTTCTCAAAATACGCAAAATTGAGTATGTGACAAGAGTCGGCGACGTATTTTCAATTAAAATACGCTAAGCCTCAATGCAGTAAATCAAAACATAAAGTTCACAATTAGTTTGAGGAGAAATATGAAGGTGGAGAGAGTTGTACTAGGGTTTTTCTTGAGGTAGAAGATGAGGGAGATGTTTAGGTTTTATATAGGCTATAAGAAATTTTTAGGAACCTGGATTCTAATTAGGCTAGATTAGCAATTTAGATAAGAATGGAAAGTTATAAAAAAACCTCAAAAAGATTTGATTTAGATTTGAAATTATAGATTGAATAGTTTATTAGATTCAAATTTAATTTCGAATGCTCTTAGATTACACGCCAAAGTGGCAGGATGGTTAACTCTCTTCTCTCTCTTGTTGGGGACCTAAGTTCAATCCCCAGTGCTAGCATATATATATATTTATTATTATTTTTATTTTATTTTATTTTTTTTTGGTATATAAAAAAACAAGAGTATTACAGTTTTCATGAATAGATTGTTCAAAACAAGTTTAATTGGTTTATGTATAGTAGATATATTCTTTCTATACATGCATGCTTAACTTTTAAACAAACTTATTTTGATTTTCCTATTCATGTATTGAAAAATACAAGTTTGACAAAATACAAGTTTTAGTTTTTGGTAAAAATGATAAGACACAAAAATAGTTTCATATGCTTGATATTTGAGCTAAACTTTTTATCACAAGTTTATATATCAATGCAAAATGATAAAACTATTTTTGGAGATTTTTACAAGACTTAAAAGAATTTTTAGAAATATGTTTAACTGTTTTTCTGACCCAGTCTCTGACCCAGACTGTGGCTGACAGGCCAGGTCGGCCGACCGGACGGTCGACCGAACTAAGGGCCAGTCGACCGTTGCGGTCGACTGATGTGCACAGCCCTGTGCACGTTTGTCAGACACAGGGCCGGTCGGCCGACCGAATCAGAGAGCCTTGCTCTCTATATCTGGGCGGTCGACCGAGCGGTCGACCGGAGCAGAGAAGTCTGCTCTCTGTATCTGGGCGGTCGGCCGAACGGTCGACCGTATTGCCCTAACGGTCATATTTCTGACCGTTGGCGGTCGACCGGGCGGTCGACCGCAAGCCTGTCAGGCTGCCAGATCAGCCTAACGACTAGTTTTCTTTTGGGCCTATAAATACCCCATCTCTTGGGGTGTTTTGATAAGACTTTTGAAAAGAAAATTTTTAGTATTTCTCTAGTGTTTAAACAAGTTTTCAAAATAGTTTTTGTGCTTAAAAGATTCATTTGTTTGTTTTAAAGTGTTTTGTTTATTTCAAAGAAAATAGGATTTTGGGAGTTGTTTCTTGATCTAAAAATTCTATATTCATTTGGTATTTTTCCCAAGAGATTTTCTTTGATCAAAACACTAGTTTTCCACACTTAAGCTTATCTTCTATCCTATTCTATTAGGATCTTGTTCTGTGGAAAGAGGAAAGAGAGATTGTTTTGTGGTTGAAAGAAACCACTTGTTGTAAACACCCTTGCTTTTGTTGTATCCCTCTTTGGTAGAGGTTGATCGGGTGATTGGTTTGCTCCCTCTTTGGTAGAGGTTGAGATTGTGTTTGCTCCCTCTAGTGAGAGGTGGAGTTTGGTTGTAACCCTCTTCGGTAGAGGTGTTTGTTGGTTGTTGTTTGGCTACGGGCCTACCCCTCGGTTGTGAGGCGGTGTTTGAGAGAGGAGTTCGGTACTCCTTTTGTTGTAACAAATCCTCCTCGGTGGAGGTTCCCTCGGTGGGAGATAGTGGATTAGAAATCCTTCTCGGTGAAGGCGGGGACGTAGAGCTAGGGGCTCGAACCTCGAAACATATCTTTGTGTTTGCGTTTGATCCATTGTCTCTAACTCTCTCTCTTTTATTTGTGCATAGCATTATTCATATTGCCATATCATTCATACTTGCTTGCATTTGTGCCTTGCATATTTCATATTGCTTATCATCCTTATATGCTTGGCTTGTTGTTTGTGTGTGCCTCACTTGTACTTAACCACAGGAGCTTCATATAGCACCTCAACCCATATCTAGGGGAATCAAGAGGAGTTAGTCCAGAGCCCTTCAAGGGGAATTCGGCTACACTTGTGTGTTGTACTAAGTGTGTTGCAAATTTATTTTTAAGCTTCCGCATTTAGCGCATTTAGTTTCTAGATTAGCATTATCACCTATTCACCCCCTCTAGGTGATTTACAAGCCCTTGGCGGGGCTGAAGTAAGGCTTCTCAGGAAGGCGCTTAGGCGCCATTTCAAATTGATTTGAAACGGCCGCCTGCGCTCCTTTTGAGGAGTCAAAATTAAGACATTTTATGTCTATAAAAGTCCAATTGGGCTGAGAGAGAGAGAATCACTTCTCCTTGAATTTTCAGAGAAACAAGTCTCTTTCTCCTCTTTCCCTTTCGTTAAGATTTTCAGAACTTTTCAGTTCTTCCATGGCTCCCAAAAGACGAGCAGGCAAAGAGGTAGAGATAGCGACCTCTGTGACGGAGGGGCCCTCTCCTCCTCCAGTTATCGAACGCCCAATTGCGGGTAGGAATTTTTTCCTTATATTTGGAGATTTTCATCTCTTTTCGAAGCCATTTATTGGCTATTTCATGGTGAATCCGAAGTGATTCATCATGCTCCAGTGATGTCAGGGAGTTGCTCTCCCTTAATTCAAATCCACCGAATTTTTAGGGGATTTAATTCCCCTTCAATTTCGTGAATTGAAATTTAGGAACCGAATGATTTTTTTCTCAGCTTCTCCGCGAAGCTAACCCTTAGAACTGTCCTCGTTCCATCACATAGCAGGACGCGAAGCTAGCTCTTGAAGCATAGCTGGGAAAAAGACCTTAAAGTCTTTTGAACAGTTTTAGGCGCAGGTGCCTTTCCAGCGAAGTTAGCCCTTGGGGGCTTCTTTGCATTCTGTTCAGTGACAGAACGCGAAGCTAAGCTTCTGGAGTGAAGTAAACACTTGGACATTTTCTGCATTCTGCGTTCGTGCAGAGTGTGAAGCTGAGCCTTAGGGCAAAGCTAATGCTGGGCTAGCTTCGCTCGGAGAGTGAAGCTATACCTTAGCAAAAAAATTTTGCTTTAGCTTTCTTTTTCTTCAGCAAATGAACTAATATGATTTCTTCTTTCTTTTGCAGCGCACAATACTCCGGGTCCTTTGAACAGTCTCTTCGGAACAGCTAGGGGACTGAATGGCAATGTTAGCCTGCAATTTCAGGGGCAAGCCTCATTATTCAGCGAGCGGAGCGCTCCTGGCTGGGATGCCCTTATATACGTCGGAGATGAGCGTACTATGAGGAGCATATTAACTACTGCTCCCCTCGAGGATTGTGACCGAAAAATCCATCGGAAGCCCGATTTCATGTTTGGGGATGCAACGCCAGACACTAATTATCAGCTGCTGGCCGGAGAAGGGCAGTAGATTTTCAATCTGGATGGCAAGAAGTATTATCTCCATCTAGCAAGCGTCATTTTCCATTGTTTTTCTCCCAATATGTGACGAGGGTTCGAAAGATGCAGTGGCAGTGACTCGGACTACTGACTCCGTTCACATGGGAAAATTAAGAGCTCTGTCCCGAGGTTATACAAGGGCGGGTCCTCCTCGCTGCATATTGGGTCTCCACCCCGAGAATGTTCTCCCAGACATCCAAGTGGGAAAAATCCCGCTGTGGCTCAGACTTTTGAAAACCAGTTCTTCAAGGCTCTTGATAATTACCCAGTCACTGATTTCAGGACCCCTTGGGTAGATTCATCCCCCAAGGCCTGATGGAGGGACTTGATCTTATATGTCTTGGCCCATTTTGAAGAGGATCTGGAGAGATTGGAACTCTACAAGGCTGTCAGGGTAACCTATTATGGCATCCAGATGAGTGTAGCGAACTTCTGCGTCATCTTTGAGTTATACTGTCCAGCTAAAGGGACTTTCTTCACCCTCGTAGAAGAATAGGACATGGCTTTGCATGAGATGTGGGAAGTCTCTGCTCTGCCCTTGGGATCTCTCCCATATGAAGAATATTTCCTGTGCGAGGCGGAATTGGCACTTCTGGAGAAACAGGAGCCCGCCTTGTTCGAGATTTACCGGGAATTGATGTGCCATCTTTACATCTACTCGAGTATGCATGGGAGGCATAAGAGAGCTTCATGCAGTTTGAAGAGCTGGGAGAATTATTTGTTCCCTTCCTTAAGCAGCTCACTGCGGGGTTGCGGACGAGGACATTTTCCGAAGGATACAAGAACACTCCCAAGGGGTATGATTTTGGAAGAAGATGATGGACCCTATGAGAAAGGTGATATTCTCTGGAGTTTTCATCACCAGGCTTGTCGACCGATATCCCGGAAGGCACTTTTGGCCGGTTTTTTATCGGTTTGGTTGAAGAGATGTGTGGTGCCATCTCCTTCTGGCGACGTCATTCTTCCAACTGTCTTATTACCAGCCGTTCATTTAGTCCATGATCGTTCCCTTAGACTTCTCCTAGCGATGGTGTGTTGTATTCAGCGGGGCCTTCGTGCATTGATGGAGGCTTTCTGTAGGCCACCACCAACGAAAAGGAAAAAGGCACTATCTTGCCATATGACGGACCAAACCCCAGGATCGGTTTGCCATACACCTATTTGATAGCATGGTTCGCTCTTCACTGCCCTTCCATTATCCAAGCCGGTGAGGAGCCTCCAGAAGGTGTGCGGATGGCGCTTCTCCGTCGATTTGAGGGATGTTCGTGGTCATGGACTTATGTGGCCGCGGTTCGCAAACTGCTATGCCGGCATGACGTCTACAGTCTTTTTCGGTGCTTACCCTATATTCGCGATGCAGGTTATGGCGAAGAATTCAAGGATGTAGGAGATGGGCAGACGTCGCTGAGGCGGGGGGTCTTCGAATGGCTAGTTAGCATCCGGCCATCCCATCTGGTGTACAAGAGCAGGGATACCTACTACTTGGAATCCTATGTTCCGAGTCAGTTTGCTTGTCAGACCAACTATATGTAGGTAACTCGAACACCAGCCTGGCCTTTATGGGGAGCCTCATTGATGGTGCTCGTGCCTGGCGGTTCTACATCGCTGGCTGTACTGAGGCGCGGCTGTCATGCCTCTGAGGACTCCGAACCTTCAGACAACTTTGGGATTCTGTCAGTGGTACAGAACTTCAAAATTCACACCAATCGGATTTTCTATTACTTATTTGGTGTGAAATTGATCTCTCAGCGGCTGAAACGGAAAGTCACCGAGAGGGGCGAGGGTAGAGGGTCCGTGTGCCATGCCTTGGGGAGTTCGAAGCTACTCCGATAGTGAGGCTTCAGACGCGGAAAGTCCCTGCTTTGAGGAAAACGCAAGTGTTGAGGTTCCACCAGATGCTCCTGGTGGGGTAGGCACAGCCCCCATGGAAAATGTAGAGGTAGAAGAAGTGGAGGAAGAAGATCCCGACGTCCACTTCAAACAAAAACGGCAGGGTGGATCTCGCAGGAAGAAGGTAGTGAAGAAGCCTCGTCACTACACTCCCACCGTTAGTACAGAGGGTGAATCAGCCGCGATGTCTCCTCCTCCCGCTCCGTTAGTCATTAAGCTATTGGCTCTGAGGCAGACTTTTGATAAAGCTGTTCCTGACCTGAGTAATATCAGTTCTATTCTTGCGATTTATACTTACATATATTTCATGTAACTCATTCGTTTATCCTATGATTCAGGAACCGAGACGGCGAGAGAACCGAGAGCCGAGGCTTTAGGAGGTGATCATCTGTTCACTTATAAAGAAGGTGACGAGGCTAGCTACTTCGTCGTCTCAGAAGACTTCAGAGGTGACGCGGCTGATGTCGGTCCTTCGGGTGTTGGGACCTCTAAAGGAAGTCCCCTGGCTTCCAGCTCTATAAGATGGACCACAGAGGGTTCGGCGAGTGAAGGTGAGTAAGCCGTTCCTCTTGACTCTACCAAAAATTTTTCTATGGAGCCTGAGGGGATTGATGCTGCCGTCGAAGAAGTTCAGAGAGAGATTGCAGCTGAGGCAGTTGAGGCGATATCATTTCTCGGTAATACTCTGATCTTTTGTGAGTAAATCTCTCATGATATTCATTATGCCTTGCTCAAACAAAGTCTTGCCACAGGTGTTCCGCCTTTAGATGCATCGACTTCAAGGGAGCCGGCCAATCTTTCTAAGGGAATCAGGGTGAAGCAAGTACTTCGATTGCAACGGATGCTGCTAAGTTGGATGTCTTGTATCATGACCTGCCCTCTTATCAGCCCGATCCGGTCAGTGAAAAAGAGGCTGAGGGGATAGTGGTTACGGAACCAATCTCACTTTCAACTACATCGGTAAATAAGATGTCAGTGATTTCGCCAATGCTGCCCATCTTGACAATAGCGGATCTGAAAGTAATTACCAGTCCTACTTCTCCAATACTGGTTGTTGAGCTAGTTCTCTTGAAAATAGTCACCAGCCCTACTTCGATTGTGGCTAGTGTATTGGTTTCAATAAGGACTCCTCCAAAATCACCGGCGCTCCCTCATATTGCTCTAGCCAGCGCTTCTGCCATCCCCTCTATAGTTATGTCAGTGAAACTGGTGGAAGCTTTGCCTTCAGGGGCCACTCGTTCACCGAGAGTAGTTGAAGCTGAGAATGAATTTGTGGCTGAGCTAGTCGACAGCTTTTATAAGGGTTTGAAGCGATCTGTTGCTTTGGTCTTGAAGGGCTCGACTACCTCGTTCTCTGCTTTGAAGGTGGTCCTCTCTCGAAGTATTGACAGCATTCGAGACTTTGAAATGGATGACCAAGCTGCCACATTAGAGCTTCTGGTGGAGAGTCTTGAGAGGGATGTAGACGAATGGCGTCGTCTCAGCCATTCAGATTTTGACTCCTCAGTTAATGAACAGCTTGACACCTCGCTGCTCAAATGCGTGAAGCTCATCTTGCCGCTCAGGAAGCAGCTAAGGCAATTTTTTCAGATTTGAAATCCCTAGAGACAAGGAAAGTAGAAATTGGGGATGCCATAGATGCGTCTAATAGTGCTCTTCTCGACGCTTAGGATAAGATTGAAAGGGCCAAGGAAATGATCAAGAAAGACAATCTTCTTTTGTCCAGGCTGAACCAATGCGTCTTGATGAGATCACTCGGCTAGAGCAGCTTAAGGCTCAAAATGACGAAGTCCTGCAACAGAAGCTAGCACAGAGGGCAACTTTGGCTGAAATTGAGGCTCGTTTGTCCCGGACAGTGAGCTTTAATGAGGCTGAGTTTAGGTCGCGGGCATTCATCAGAGCTGCTGAGGAGACAAAGAATAGGCTGGTCATCCTTGAAGAACGGATCAAGTCTTACGAAGCACCCTCGTAGCTTGTAATCCATGTATCCATGTATCCCTCTTCTGGAATCAATAAAAATTAATTTTATTTGACTCCTCTATTGTATTTTCAACTTGCTTTATCTTCTGAACTTGTAATTCTTTACTTTCAAGTTGTATATAATGGTATAACTAATCTACTCAGAGGTGATAAACTGATAGGATTAGTTACAAATTTGAGAAATGTCTCGACTCAAATCATATTGAGATGAGAATGGAAGAGATGAGCTTGACGATCTTTACTGTTCAGAGGTAAATATTAACGTAACAGATTAAAGATCATCGGATGATTTGGACATGATGATTAGGAATCACCAAACACGAAGCCTTGTCGTTCAAAAGTGATGAACTGGACATAACGACAAAGAAAGATAAGATTAGATATTCATTGGTTCAGAGGTGACAACCTGGACATAACCGATTAGAAATTATCAAACTCGGAGTGTTTACTGTTCAGAGGTGACGAACTGGACATAATAGTAAGCAAAAGAGAGACTTGGCTATCTGTCGGTTCAAAGGTGATGAACTGAATATAACCGATTGAGAAGCCACCAAGCTCGAAATTTTGTCATGCAGAGGTGATGAACTGGACATGATGACAAAATGAAGGTAAATCCGATTTTAGGGACTCGACTGTTCAGAGGTGATATACTGGACATGATAGACTAAGCAAGTTAAACTTCGAATCCGCTGCTAGAGATAGTCGCATTAACTTAGCAGCTAGCCCACTAAGGGCTGCAAGAGTGAATTAGATCTGGGCACCTGTCAGTTCAGAGGTAATATGGACATGAGCAACTAAGAGACATCAGGCTCACAATTCGCTATTCAGAGGTAGTCATATTAACATGACATCAAGAACTCCTGACCTTGGTAGAGGGAAGGAGAACAAAGTTATGAACTTATCTATTCAGAGGTGGTGAACTAGACATGACAGTTGAAGTACCATAAGAAGGGAGATCTAGGTATCCGTCAGTTCAGAGGTAATATGGATATAACTAATTGGGAATTGATAGACTCAAAGCCCTACCGTTCAGAGGTGGCGAATTGGACATAACGGCTAAGGAATAGTCCCTACTGGACTGAAAGATGAGACTTGGTTATCTGTCAGTTCAGAGGTAATATGTATATAACCGGTTGAGAAACTATCAAGCTCAAGATTTCTACCGTTCAGAGGTAACAAGCTGGATATAACAGTAAAATAAATAATCCATGGGGAAAATAGGATTTGATTATAAATTCCATGAGAAATTGATATCTCCTTCAGATGTTATTTGAAAGAAATTGTCAGAGGTATATTGTTAACGTGACAGCCAAGAGAGTCTATTGGAGACTGAGTGAGAAATAATAAACTTTGAAGAGAGTCTACTAGAGATTTGCTGGGGAGCTGAGAAATATGAATCTCATGAAAGATTATATGTCAGAGAACTCCATGGGAATTTGTAAAGCAACTTGTCAGAGGTATAATGTTAACTTGATAAGGATTCATTTTACTGTTAAAGGTGTTTGATTATAACAGTAATTTGAGTGGACTTGTCATTCTATTGAAGGGAATGACAAGCGGAATTTATTCACTGAGAAAGTTGACCAATTCGCAGGGATGTTGGTTTTATCCGCGAGGGAATAAGCCAGAATCCCACCATCAGAGGTTTAATGTTAACATGATAGGTTGACTCGTCATTTCACAAGGGATATGAATACCTTTCTATGTGGTCTTACCATTCCATGGACGGGAATTGGTAAGTGATTTTGGAGAGGGAATCAAATGAGAACAGGTCCCTTAGGATTTTTAGCAAACCCTCAGCTGTCAACGAATTTGATATGCCTTTACTAACTACCGTTTGAGTCGGGCTAGTCATGCTATTCCCCTCAGCATGATGAGTTGTCAAGGACTTATGTTGGGCTTAAAGGCCAACATTTTCCTCTATCTTTAGCCGTTAGAGGTGTTAGATTATTTTGTTACTTTGAGTAATGTAATGCTTCCCCTGGGTTTTTACTCTGTAGGTGAGTTGGGGATTAAAGAGTTAAGTCTAAAACTTTATGGGGAATTTGTCAGGTAGATCAACTTTCCTCGTGGAGCGTTACCTTTTGTTTATCAAGACTCTGATTCTCAGCTGATCTTCGTGCCTAGATATGGAGTACAAACTTCATAGGAAATATATCGAGTAAGTCGAGATTCCTCGTGGAGTTTCACTTTTGTTCATCATAATTAAGACTTTAATCAAAGCTGATTATCGAATTTGAACATGAATATGGAAACAATAGAACGGTCCAGTAAGGATGCATCACGAACCTTCTTCAATGATTTCGGCTCATTCAAAATCATTGTGAAGCTGAATTGATTTGCCGAAAGAAGAATGCAGAGATGGTTGAAATTGATTCCATCTGTAGAAAGAGACTCTTTGAGGAGATGAAACAGTCAGATGAGTCCGATTTGATGATCAGAGGTGTAATGTTAACATGATAATGTATAGTGAAAAGGGAACACCTAGAGAGGGGGTGAATAGGTGTTAGTGCTAATCTAAAACTTAATGCAAAACTAAGTACGCTAAATGCGGAAGCTAATGCAAATTTTGCACAAACTAATACAATACAACAAGTGTAGCCGAATTCCCCTTGCGAGGCTCTGGACTAACTCCTCTTGATTCCCCTTGAAATGGGTTGAGGCGCTATGTGAAGCTCTTGTTGGATGAGTACAAGTTGGGCGCACACACACAAGCAATCCAAGCAATGTGCACGCACAATCAAGCCAAGCAATCAAGGATATAACAATATGGAGTATGCAATGGCAACACAAGCAATGTATATAATATGCTATGAAAGAATAATGCTCAACACAAGCAAATATGATATGATGTTATGTATGATGCTTTGCACAAATAAATGAGAGAGAGTTTAGAGACAAGTGGATCAAACGCAAACACAATGATATGTTTCGAGGTTCGAGCACCCTTACTCTACATCCCCGCCTACACCACCGTGTAGGATTTCCAATCCACTATACCGTCCACCGAGGACTCCCACCGAGGGAACCTTCACCGAGAAGGATTTTTAAAACAATGGAGTACCTAACTCCTCTCTCAAACAAACACCTCCTCACACAAGAGGGGTAGGCCCTTAGCCAAACAACAACCAATCCACCTCACACTTGAGGGATACAAACCAACAATCAACTCTACCTCACCAAGAGGGAGTAAACACTAATCTCCACCTCACAATAGAGGGAGCAAACCAACAACCCAAATCACAACCTCAACCTCTACCGAAGAGGGAGCAACCAAGAAATCAAGGGTTTACAATAGGTGGTCTCTTTCAACCACAAACCTCTTTCCTTTTTCTTTTTTCACAAAACAAATGATCCTAATAGATTAGGATAGAAGATAGCTCAAGTGTGGAAAAACTAAGTGTTTTGATCAAAGAAAAACTCTTGGGAAAATAGCAAATTGATATAGAAATGAAGAACAAGAAATCTATTCCCAAATCCTATTTTTCTTTGAAAATAACAAAACACTTAAAACAATAAAGATGAATCTTTTTGCACTTAAAACTCTTTTGAAAACTCTTTTAAAACACTAGAAATAGTCAGGAAATTTTGGCATCAAAATCTTAGAGAGAAACTCCAAACAATGAGGTATATATAGCCCCAATACAAAACTAGCCGTTAGGCTGATGTGGCAGCCTGACTGGCCTGGCGGTCGACCGGCCGGTCAACCGTCCAACGATCATATTTTGACCCGTTGAAGCTACCGGTCGACCGCCCGGTCGACCCAAACAAACAGAGAGCAGAACTCTCTGCAGCGGTCGACCGCCCGGTCGACCCAAACAAACAGAGAGCAGAGCTCTCAGACCCGGTCGACCGGTACGGTCGACCGAGTTTGTGTCTGCCAGACGTGCACAAGTTTGTGCACGTCGGTCGACCCCATGGGTCGACCGGCCCTTGGTGCGGTCGACCGGTACGGTCGACCGACCGACCTGTCAGCACAAACCTGGGTCAGAAAAACTGGAAAAAATGTTTTATAAAAATCTTTTATCTTTTCTGAAAATCCCATAAAACTTGTTTTAACATTTTATATTGAAACACAAACAAGTGATAAAAATTTCAAGACATATATCAATCATATCAATTCATTTTTGAGTCTTGCAAATTTTATCAAAAACAAAACTTGTATTTTTATCACCTTGATTTTTCCAAAACATGAATAGGATAGTCAAAATAAGTTTGTCTAGTAAGTTTAAAGCATGAATGTATATCTAGAACATATCTAATATACATAGGAATAGAATAAACTTGTTTTGATCTACTATCCATGAAAACCAAAATTCAAATCATGAAACGTGTGTGTTGTGCACTTGAGCATATCAACTATACTAAGCTTTACAAATTGGATCTAAACACACTAACTAAACTATGGATACCTAAGTCTTCTTGATGATCTTCATCTTCAAGTAGACTTGCTCCAAAACTCCGTGATCCACGAGCGAAGCTATATGAGATCTTGATGCTTGGGCCCTGGAATCACCAAGTGAAAGCTTCCAAACTCCTCTTTTTGAAGCAATCACCAACTAATATCTTGCTTAATGATCTGAAACTAAAAACACAAGATTATTAGTAAACATAACTACATGAGTTAATCATCATCAAAACTAGGGTGGAAGGCCTTCGGGCCAACAATCTCCCCCTTTTTGATGATGACAAAACTCATGGAGTTATATATGCATGGATTAAAGTTAAACTTCAAAGAAGCTCCCCCTTAACTCATGCATAAACAAATAAACATAATGAATATGCAATGAAGGCTCTTAAAACATAAATGCACATGTATATGCATAAACAATAAAAGGTTCTAGATACCAATGAAATGTTTAAAAACAAAACATGCTTTAGAAACCAATTAAAATTAAACTAAATTAAACTTAATATATGCAAACATAAACATGCATATATAAACCAAAATCTTTCTCCCCTTTTTGTCAATCATCAACAAAGGGGTAAAAACTAAAAACAAAACAAAATCTTCTCCTCTTTTTAATATAAAGAAACAACCTTCGATGAGGGGTAAAAACAAAACCAAATCAACAAATCTTTCTCCCCCTTTTTGTTCGAAACAAAAAAAATCAATAAAAGGTTGAAAACAAGAAAAACAATATTCTCCCCCTTTTTGTCTAAAACAAAAACAAAGTCAATTAGGGGTGACAATCGATTAAGGTACCAGTTGAAAATATGTCAAAGAATAGCATCTTGATACCAATTGAAAGGAAACCAAACAAAAAAATATTGATACCAATTTTTAAGCAAAACACATGAAAATCTTGATACCAATTGAAATTAAACATAATAAATTTTGAAGGTCTTAAACAAAAATTTTGATACCAATTGTAAATATTTTTCATTTTGAACATATGATACCAAATTTTAAATTTATTTTCTATCATAAAGTAAGGGAGTGGGAATCAAATACCAATTTAAAGATAAAATCAAATTTTCTCCCCCTTTATGAAATACCAACTAAAACAATGCGTAGGCTTGATACCAATTTAAAAATAATCAATTAAAACAAAATTGAAGCTCAAGCTTAGCATAAACACAAACATATATATGTATGAAAATAGATACCAATTGAAATTGATATTCTTGGAATTTAAAAACATTCATACATACAAACATATATGAGTATACAAGAAAGGTCAAAATTGATACCAATTGAAAGAATTAAATGATACCAATTGAAATAACAATAAGATCAAGCGTATATCTCATATTACCTAGCCTCCCAATCATGGTTCAAGTTTTAAATGATTTTCATTTTAAAGCATACATGAACATGATCTCCCATCCATCCTCCCATCGATGGTAGGGGTTTTCAACAATAGATTTGAAAATGTAGTTTTGTTTGAAAAACACTACCAAATTGAAGAATACCGTAACTAGTTATAAATAGAAAGATTTGTTAACTAGTGTGAAATCCTTCAAGTAAGGAATAAACTAAAAATAATTTTCATAAAACATGAAATCCACATGATAATCAACACTCTAATTCTATTAGGCATAATTTTGACTCATGAAAACAAAACATGAGTAATCAATAAAAGTGAGTGTACAAATACAATGTGAATATCATAATCATGAAAATTTTCATTAAGCTCAATTATTCCTTAAACATTGAAAAACACGAAAATCATCAAGACTTATTTAACCTTCATGGCATATGTATGTCTAATACAAACTAAAGTATACATACATATCCAAAACACAACGAGTCCACAAAATATATGCATTAAGGCACGTGGCTCAAAAAGGATAAACATGTATATCTAATAGTTTGGACAGGATAGACATATACATGAAGTTAAACGATTAAACACAAAATCAAGAAAATCTAAATCTTCACCAAAACACATTTCATTTCAAGGTATATGTATGAATTGTCAACACAATAAGTATATATACATATCCCTAAACACAATTGAGTCCATATCTAGATTTGCATGAAAGGCAAATGACTCAAGGGGTATACATGTATATCTTAAAGTTTGGCAAAATAAACATATACATGAAGTGAAAACTCATAAAACAAATTCAAAAATAGAATACAAGTTTAAAATGCATGAATCATCAAAACTAGACTATACTAGCACATCTAATGGGTTCAAATAAGCAATCGAGCTCAAACATATATAAATTTATTTGTGGCCCATTCTATGAACAAGTATATAACTAGTCTTAATGAAAACTAACATCTAAACAAGTAATCTTAACATGAAGTATCAAAAACACAATAAAGAAATCATCATGATAAAACTAAAACATGATAACTATGTAAATTCCCATGTATTAGATTCATCATGTACATTATAGCTTAAACAAACGGTGAGAACACAAAGTATGGATCCATATAAACATTGGTGTCTCAAAATGCTATACATGCATGTCAAGGATCTAATGAACATGGCATTTACATACTAATTCATAGACAATGAAACATGCTATAAAACATCAAAACATGCTAAAAATGATAAACATGGAAAGCATGTAAACAATAAATAGGAGTTTAGAGATTTATACCAAAACCGATAAGGGCATCTCTCTAGTCTCCAACACATGGTGGTCATCTCCACCAAATCTTCCCTTGAAAGTGATGCATCCAATTGATTTCCTTTAAGTCCGGAACGCATCCACTCCAAGGTGCTATCACTCTCACGCCATGTGAGAGCCCACACCTACATCAAAAATAATAGGAGGGGTGGTCTTTGGTACCCACATCTTATTGGGTCCATGGGGGTTAGTCCCTTCTCTAACCCAAACAAAATTCTTTACTAAATTGGGAATATGTAATCTATCATAACAAAATTTAGCAAGATGGTCTTTTCGGCCACAATGTGTACACGTGTACACATGAGCATACTTGTGTTGATGGTGTCCGTGTGGAGCATGTGTATGCCGTGGAGGGTGTGCATGCATAAAAGTTGGAACTTGTTTCTTACGAACCAAGGTTTCCAAGCGTGTATGGTTCTTAGCACATTGGCTCATAGTGGAGCCCAAACAATCTACCTTCTTCTTAAGCAAGCAAATATCATCATTAATCTTAGAAGAAGAAGTACATGCATTAGGTAGACTATATGAAGAGGCTACACTAGCATGGCAAACATGTGCATCAATCTTATTTTTCAAAACAACATTTTTCTTTAAACACACATCTAAATCATTTGAAATGGAAATAATTTTGTTTTTCAAATCAACATTCTCTTTTCAAACAAAAACAATTTTTGAAGATAAGTTTTCATTTTTCTTCAAAATTGTTTCACAATTATTTTTAGACTTTAAAAATTCATTTTCTTTAAGTGCAAGATCTAATTGAGATCTTAATGCATCCCTTTCATTATAGACCTCAACCTTCTCTTGCAAAACACAATCAAGTCTAGAATGCAAACTTTTATTTTCTTTTTCAATATCTAGACTTTTCTTTTTCAAAATCTTGTATTTTTCTATTAACTTTTTACAAACAATAGAAAGTTCTTCATTTAAAGCATGGGGATCAATATTATCATCACATGAAGAACTAGCACTATCATCACAATCTAAGTGGGGTTCCGAATGTACCTCAAGGGAGTCATTCCCTTGGACCATGAAGCATTGAGAATCGGATTCTCCACTAGATTCCTCTTCTTGAATTTGCACTTGAAGCTCGGAGGTGGTGGTTGTTGTTGTCAATTTGTTCTACACTGCAAAGGCGGAATCAATGTTAGAAACACACATAAGATAATCTTTAGGTAATGTGCTTCTAATGGCCTCTAGGGCTTGTGCATTGGCCCCTATATGATTGCGATCACTAAGGAAGGATTCCTTGGTAATAGCAAGATAAACTTTATGACCTAGGGTTTGTAAATAAACGGTCATCCTAATCTTCCAAACATGAATGTTGGAAGGGTCATACATAAGTGGGGTCATGAAGGCCATGGTAAACTAAATGTGTGCAAACAAGCAAATGCAAATAATAGATTAGCAAGCAAATGGATCTCACTCCTAGGATGTTAAGCCTAAGTATCAGGAGCACTAGCTCTGATACCAATTGAAAAGGGAACACCTAGAGGGGGGGTGAATAGGTGTTAGTGCTAATCTAAAACTTAATGCAAAACTAAGTGCGCTAAATGCGGAAGCTAATGCAAATTTTGCACAAACTAATACAATACAACAAGTGTAGCCGAATTTCCCTTGTGAGGCTCTGGACTAACTCCTCTTGATTCCCCTTGAAATGGGTTGAGGCGCTATGTGAAGCTCTTGTTGGATGAGTACAAGTTGGGCACACACACACAAGCAATCCAAGCAATGTGCACACACAATCAAGCCAAGCAATCAAGGATATAACAATATGGAGTATGCAATGGCAACACAAGCAATGTATATAATATGCTATGAAAGAATAATGCTCAACATAAGTAAATATGATATGATGTTATGTATGATGCTTTGCACAAATAAATGAGAGAGAGTTTAGAGACAAGTGGATCAAACGCAAACACAATGATATGTTTCGAGGTTCGAGCACCCTTGCTCTACATCCCCGCCTACACCACCGTGTAGGATTTCCAATCCACAATACCGTTCACCGAGGACTCCCACCGAGGGAACCTTCACCGAGAAGGATTTTTACAACAATGGAGTACCTAACTCCTCTCTCAAACAAACACCTCCTCACACAAGAGGGGTAGGCCCTTAGCCAAACAACAACCAATCCACCTCACACTTGAGGGATACAAACCAACAACCAACTCCACCTCACCAAGAGGGAGTAAACACTAATCTCCACCTCACAATAGAGGGAGCAAACCAACAACCCAAATCACAACCTCAACCTCTACCGAAGAGGGAGCAACCAAGAAATCAAGGGTTTACAATAGGTGGTCTCTTTCAACCACAAACCTCTTTCCTTTTTCTTTTTCCACAAAACAAATGATCCTAATAGATTAGGATAGAAGATAGCTCAAGTGTGGAAAAACTAAGTGTTTTGATCAAAGAAAAACTCTTGGGAAAATAGCAAATTGATATAGAAATGAAGAACAAGAAATCTATTCCCAAAATCCTATTTTTCTTTGAAAATAACAAAACACTTAATATAATAAAGATGAATCTTTTTGCACTTAAAACTCTTTTGAAAACTCTTTTAAAACACTAGAAATAGTCAGGAAATTTTGGCATCAAAATCTTAGAGAGAAACTCCAAACAATGAGGTATATATAGCCCCAATACAAAACTAGCCGTTAGGCTGATGTGGCAGCCTGACTGGCCTGGCGGTCGACCGGCCGGTCGACCGTCCAACGGTCATATTTTGACCCGTTGAAGCTACCGGTCGACCGCCCGGTCGACCCAAACAAACAGAGAGCAGAACTCTCTGCAGCGGTCGACCGCCCGGTCGACCCAAACAAACAGAGAGCAGAGCTCTCAGACCCGGTCGACCGGTACGGTCGACCGAGTTTGTGTCTGCCAGACGTGCACAAGTTTGTGCACGTTGGTCGACCCCATGGGTCGACCGGCCCTTGGTGCGGTCGACCGGTACGGTCGACCGACCGACCTGTCAGCACAAACCTGGGTCAGAAAAACTGGAAAAAATGTTTTATAAAAATCTTTTATCTTTTCTGAAAATCCCATAAAACTTGTTTTAACATTTTATATTGAAACACAAACAAGTGATAAAAATTTCAAGACATATATCAATCATATCAATTCATTTTTGAGTCTTGCAAATTTTATCAAAAACAAAACTTGTATTTTTATCAACCTTGATTTTTCCAAAACATGAATAGGATAGTCAAAATAAGTTTGTCTAGCAAGTTTAAAGCATGAATGTATATCTAGAACATATCTAATATACATAGGAATAGAATAAACTTGTTTTGATCTACTATCCATGAAAACCAAAATCCAAATCATGAAACGTGTGTGTTGTGCACTTGAGCATATCAACTATACTAAGCTTTACAAATTGGATCTAAACACACTAACTAAACTATGGATACCTAAGTCTTCTTGATGATCTTCATCTTCAAGTAGACTTGCTCCAAAACTCCATGATCCACAAGTGAAGCTATATGAGATCTTGATGCTTGGGCCCTGGAATCACCAAGTGAAAGCTTCCAAACTCCTCTTTTTGAAGCAATCACCAACTAATATCTTGCTTAATGATCTGAAACTAAAAACACAAGATTATTAGTAAACATAACTACATGAGTTAATCATCATCAAAACTAGGGTGGAAGGCCTTTGGGCCAACATATAGTACTTCTTTGATCAGAGGTATAGTGTTAACGTGATCATGGATAGCACTTGTCGTCGATTGGCATCAGGAGCGTGTCACCATTTGGATTCACTAGGTGATAATCTCCACTCAAGTAGACTGCCTCTACTATGAAATTTTGTCCTCATTTGATTGGTGGAATGACATATTCTAACCCCCAACGCGTTTCCTGACGTCATTGGTTGTTATGTCTCGTCGGCTATCAAATAGCGGTTGAGACAATTATCTCCTCTTCAGAGCCGCCGAGAGGAGTTACTGGTGCGGTGTCATCTGCTGCGAGAGACATTGCAAGACTTGCTTTTAGCTTTGGACTGGCTTGAGTCCCATTGTTTTAGCCGTCGATGGGATAAGACCCATGGCTTTTGGAAGTAGAGTTGACTACCTCCATACTCCCTTCCAAAAATAAGAGTTAGGCAGCGACCTTTTCATGTTCTGACTTCAGAGTCAAAACACCTGCTTCGATTAGTGCTTGAATTTTTTCTTTAAGGACATTGCACCTGCAAGTAGGATGATGAATCATCCTATGAAAAAGACAATAGTTGGGCCCGTTTGTTTGTCCCACTTCTCTGGGCGTCTAGCCTCTGGCAACTTAAGCTTATTGCCTTTGTAGAGCAAGTGGAAAAGTGTCGCCACATGCTCATCTTTGAAGGAGTATTGTCTCTGATACTCCAAAGTCCTGTTGGAGTTACCTTTCTTTGATCGAGTTCCTCTATATACTTTCAATGCTGATGTATCAGAAGATTCAGCCATATCATAGCTTTTGTTGTTGATTCCCCACCTGCTTTTGGGGGTCTCAAACTTTTTAGCTGATTTTTCAGCTATCTCGGCTTGTTTAATAAGCTCCTTCTAAGTGTGGGCTTTGATGGCTCCCATGAGAACTTCCACTTGATCGAGAAAGTTATGCCTACACGTCTGAAGCAACATAGGCAATGACATCCTGCAGGGCACATGAGAGAAAGGTTGTAGAATCTCTCTATGTAATCCCGTACAGATTCTCCTCCTTCCTGGACTGTCGAAAGGAGTGTGTCCATGGTCACCTCGGTATCATCTTCATAGAATCGGGGAGGAATTGGGTTTCCAAGTCGAGTCAGGAATTGATGGAGTTCGCAGGGAGACTCCTGAACCAATCAAAGGCTACCCCCTTAAGGGTGCCAATGAACAGTCTGGCCATGATAGCATCTTACCTATTATACTACCAGTTCACGATCGGAAGTAGTAAATGTGCTGATTTGGTGAGCTCTTTCCATCATACGAGTGCAACATTGATGGCTTGAACTTTGGCGGATATGGGACTGAATCCCATTCCAAGGGGCAAGGACAGACTGCCCCTACTTTATTCAGTTCATCCCTTTGGGTCAGGGATGCGATCTGAGCTTGGATGCCTTTGATCACTTTGGCATCGATTGAAGAGCCCTCCTTTGAATGATCTGTCTTAGGAGATTCATTGTTGTTGTTCTCCTCATTTACGTGATTACTACCGGTTGTGTTATCATTATTCCGGTCTGTCGGGAGCTGAGCTAATATTTGTTGGATATTGTCCAAGGCTTCTTGTCGGGCCTTGGAAGTCTGCTCTTGTGCCTCCATGCGATGACGGAGAACATCATCAATGTTATTATCAGCCATATTAGCTTATACAAATCTTGCCTGAACAGAGCTGATGGTGGCAGAGGAAGTATAGCCGCTGGCTTTTTCTTCATCATCTGACCATTGGAATTGGTGTCTCAATAGTTCTAGCAACATAGCTTCCATAATTATAGGGTATCGTAACTTGGAAGGCACCTTTTTGTTCGACCAAAACCTGACCTAAGATGGGGCTATAGTCGGGCTCTGGAGAACTGAATGAGGGAGTGCGAACCCCCTATTTCCTTCTTTGAGATCGTAGTAGATCCCTTCCTCTGCCTATCATGTTTATAGAGGCAGCTGCGAGGTGAGGCACCTTCACTATCTTCTTCTTTTGAGATTTAGGTTTCTCAGAGGTTTGAACCGACAGCTGGTTGAACACCGATTGCTAGCTTGGAGAAGTTGTGGGGATTGGTCCCAAACAACAGTTGACGGGTTGTATTGTCACAGGTTGACATCCCGCTTGTCCGCACTAGGATGGCGAGATGTGAACTGTCTCTTCAGAGCCGAGTTTCCACTTGTTGCTCAGATAATACTACAAGTTTGCGTTACCTGGGTCCAATTGATCCAACACGGAGACTCGAAGAAACTGGATGTTAGCCTACTTGGGTTGAGAAACCCTGGGCTTAGCCGTGAAGACTTTCTTTTGGGTTATAGGCGAAGCTAGGATAGCTTCCCCTGAAAGAGTAGCTTCGCAAGGTGAAGCTACTGTTTTAGCTCTGCCTTTGAAGGCGAGCTTAGCTCTGTTGCATGGAGTTCTTTCTGTGAGCGAGACTGAAATAACCTCGTTGTTAGCGCTCAGTGGTGCTTCCTTTTTAACTTCACGGCTAAGGTCTTTAGCCCTTAGTGCTTTGGTTTTGTCGCTAGCGGCGAGCCTAGTGTTGTCCAATAGTGCTGATGATGTAAGCGGGGCTGCAGCAGCCTCGTTGTTAGCACAAAGTGCTTTAGCCCTAGCGTCGCGTGACAAGCGTGGCTTAGCTCTGTGAAGAGCTGAAATAGTCTTACAGTCAGAGACTATTTTAGCTTCACAGGAAGCTAAATCAAGAGATCTATCTCTAGCCTCGCATGGGAGTACAGCTTTTGCAATCCACATAGTCTTAGCAGAGGCTGTTTTAGGTTTACAAGGAACCTTTATAGATTCGCACACAGTGTTAATATGCTGGCGTGTGGCTATGTTAGTCTCTGCTGAAACTATGCTACACTCGCATAGAGTCTGTTTAGCCTCGCCTGAGGCTGTAATAGGCTTGCAGAGAGCCTTATTTGTCTCAACAGAGACTTGCTTTCAAGAGTTAGCCAAAGGGACTTTGGCTACTTTGACCTCCTTGCGCACATGTAGAGGGCTTGTGCTACCCCCAGAGAGAAGTTATTCAAACCTCTCTTGGTCAAAGTGAATGACCAGTGTCTCAGCAATAGACCTGAAGATCTGGTCGTCGCATTGCGACACTTGATTCTCAGCAGTGGAGAATTTAATCCCCAGCGGAGTCGCCATCTTGTTTTCCATTGATTTTGCAAAGGGGGAACTTACAAAAGAGATCAAGGAGCTAAATTACAAGTAATTAAAAAGAAAATTACAGGTAGATCTCCTCTGAGATTTCTGAGAAAATGTGCCTGTAGGAATCTGATCAGCGCGCGACCACTTTATCCCTTTGATGATGCAATCAGTCAGACGATCGAACTGCCTCCTAATAGGACTCCCTTCTCACTTGGTTCGGGGAATCAGAGAACAGAGGATCGGTAGAGCCCTCTTGCTGCTTCTCGAGCCAATCTTCTCTCTCTCCTTGCCCGTCTCTCCCTCCCCTCCCTTGTGTGCCTCTGGTAGACTATTTATAAGGGGGAATAGGAGTATAATCGTCCATTTAGATCTGAAAACAGATTGAATCAATCCGTTTCGCATCCGGAAAGTAGCCTTGTTGCGAGGCTAGAAACAGTTTCTGAGAAGTTAGGAATAGCATGTAGCGCTAATACCTTGATTCGCTCCGCCAAATGAGAGATACTCCCTTGATCCTCTCTTTTTAATTGAGAGATCTCCCCTGATCTTCTTACCTGATTGGGAGAGTCAAAAGATCATGGCAGGCAACTGCCAAATTTGATTTTAATCAACATGATCTCATCTGGAGATTTGATTTCATCAGGAGACTTGATTAGTCAAAATGACTATAAAGGACTCGCAGCGGAGTCATTGCGTTGAGCTTATAGCGGAGCTGGGAGAAGCTTCTGGCGAAGCTAGAAGAAAGCTCTCAGCGGAACTTGTGGCGAAGCTACCAGTCAACCTTTTGCGCGGCTGCGTGGAGCTTCGAGTGAAGCTAACTTTCTGCGGAGTTAACTGAGCATTTTCAGGCGAAGCTGTAAGTTAGCTCGCAGCGAGACTATGAAGGAGCTTCCTGCAATGCTAAGCAACTTTAGTTTCTCATGCGAGACTTATCTCGTGGGTTCGTGGGAGACTAAATGTTGAGCTAACTTAGTGTTTCTGGACCTGCTTGGGCCTTCTCACGGGCGTTAAGGATGATCTCGGCTTACTGTCTGCTTCAGTGGATCAGTAGAGTCCAAGTTGCTGATTCGTCCATTTGAGATGGGTGAAGAACTGGTCGTCGGCTTGTCTGCCACTTGTCTTCTATAGATGTCAACAAGTTAAATATTGTTCAGGCCAGTTAGGAATCTTGTCTTTTTTAGAGTGTCAATAAAAGTTGAGCAGTTTTCTATTGAAATTATTCCAGGAACAACTCCCATCTCCAAAGCATCGTATCAGATGGCACCCACAGAGTTGGCGATATTGAAGGAACAACTGTAAGATTATTCAGACAAGGGTTTGATAAGACCAAGTACTTCATCTTAGAGAGCACTGGTGCTATTAGAAAATAAGAAAGATGGTGGCAAGCGATTGTGTATTGAGTGCAGAAAATAAAACAAAGCCACCATAAAGAACAAGTACTCCTTGCCCAGAATCGACGATCTTTTTGATCAACTTCATGGGGCCCAAGTATTTTCAAAGTTAGATCTGCAGTTAGGGTACTGATCGGACACTTATATTGCATATTTATCGTCACATTCCCATATTTTATCTTAATAAAAATCTGCAATTTATTCTTATTTATTCAAATGTGTGCACGCCTTTACTAAAGGAAATGGAAAAGAAACGAGCCCAAAAGCCAATTTAAATTCTGATCTAAATGATTTAAATTAAAATCAAGGATTGGGACAAATATTCAGGAGATCAACTGAAGTTCAGAGCAAACAAAAGATTACACCAAATGAAAGCCTATTAAAATTCAGATTTTATGAATCTATTCAGTTAGCTGAAGATCAACAGAGGTATTGTCAAATCTAGAAATCAAACTGAAAAACCAGTCGGATAAAAGGACAACAGAAGATTAGAAGACCTCGCTCCTTGGATGTGGCCAACTGGCCACATCCAGGCCGTGGACCCGTGTCAAAAGCCACGGATGGCCGCGGACCCGTGTCAAAAGCCACGGATCCGTGGCTCTATTAGGGAGTTTGGGGGAGTGTTTGCTCCCCCTATCTTCTCACTTCCTTTCCTCTTGCATTTCGCTATAAAAGCTGTACTTTTTGAAGGCCAGAGAGGACGATTGAGCAGAGATAAACTTTAGGCTAGGGGTCTATTCTAGTTTAGTTTAGCATTTTTTTAATGTAATTTTTAGATTTATTTATATAACTTATGATGGGGAGATTTCGCTCCTCGTTTTAAATTAACCGCAAGTGCACGGTCGTTCGATGTAGCACTTGAGGGTCTGTCCACAAGGACAGGTGGTTCTTATGATTTCGACACTTCTAAGCGAATTGGTAAAAGGTTTTGTAGGAGTTTTGTTCTGAACTATATGTTAATTTAGAAAAGTCTAGCACTTAGGATCGAATCCCCTAAGCTAGCATAAAAAATTTACATACTCATGCTAAAATTATTAGCACAAAAGAATCTAAATAAATAATCAATATTAGAAGTTAATCTAACAAATGGCACACTACTAATTAATTAAACAAACTAAAATAATTAACAAATAATTAAATTACCCTTACCTAAAAAACCCATGATTGCCGCACTCTTCTGCTCGTGCACACTTCACGAGGACAAGACACAGCGGCCTCATCCTTCTTGCCAAAACGAAGCCTAATTAAACCTAAAAAAAAAGTTAAATCAAAAACTAATCCTAAAACAAAGAATCATCCTATTGTTAACAAAACCGCGCAGCAAGCAAAAAGAAATTAATCCATGGGGGAAAAATCCAAAGCCTAAAGCTCTCTGCCAATTGCACATAGATCACCATAAAAAATTAATAACAAGTTCCAATAAAGACTAGAAGTCCATTCAAATGTGGCTGAACAAATTCACTTACAAATCAAAGAAATTCTCCCAACTATAAAAACTAAAAAAAAAAACCTAAAAATAATAAAACCTCAACCCTAGCTGACGGCCTCCCCAGCAGCCCTCTTTTTTTTCCCCTTATATAATAAGGATATTTTACAAAACAGCCCCTTAACAATTACATATTACAAATTAATTCAGTTTTGACTCAGGCTGATTTTTTAAATGACCAATACAGGCGGTCAAATGGAGGAATCAGCAAAAACTATCAACATGAAAGTTGTAAATCTTCGAATTCTCTTTCCGTAGATACCTGGATGACCATTTTTGAGATCCTGTAGCCAAAGTTATGGTCAAAATATCGCAACATGCTCGAAAAGCATCCTCCAATCTTTTACAAATTGCGGCGATTAATTGCTGAAAGTATCCAGATTCCTCTTTTTTTTCTTTTACCTATTCCCTACAAAATATAATCAAATATACCCGAGTAGCATTATTTATATACAAATAATAGATAATTAGGAGTATAAAAATGGTATAAAATCATGCTGATCAACTTAGAGGAGAGAATGAGAGTGAATATTCTACTAAGAGTGAGGTGTAAGTTGTTCTTCTTTTCTTTCATCATTACTTTATTTATTCGAAAGTTACACGTTTTATATTCTTCTTCTTTTTATTTTTCTTCTTTTGGTTTGATGATAATCCAAGCGAGTCTAATAGCATTGGACTTGTCTTGCCTTCGTGAGTGCCACCGATAGCTCATGATGATGGATTCCTCCCCAATGTTCATATCATTTCATACTTACTCATTGAAGCCTTGATGATATGATGTGGATGGGGACAGAATTAAATCTTATGGGTTATGCGCTGATCGCCTCCAAATCAAGATAAATGTGCCAACGATCCAAGGTAAGTTATCAATCGGAGGAGGTAAGTAAATATTTTAGTTTTTCTTTCTTTTCATTTCTTAGTATAGAACACACATCTTAAATCAACTTTTCTTTACTCTTTTTCAATTCTTTTTAACTTAGTTTCTAAATGCCAACGATCACCATCTTCTTCTATCTTCCACTTTCTTCTTAAATTACCATAGATTTATTTTCTTTTCTTTTAAAACATAGAAGAACTTTTAACCTGTTTTTCTAACTTAAAAAGAGAACTTATCAACATGCTTATAACACAATCCCTCCTTGTGGATCATGACCTGCATAACCACTTACAATAGCGGTAGAATTGAGAACCTTGCATTATTCTAAACTTTGTTTTTCTGTACACATGTTTAAACTAAACCAAATTTTAGCACCGTTATCGGGGAGAGACAATAAGTATTTCTTTTTAAGTTTTTAAAGGTTGAATTTTTTTTATTTTTATATACAGGGGCTGATTTAAAGTGAAAGAGAGTTGCAGAAATATAAAAGTGGATTTGGGACTCTGCTCTAGAAAGCAGAGTGCAGAAGCCCTCAACTTTATCGCACAAATGCGACAAAAGCTGCGTTTTCGCGGCAATTTGAGTGGACTACTCATCATCTTTCTTGCAGGTGAATGAATTGTAAAGTTTAGGTTTCTGCTACTGTTAATTTTGTTATTTAGCTTAATGTATGCACATTTTTAACCTCAATAGTAAACTATGTTTGTTAAATGCTAAAAAAAAAAAAATTAGGCTTTACATTTTAGGGCATTTATTTAATTCGTTTATATTTTTAATTTACTGTTAAAGAGTGCTATAGCAAAGGTATGTTTGCATCACATGTAGCTTATGAAACATACTTGTATGATTAATTGCTTGAGTGTTACTTATCTATATATATGCACACTTGCACTAAAACGAACTGAGAGCATATCCTTAAACAAGCTAAGGTGGGAAGTCATTACCCTCCCTTAGCCCAAAAATCATCTCCTCACTCGCTGACCAAGCCTAACTAAAACTGAGTAGACATTGGCCTTAGGGACATCTCGGACTCAAATATGGGACTGACCTAAGGGGAAAGTTGCTAGTGTTTGACTCTTGTAAATTGGTGCCAAAAGTTAGGGATTGAGAGGAGAAACCTCAAAGAATAGTGGTTTGGCATAATTAGGCCCGTTGCTTAGGCGCAGATACCTCCTACTAGTTTTTCTCCTTATTTTCCATTGATTTTGCGAAGGGGAAAACTTACAAAAAAAGGTATCGAGGAGCTAAATTACAAGTAATTCTCTGCAGTAAGAAGATTACAGGTAGATCTCCTCTGAGATTTCTGGGGAAGTGTGCCGGAAGGAATCTGATCAGCGCGTGATCACTTTATCCCTTTGACAATGCGATCGATCAGATAATCGGACTGCCGCCTGATGGGATTCCCTTCTCGCCTGGTTCAGGAATCGGAGAACAGAAGGTCAGTAGAGTCCTCTTGTTACTTCTCGAGCTGCCTCCGCTTGGGGAATTCCTTCTCGCTTGGTTCCAAAAATTTCTTGAGAGGAAGGAAGATCTTAGGGTATTAGCACCCTGAATTTATCCTTGCAGGATTAAAGAAGTAATTCTCTGAATTCTTGAAAGCGAGAGAGTAGATTTCCAATCTCCTCTCTATCCTTAGCCGTTTCTCCTCTCTTTTTCCTCCTTTTTTGCCGCCTTCAGCCTCCGTAGGCTATTTATAAGGAGGAATAGGGGTATAATTGCCCAGAAAATCTAGAAACAGATTGAGTCAATCTGTTCGACATCTAAAAAGTAGCCTCGCCGCGAGGCTAGAAACAGCTTTCGCAAAGTTAGGAATAGCATATAGCGCTATTCTCTTGATCCGCTCTGCTAAATGAGGGATACTCCTTTGATTCTTTCCAAATAATTGAATGATCTCTCCTGATATTCTCACCTGATTGGGAGAGTCAAAAGATTATGGCAAGCAACTGTCAAGTTTGATCTCAATTAGATTTGATCTCAATTAGAGATTTGATTGGTCAAAGGTGACCATAAAAGACCCGCAGTGGAGTTGTTGCGTTAAGCTCATGGTGGAGCTGGGAGAAGCGTCTGGCAAAATTAAAAGAAAGCTCTTCAGCGGAGCTGGGTAAGACTTGTGGCGAAGCTACCAGTCAGCCTTTCGCGCAGCTGCGAGGGGCTTCGAGCGAAGTTAACTTTCTGTGAAGTTAATTGAGCATCTCCGGGCGAAGCTGTAAGTTAGCTCGCAGTGAAGCTGTGAAGGAGCTTCCTGCGATGCTAAGCAACTTTGGTTTCTCATGCGAGACTTATCTCGTGGGCTCATGTGAGACTAAGTGTTGAGCTAACTTAGTGTCCCTGGACCTACTTGGGCCTTCTCACGGGCTTTTAAGGACGACCCTGGCTTACTGTCTACTTCACTGGATCAGTAGAGTCCAAATAATTGATTTGTCCCTTTTAAGATGGGTGAAGAACTGGCCGTCGGCTTGTCTGCCACTTGTCTTTTGTAGATGTTAACAAGTTAGACATTGTTCAGGTCAGTTAGGAATCTTGTCTTTTTTAGAGTATCAACACCCCTACCTGCCTATTAACTTGTGGTCAGATTGCTGCAATATACCCTCCATGGACAGTCTAACCAGTTAGGAGTCGTTTAGGACAAAAGTCTACCCTAACTTAGGCTAGGCTTTTCTTTTTTGTTTGTTTGTTTATTTTTATTTTGACATCTTTATGATATGAATTACAATTACAATTATTCTAATACATATAGTGATCCATATTTCACCCCAACCTCTTTCAATTTGGATATTATTAACCCGTCATTTCATAACTCTAACCAACTAAGTCTGCCGGATTGGTCTTATCTGAATCAATATATGCCCCGGTCTTAATATTATGAATAAGACTGGAATAATCATTACTACTCTTCACAAGGTCAGTGGGGATACAATTTTCCCGAGTCATACGGTCAACCATCTTACAAATATTCAGCTTCTTCTTTTCTAGAACAACCTATAGAGGAAAAAAATCAGATTTTGAAAAAATTTTAGAAGGTTTGCATGAGTCCGAGTGACAAGTTCAAAACATGAAGGACAGACAATCCCATCAAAATTTTTAAATCCAAGATCCCTACTCCATGTTTCAAGTGCCACAACAAGAAGAAGAACATATTGATTTGAAAAAGAGAATAAAAAAATATGATTCAATACCAAAATGATTCATGCAATCAAATTTTGACTGTACCCAGTCTATCAATAGGATAGAAGCACAAATGAGTCATTTGGTCAACATAATTAATGATAGGAATGAGAAAACTCTCTCTACCCAATTTTTGACCATTTCTGATTCCCCTAGCTATATTGATAGGAACAAAGAATCATGGTGTCTTGAAGATTTTAACCAAGATTCAATTCCACCACAACATATTGAAGTTGACCAATCCCAAACCTTGGACAAATTGGCAAGTTTTCATTTCAAGAAATTGAAATTGAATATGAATGTGATCCCAATCCACAACTTTGTGATTCAATTCTAATTTTTGAATCTATGTTGACTCTGGTATTATTACCCAATTTGGAGCCATTTTTTGAGCCAACATTGATTTCTGTACCTATAGATTTTGAAATTGAATTACCTATTTTGTAAAGTCACATTTCATTGATAGAAAAAGAATGTGAATGTTAATTTTTTGATTTGGACACAACTCTTGAACCAAAACTGACTCTCGAAGCCAAACTTGATTTTCTCGAGTTAGTATTGGTTCTCAAGCCTTTCATTCTTGAGGCAAATCAACCATTTCTTTGAATCACATTCTACTGTTGGACATAGGTTAGACCATAATGACTCCGTGATGATTTTTCAAGTTTGGTCATTTAAAGGGGATAATTTTTTTGTTAGTATCTTTCATGATCCTATTCCATTTGGGATTGTAAAAATATAAATAAAAAAAGGTCATAAAGATGGATTCCTTGATAATCCACAATATTTAGATTGGGTAGCAATGCTTGGCCCAATCCGACCACAACCTTGAGGTAACATATTTTCTTCCCTTCTTCTTTTTTTATGCATATATGCATACAATCATACATTGAGGACAATGCATGAGATAGGTGTGGGAGAGGATTCTAACAAAACATAAATTTTCTTTTAATTTATAAAAAATATATAACATTTCTTTGCTTTTAAAAACTTTTTGAAAAGAGAAACAATATTTTGGCCTATTTTTTGTAAGAAATTAAGTTAATTTTCAGGAATAGCAGAATCATAATTAGAATTTTTTACACTTGGTTAAAATAAGAGTATTTGTTTGATTTTTAGGATTAGAGAAGAAAATTTTGAAAAGTAATTTAGTTTTGTTATTTATCTTGATGAAATATATATATTTTATACACTTACACACTTAGGGTTCAAAAACAAAGATTCTTATGCCTTATAAAAAAGAAAAAACACTCACACATATATATATATAAAATCTTCTGATTAAACTGGGCATTTGTGCCTCATAAAGCATAAGTATTCACGCCTAAAAGTGATTCATGTGATTTAAAAAATCCTTAAGTTTTGTGGCCTTGTTTGCTCAAACTATTAAGTCCTTGAAGTGTTTTCTCACCCGGTGCTCAAAGACAGTCCAGTTTAAGAGTCACCGATCAAAGGCTCGTAACATGGGCAGATTAGAAAGCCTAATAGAACTAAGGGATAGTACCACCAAATATTAGGAAAAATAAGGCATAAGAGTCAGAGTTGAAGAACAACGCAAAATTTCACAGTCATGAAGGTGTATATGACTTAGGGTAAAATAATAGATTAAATGAGAAATGTAGTTTGACTTCTTACATTGTTTGATAATAAATTTTTGAATAGAGACTAAATTTAAGAATGAAAAGTTCAGTTTTTCTATATAACTTATAGATTACTTGAATTTTTTATAATAATAATTTAAATATTTTCTCATCTTTTCAAAATGCATTTGAAAATAATAATACTTTATTTCTCTTTCTTTATGGATTTTGTGGGTGTAGTCTACTGAAAATTCTCACGAGACAAAACTCGTCATCTAAGGGTAACGTATAGGTTTAACGACTTGTTACACATGCTAAGTGCAACTGTGATTCCTACGAAAGTAGGTTAGCTCTATTTTTCTTTGTTTTGCTTGAGGACGAGCAAAAGAAAGGTGTGGGGTGTGATCGGTCACTGATATTGCATATTCATTGTCACATTCCCATATTTTATCTTAATAAATATGCTACTTATTCATATTTATTGTTTAAATGTGTGCAAACCTTTACCAAAGGATATGGAAAAGAAACGAACCCAAAGCCCATTTAAATTCTGATTTAAATGATTTAAATTAAAATCAAGAATTGGGACAATTATTTAGGAGATCAACTAAAGATAGAGCAAAATAGAAGATCACACCAAATGAAAACCGGTAAAAATTCAGATTTTTATGAATCCATTCGATTAGCTGAAGATTAACAGAGGTATTATCATATCCAGAAATCAAACTGAAAAACCAGTTGGATAAAAGGATAACACAGAAGATAATAAGATCCTGTTCCCTGGATGTGGCCAATCCAGACCGCAGATCCGTGACTATTAGGGAGTTAGAGGAGCATTTGCTTTCCCTATCTTCTCACTCCCTTTTCTCTTCCATTTCGTCTATAAAAGCTGCACTTTCTGCAGGCCACAGGGGACAATTGAGCAGAGATAGACTTTAGGTTAGGTTTCTATTCTAGTTTGGTTTGGGATTTTATTTTTCTTTTTATGTAATTTTCATATTTATTTATATAACTTAAAGGGGAAAAGAGGTTCATGAGAGAATGAGAGTGAAGACTGTATTAAGAGTGACACCGATATAAGTTTTTCTACTCTTCTTTCAGCGTAAAGTTACACATTTTTATGTTTTTTCTCTTCTTTCTACTTTTTTTCTTTTGGCTTTGATGATAATCCAAGTGAGTTTAATAGCATCGGACTTGCCTTGCCTTGCCTTCATGAGTGCCACCAATAGCTCATGATGATGGATTCCTCCCCAATGTTCATATCATTTCATACTTGCTTGTTGAATCCTTGAAGATGTAATGTGGACGGGGACAAAAATAGATCTTATGAGCTATACGTTGATCGCCTCCAAATCAAGATAAACATGCTAATGATCTTAGGTAAGTCATCAATCAGAATAGGTAAGTAAATATTTTAGTTTTTTTTCCTTTTCATTTCTTAGTGGAGAACACACATCTTAAATTAACTCTTCTTTACTCTTTTCATTTCTTTTTAACTTAGTTTCTAAAAACCAACGATCACCATCTTCTTCTATCTTCCACTTTCTTCCTAACTTAACCATAGATTTATTTTCTTTTCTTTTAAAACATAGAAGAACTTTTAACCAGTTTTTGTATCTTAAAAAGAGAACTTATCAACACGCTTTTCTAACGCAGTCTCTCTTTGTGGATCATGATTGGGATAGCCACTTGCTACAGCGGTAGAATTGAGAACCTAGTCCTATTCTAAACTTTGTATTTTTGTGCACAGGTTTAAACTAAATCAGGTACAATTTGTAGAAGGTGAAAAAGGATGACATCCGGAAGATGACATTTAGGACTCGTTAGGGTCATTGGGAGTTCCTGGTCATGCCTTTTAAAGTAACCAATACCCCAGCAGTTTTTACGGATTTGATGAACGTCTTTTTTTCATATTTAGATAAATTTGTTGTGGTTTTCATCGACGACATTTTGGTCTACTCCAAGAATGATAGATAACATGCGGAACATATGAGAATCATACTTCAGATACTCCGGCAGGAGCAGCTCTATGCCAAACTAAGTAAATATGAGTTCTGGCTGAAAAGTAGCATTCTTGAGCCACGTTGTTTCTAAGGAAGGAATCTTAGTAGTCCCTAGCAAGATTCAAGTAGTGAAAGACTGGCGAGTTTCAAAATCAGCAACAGAAATCAAGAGTTCCATTAGACTAGTCGGGACTGCCGAAGATTCGTAGAAAACTACTCCAAGATTGCAACCTCGTTGACCACGTTCACCAGAAAGGGAGAAAAGTATGCATGGTCTGAGGAGTGTGTATCTGCATTTGAGAAGTTGAAAAACAAATTGATCACAGCTCCAATCTTGAAAACGCCCTCAGGAACATGGAGTATGGTTATCTACAATGATGCATCCGGGAAAGGCTTAGGGTATGTGTTGATGCAGCACGGACACATAATAGCCTATGCGATTAGGCAGTTGATGTAGATCACCTAGAGGGGGTTAATAGGTGACAAACTAATTTAATGCAAACTAATACGGAATTAAAACTAATTATGTAATCTAAAAACTATTAGGCTAACACACAAAGTATATCCAAAGGGTACAGTTGAATTCCTGGTGAAGGGCTCTAGACTAACTCCTCAAGATTCGTTTAGATTAAGAGTTGAGGTGCCACTATGGCTCTCTTAGTTGAATACAACTATGAGCAAATAATTTCAAGCATATAATAATTAAGCACAAATATATCAAGCATATAAAAAGATAAACAATATAAGCATGTAAGATATATAAACACAAGTGAGAGAGAGATGAGCAATCGCAAATTTGGGAGAATTGTTTCGAGGTTCGAGCACACTTGCTCTACGTCCTCGCCTTCAACATTATGAATGATTCCACTAGAATCGATACCGCAAGATCAACACACGCAAGCACACTAGCTTGCCGAGGTCGTACCTCTACACTGAGCTCCTACAAGAACTCGTCACAACAAGAACTCACTAGCTCGCCAAGGCCTCAATCTCTACAACACCTCAAATACAAATTAGAACATGTGGTGATCCCTTTTCTTGATCACCAACAAACACTCTCACAATAAATGATCTCTAGAAGATAAGTATAGCAATGGAAAGCTCAAGTTTGTATGAGAAAAATAAGATAGAGTTGTGGTGAAAACTCAAGAAATCTCTTTTGAAAAATATTCCAAAAAACTCTCCTTTTGATATAGAAGTTTTAGCCCAAAAACATGTGGAGAAAACCCAAAGAGAGATGGGAAAAACTAGCTTTAAAACTTCTCCAAAATCTTGTATAAAACTAGCGAAAACAAGCCTCTTTTATAGAGTTAAAAAAAACTAGTCGTTGGCGCCAAACCCTAGGCCAAATGACCTGTCGGTCGACCGGCCAGTCGAACGGCCAATGGTTATATTTATAATCTTTGGGGTTGCCGAACGACCGCCCGGAGTATCGCACCCAGGTCTTGACCTGTCGGTCGACCGAGGTTAGAATCAGATAGCAGTGCTCTCTGGCCGGTCAATCGATCGGTCAACCGGGGCCAGATCCAGAGAGTAAACTCTCTGGATCGGTCGACTGTCTAGTCGACCGGCCCGCAAGCCAGGCTATGTGCATATTTCTGTGCATATCGGTCGGTCGCTCGGTGGACCGGTTGGTCGACTGCCAGAAGCCTAGGTCTGATTTTAAGGGATTAAAACTTGGTCATTTAATATCTTATAAAATCACATAAAATCTACAAAAAGAGGTTCATGTATATATTTGAAGAACAAATATGTGTGATCAATATTCAACACATATTATAAAGTAGTTGAACTATTTTTGCGATATAAAAATTTAGCCTTAAACCAAGAACTATATTTTTCAAAATCAAGCTTCAAATTGAAAAATGATTTTTTTAAAATTTTTTCAAATACAAAAACAAGATATTAAAACTCATTTGAAGTATAGTGTGTATGAATATGATCCAATACACATATAAGATAAAATATCTATCTTTTTGACATTAAGCTTTAAACAAAATTTTGATAAATACAAAACTTAAACACATGATATAGAAACATCAAATAAGTTTTTCTAAAATTTTGAACCATCAATGTGTATGGATGAAATCTAAAACATATATAAAATATATAAACTTGTTTTGAAGAAATCTAATCATGAAACATAAGAATGTATACTTTGAAGCTCAAAATCAAAATAGTATTTTCTAAATCAAAGCTATTTTATGAAAACACATAAATTTTGTGTGTGTACATAAACTTAAGCAAAAAATAACTAATCTATCATTTATATTTTATCTAAAATAAAAATTCTTAACACTTACAAAACTAGACTCAAGTCATGAAAATCTTCTCTTGAAAGTCTTCTCTCCATCTTGACTTGGTCCAAACCTTGATTGAAAGAGTTAGACTTCTCTTGAGTACTCGATGTGATCTTTGAAGCGTGAGCTCTTTAATCAACACGCGCTAGTTTCAAAAATTGACTTCGAATCTTTTATTGAAGCTAAACGCTGACTAAGATCTTGATCAAATATCTGAAACTATATAAACATAAGATCATTAGTACTATAACTATATGAGTTAATCATCATCAAAACTAGAGTGAAGGGCCTTTAGGCCAACAATCTCCCCCTTTTTGATGATGACAAAAACTCATGAAGTTATATATGCATGGACTAAATATAAACTTCATAGAAGCTCCCACTTAACTCATGCATAGCAAATAAATATAAAGATATTCAATGAAGGCTCATAAACTAAACACAAATATATGCATAAACAACAAATACATAGCATGCCTATATAAACTTTCTAAAATTTTCTCCTCCTTTTTGTCAACTCATTAACAAAGAGGTGAAGACAATAAAGATGTATATGTGATATATATTTATGAAGAGGAGAAACATTAAGTTAGCTCCCTTGTATACATGCATTACATGGAGAAGGAATGATTAGACCCTAACTCACTTAAAACTTAATATACAATATATAAGCGGAGATGTTAAGCTCCCCCCACACACGTGTACAACATAAGGAAGAGAGATCAAGCTCGGCTATATGTGAAACACACTCAACATGAATCTATATATAGAGGAGATGTTAAGCTCCCCTCGCATATAAGTAATACATGTCAACAAATTTCGAATATTTTTGATAATACTTAAAATAAAATTTTGAAATTTTTTGAAGTCAACCAAATAAATTATGTATCAATTGTACATTTTGATACTAATTATAAATAATTGTAAGTTTTTTAACCAATTGAAGTAAAACATGAAATATATTTACCAAAAAAATAAATACCAATTGAAATTAATGTATTAGCTTGTAAAGATACCAATTAATATTTAAAATTAAGTCAAGTTTAGTGTAAACCTTTTGTGCTTCAAAAATGTGTAAAAATATTGTAAAACAAGTACAAGAAAATTCATTTATATGTATGAATGAAAATGAAAATATTAATTAACATTTGAATCATACATATATAAAAAAAAATATATGAGTATACAAAAATAAAATTTTATGAAGATCATGTGTATAACTTATATTAATCCACCCTTATCATGCACATGTTAAAAAGATGTTCAATAAGGCACACAAGATAAGGTCGCCCAACCAACTGCCCTTGGATGGTAAGGATTTTCAAAAAAAATATGAATTTGAAAATATTTAAACATATTTGAAACCTCTGTCAATTGAAGAATCAAGAGACTAGTTTGCAATAGTTTTTAAAAAACTAGTTAAATATCCTTCAAAACATGAAACCAAATCATACATCCCATGAAGTATGTTAAGTACACAAAAATTGTCACTCAAGATCTATAAGGCACAAAAATTAGCTCATGAAAATAAGGTCATGAGTAAATAAAAGAAATGTGAGTGCACAAGAATCATGTGAATAACATATTCATGAATATAATCAATAAAGCTCAAAACAAAAATAAAATTCTTTTATCAAAAACATGAAATTATCAAAACTAAAATTTTTATCAAAATTAAACAAGCATCAAGGTATATGTATGTTTTGTCCAAACAAAAAGTATACATACATATCCCAAATATAAATGAATCCAAAATAGAATTTTGCATGAAGGCAAGTGACTTAAAGATATACATGTATATCTATTAGTTTTAGACAAAAATAACATATACAAGGAACTAAACATGTGCAAAAATAGAAAAAACAAGTATAAATGTAAGAATCATCAAAACAGGTTATACAAGTACATGTAATGAGTACAAATGAGCAATAAACTATAAATACATAATAATTAAGTGTAACTCACTACTTGTACAAATATATACACAAGTTTTAACAAAAATTATATCTAAACATGTAACCACTACATGAAGCATAAAACAAACATGATCATTAGACTAAATGTACGCGTTTTAGAGCTAGTATATACATAATAGTTAAACAATAGTGAAATCACAAATATGAATTCATATGAACATGGGCGTATCTCAAAGACTATCTATGTATATCATTTGTCTAATAACATTATATTTAACATAATGAGCATTAAAACCACAACATGCCAAAAAGATCGTCAATGTAAAAGCATGTAAACTAAAATAGGAGTTTAAAGATAGTTACCAAATCATATGAACCAATTTTTAGGTCTCCAAAACATGGTGGTTCTCCCATCAAACATCCTTGATGGCGATACATCAATTGGGTATGTCCATCTAGCTCCATATGCATCCACCACTAAGGCACCAACCCTCTCACATTTTGTGAGAGCCCACACCTACATCAAATATAAGATGTGAGAATTTTTTTACACATATTTTCTTTTTGGGCCCAGGGGGGTTAACAATAATTGGAACCCAAATATTATTACTAGCAAATTTTAAAGAATTTATTCTATCAAAATAAAATCTTGCAAGATGGCCTTTACGGTGTGTACATTTGTATACTCTAGCATGTAAATGAGTGGTGTGAGTGTAAATAAGGTGTGCATATATATGCAATGGGGTATGTGCATGAACATGTGAAATTTGTTTCTTGCATAAAATGAATTCTAATCTAGAATGACCAATAGCACATTGGCTTAAAGTGGAGCCCAAACAATCAATATTCTTCTTCGTAATAAAGATATCATTATTAATTTTGGAAGAAGAGACATGAGACACAAAATCTCTTTTCTTTTTAGAAATAGAAATATTTTCTTTTTCTTTCAAAATATTTTTCTTTTTCAAAGAGTTATTTTCCTTTATGGCAATCTCCTTTTCTTTTAAAATTAATTAACTTGGTTTTTCAAAACTTTATTTTCATTTGAAATAATTTCAAATTTATTTTTAAAAGAATCTTTTTCTTTTAAAACCAAATCATTTTTATTTTAAACTTTTGTTTTCCATTTTTAACAATTCATATTTTTTAAGAAGTTGTTAACAAAACATAGCAAGTTCATTATATGGCATGTCAACATCTTCATCAAGCACGGATTCAAAGTTTACCTCAGGGGTCATCCCCTTTGACCAAATAGCATGTGTTGGAAGCGTCACTTCCTTCATCCGAGTCACTCCCCATGTATTATTGTTTTTGTTCACCAAGAGAGACAAGAGTGTTCCATACTACAAAAGTCGAATCAAAATTAGCAACCCTAGATATGTATTCATCATTTAGGGTACTCTTTAATGCATGAATGGCTTTTGCATTAGCCTCAAAGTTTTTATCATTTATAAAATATGAATCTTTAATAGTGGTAAAATAAACATGAACCCTAGGCCTTTTAGGTACATGGACATCTTAACTTTTCAAGTTTGAATGTTAAGAATGTCAAATATAGGAGGTGTCATGAAATCCATGTGTGTACAAATATTGTGATTAGTTAAAATATAATCTTTAACTCTAGGTTTTTAAACCCAAAATCAAGAGCACCCAGCTCTGATACAACTTGTAGATCACATATTTTTCTTTTAAAACCAAATCATTTTTATTTTAAACTTTTGTTTTTCATTTTTAACAATTCATATTTTTAAGAAGTTGTTAACAAAACATAGCAAGTTCATCATATGGCATGTCAACATCTTCATCAAGTACGGATTCAGAGTTTACCTCAGGGGTCATCCCCTTTGACCAATAACATGTGTTGGAAGCGTCACTTCCTTCATCTAAGTCACTCCCCATGTAGTATTTTTTTGTTCATCAAGGGAGACAAGAGTGTTCCATACTACAAAGTCGAATCAAAATTAGCAACCCTAGATAAATATTCATCATTTAAGGTACTCTTTAATGCATGGATGGCTTTTGCATTAGCCTCAAAGTTTTTACCATTTATAAAATATGAATGTTTAATAGTGATAAAATAAACATGAACCCTAGGGCTTTTAGGTACATGGACATCTTAACTTTTCAAGTTTGGATGTTAAGAATGTCAAATATAAGAGGTGTCATGAAATCCATGTGTATGTACAAATATTGTGATTAGCTAAAATATGATCTTTAACTCTGGGTTGTTAAACCCAAAATCAAGAGCATCCATATCTGATACAACTTGTAGATCACATATTTTTCTTTTAAAACCAAATCATTTTTATTTTAAACTTTTGTTTTCCATTTTTAACAATTCATATTTTTAAGAAGTTGTTAACAAAATATAGCAAGTTCATCATATGGTATGTCAACATCTTCATCAAGCACGGATTCAGAGTTACCTCAGGGGTCATCTCCTTTGACCAAATAACATGTGTTGGAAGCGTCACTTCCTTCATCCAAGTCACTCCCCATGTAGTATTTTTTTGTTCATCAAGGGAGACAAGAGTGTTCCATACTACAAAAGTCGAATCAAAATTAGCAACCCTAGATAAATATTCATAATTTAGGGTACTCTTTAATGCATGGATGGCTTTTGCATTAGCCTCAAAGTTTTTACCATTTATAAAATATGAATCTTTAATGGTGATAAAATAAACATGAACCCTAGGGCTTTTAGGTACATGGACATCTTAACTTTTCAAGTTTGGATGTTAAGAATGTCAAATATAAGAGGTGTCATGAAATCCATGTGTATGTACAAATATTGTGATTAGCTAAAATATGATCTTTAACTCTGGGTTGTTAAACCCAAAAGCAAGAGCACCCATCTCTGATACAACTTGTAGATCACATAGAGGGAGGGGGTGAATAGGTGACAAGTTAATCTAATGCAAAGTAATACAGAATTAAAATTAATTATGCAATTTAAAAACTATTAGGCTAACACACAAAGTATAACCAAAGAGTGTAGCCGAATTTTCAGTGATGGTGTAACACCCCGCTCCCAGAATACGTACTTAGTTGCGTATTCAGATTTTTCGATCGTATTTTTCGATTTACTTCCTGTATTTGTTTTGTATTATGAATTCTTTATATGATTGTTTTGTCTTGGATCCGGATTCACGGACTCGGAGTCAGCCCTAATCTGAACCGAGGACCCGATCCTAGTGTATTACTCGATTTGATCTTTTCGCTATTCCGATTTGACCAATTTCAGTTTTAAACATCGTTTTCCAATATTTTAGATTTTCTATGATTTTCTGGAATTTTTCTGAATTAAATTGAAAATCTTCAAAACCGGTGTCGACCAGTGCCGCTGACCGATTCCCGGATTTTTAATTTATAAACCAATTAGAATTACTAAAAGTGCCTTTTTACATTATTTCTTAAAATCACATTTCCTATCTAAATACTTTTTCTGAGGATTTTATGAATTTATGAAAATTCCACCGGATTGGGTGTCGGCCAGTATCGCTGGTTGATTCCAGGATTTTTAGTTTACAATAGGAATTGAATTTCTGAATTCCGCTTTCGCATTGTATCTTAGAATCTTATTTTCTTCCTTACTACATTTTCTGGGATTTTTCAGAATTTATCAAAATCCGGCCGACCCGGTGTAGACCGGTATCGGCGGTTGGCTTCCGGATTTTTAATTTGAAAACGGGATTTTATTTCTGAAAACCGATTTCATATTATTCCTCAGGATGACGTTTTCTACCTCGGGGTATTTTTGGAGATTTTTCTGGAACAGTCGATATTTCGCGACCATATTATAATATTATTATTTTTCAATCTTTTCTTTCTTTCTTTCCTTTCTTTTCTCCCACCAACCGCAGCCCACTCCCCTCCACGTGGGCGACACCTCACCCCCTCTCTCATTTAATTCCTCTCCCATCCATCTCTCTCTTTCCCATCAATCTCTTTTTCTCTTCTTTTTCTTTTCTTTTCTTTCTCTTTCTCCCTTATCTTCTTTATCTTCTTCTTCTTCCCCTATTGTGGCCGACGACCAGAGCTAGGCCGCGCCCAGCCTCCGGCCACCACCGCCGGCGAGGGCCCCATCCAACTCCGGCCACCACTCCATCTCCATTAACACCCCAAATCATCATCTCCTCAACCACCATAAAGTTTTCTCCTCCCCCTCTCTCTTTCTCCCTCTCTCTCTGTTGGCCACGCCGGCGGCCAGGACCGCCGCCGGCGGCCACTGGCCGGAGAGGGGACCAATTTCCCCTCTCCCTTCTCTCTCTCTCAGACCACTCTCTCCCCCTCTCTTTCCTCCCTCACTCTCACTCTCCTCCCCATCTCTATTGGGGTGGCCGGCGGCCACCCCAGCCTGCGCCGGCCACGGCGGCCGGCGCAGTACACTGCGCCCCCCTGGACGCAGCCAGGGGACGGCAGCTGGCCAGCCCAGGTCGCTGGCCTGGGCTGGTGTGAGCAGGGGGGCGGCAGCCCCCCATTCACTCCCCCCTTCTCTGTTGAGCGCCGCCGGCGGCCAGGGCCGCCGCCGGCCGGCTTCCTGGCCGGCAGAGGGCCGGCCAGGCCTCCCTGGGCCGTGGGCCCCTCCTTGATCAAGGGGCTGCGTGAGCAGCCCCAGTTTCCCTCTCTTTCTTTCCTTCTCTCTCTCTTTCTCTCTCCTGTTGACTCTCTCTCCTCTCTCTCTCTAAATCTCCCTCCTCGTTGTGTATTGCTGACGCGGATCTCACCCCCGCGTCCAGGCAACTCTTTAACGCGACCTACGCGTTATTGTATCGACGCAACGCGGAGTCCATGACCGCGTTTGTGTCCCTCTCGTGTTAACGCGACGCGGAGCCCACGACCGCGTCCGCGTTCTTCTCGCGGGTGACGAACCCCGCGTTTGTGGCTCCTACGCAACGCGACTCCCGCGTCTGTGATTCCTGCGTTTGCTAATCCCGCGACGCGACTCCCGCGTCTGCGACCCCCGCGTCTCACTCTCAAAAACTCGCGTCTCCCTGTGCACACTCTCCTTCCATATGCTTCTCTCTCTAAGTTTCTCACTCTTTCTCTCTCCTCTTCACTTTCTTCCTCTTAATATTTATATTATTATATTTTATGGCGCGTGCGCGAGTTCCTTGGATTTCCGAGTTTTCGGCTCTTTCAGAGATTTAGGCGAGTGTCCTCGCTCTCGCCTCTATTTGGTTTTCCCCGCTTCGTCGGGTCGACATGTATTTTATTCCATGTTTATATGTATTTTGTATTGGGCTGAGTCCCTGTATCTGTGTATGGCCGAGTGCCAATGGCTGGACATGTATTGCTCTGTGTCGAATGCTTGTATTAGGGTAGTTTACTTCTTGTACATATACCATGCCTGTGATGTATTTACTGCTTTATACCATGCGTGGCCGACCCTTCGTGGTCGTTGGACTCTGGGTTTCTGCCCACTCCTGGGATGGCTAGTAGTCACCGAGAGTGTGCTTAAACCCCGAGCGTGCTTGACTTTCGGACCCTTCAGCCTTCGGTCACTCAGCCCTTCAGCCTTCGGTCACTCACTATCTCGAAAGGGAAGTGATTGGGACCGACAGGTCTCTCCGCCCTTCAGCCTTCGGTCACTCACTATCTCGAAAGGGAAGTGATTGGGACCGACAGGTCTCTCCGTCCTTCAGCCTCCGGTCACTCACTATCTCGAAAGAGACGTGATTGGGACCGTCAGGTCTCTCAGCTCTGCCTGGTTATCATGATCAGCGTTCAGCGTTTTACCACTAGATTCGTCTAGGCGAGATGCTGCCGGACTTTCTACTCGCACTTAAGCCGAGTTGTCCCGGTAATCTTGCCAGTCGCTCCAGTGTTAAATACTGTTTGCTGTCTGTGCTTCCAGCTTGCTCAGCTCCACTTGGTTGTACTCAGCACTACTCTATCATTATGCCATGTATTTACTTGTTACTATTTAATACCTGTTGCATTACCTGACAACTGATGTGTTATCATCTAACACCTGGCATGCTACTACTTGGCAAGACCCCTTGTTATGACATGACTTGCCACCGGACTAATATCAATCTCTTGACATGATTGGTCACCTGCCAAATATCATCCTCCTGTCATGCTATCACTTGACACCCGACATGATATACTTGACTCTCATGATTATCACGATAACGGGAATGATGACATGACATCCTGCTTACATCTTATAGTACAAACTGTACTCCTGAGATACATGTATTCCTGACTCGATCCTGCTCATTCCCGGAATCTGATAATCATCTAATAAACCGTAACTAAGATAACTTGCACCTGGTTTGGGGGAAACTGATGGGCCCTGATTAATCATGTTTATGGTGGTCTTATCGAGCCGCGCGTGGCCAAATACTTGAGGGATCACCTGGCGGCCACCAGGGATTCCGTGGGGTGTGCTGGCACCCCTACTCCTGATTATTCCTGCCGGGTATGCACACGCCCTAGGCTCATTTCTATGGGTCTGCGATACTCTATTCCTGTTCGGGCATAAATAAGTCCCGGTACCTAGCGGTACGTTCCGGCTCAGCACCGGATACTCCTGAACCGTTGTCCCGGGCATGTACGGGGCCCATCCGAAACATGATTCATCGAACTTTATCAGTTTCCAAATAACTTGCTATATAAGTTGTGAGTGGAAGTATGTGGAATGGGACACATACTGAAGTCTGCAACTTAGACGGCCCTAATTATAATAAAAGGCTAACGCATACAATTTGTCGTGTTGCTTTGTAACTCAGGTTGTATTCGCTTGGGTTACGGTGACATGTGATAAAGGTATATAGATGAGGGTTCCCTTATTTGCATTATTCCTTCGATGTACTAGTTTCATGGAGCCGTGACCTAAGCTTGTGCAATCAGTTTTGCTCGTAATCGGTTTTATTCGATTTTATCGGTTTTTATTGGTTTTATGTTAGTTTAGGAGATATCTGGTGTTACCATATCATCTCTACCTTCTCTTGTCTCATCATACCATGAGTAGTTCCTGCTTGATATCACTTGTTTTATATCTACTCGCTCCTGCATGCTTACCTATGCTCGCCACTTGGCATTCGTATCACCACTCGCCTGGGGAGTTCTATCTGACTCCCCTGGATCCTCATGTCCAGGTCATGGAGCTTGGAGCGTGTGGATTCTCCCAGTTGCTGATCAGAGTGGCACAGCGGTAGCGTGGATCTCCAGCAGACCGCCCAGAGCTCTATTCTTCCAGGCCCCCTGTGCGCCTCTCGAGTTTTCCTTTTGTAAACTCGTGAGTGCCTTTGATACTGTTCATACTTGTACATCTCTTTGTAATCTCGCAATTGCGCATATCAGTGATGTAATATTCATGTAATATTGGATCACCTCTGGTGATAACTTTGTAATTGTACTCATATGTTGGAATGTATAATGCACCATTTGCTTCCGTACTCTGATTCTTGCCTGTACTGATGCTTAGCGTATATACGTGAGGGTATTTCTGACCTGCGTATATACGTCCGCAGTAACGTCTCCGTACCCGCCGGATTGGGGCGTTACAGATGGGCTCTGGATTATCCTCAAGATTCTTCTAGATTAAGAGTTTAGGTGTCACTATGACTCTCTTGGTTAAATATAACTGTGAGCAAACAATCTCAAGCATATAATAATTAAGCGCAAATATATCAAGCATATAAAGAGAGAAACAATATAAGCATGCAAGATATATAAATACAAGTGAGAGAGAGATGAGCAATCGTAAATACGGGAGAATTATTTCGGTTCGAGCACACTTGTTCTACGTTCCCGCCTTCAACATCATGAAGGATTTCCATCAGAATCGATCATACAAGATCAACACACGCAAGCACACTAGCATGTCGAGGCTGTACCTCTACACTGAGCTCCCATAAGAACTCGTCACAACGCGAACTCACTAGCTCGTCGAGGCCTCAACCTCTACAACACCTCAAATACAAATTGGAACATGTGGTGATCTCTTCTCTTGATCACCAACAAACACTCTCACACAAATGATCCCTAAAGGATAAGTATAGCAATGAAAAGCTCAAGTTTTTATGAGAAAAATAAGATAGAGTTGTGGTGAAAACTCAAGAAATCTCTTTTGAAAACAATCTTAAAAACTCTCCTTTTGATATGAAGTTTTAGCCCAAAACATATAGAGAAAAATCCTAAGAGAGATGACAAAACTGGCTCTAAAACTTCTCCAAAATCTTGCATAAAACTAGCCAAATAATCTTTTTTTATAGAGCTACAAAAACTAGCTATTGGGGCAAAACCCCATGCCAGATGACCTGTCAGCCGACGGCCGGTCGACCATTGGGTTTGCCGGTCAACCAGCCAGTTGACCACACCCAGATCTTAACCTATCGGTTGACCGAGGCTGGAATCAGATAGCATTGCTCTCTGGATGGTCGACCGCTCGGTCAACTGGAGATCCAGAGAGAAAACTCTCTGGATCAGTCGATCGCCCAGTCGATCGCCCGCCGGTCGACCGGCCCTCAAGCCAGGCTATGTGCATGTTTCTGTGCACATCATCGTCAACCGTTCGGTCGATCGACCTCTGGTTCGGTCAACCGGTCGGTCGACCGCCAGAAGCCTAGGTCAGTTTTAAGGGATTAAAATTTGGTCTTTTAATATCTTATAAAATCTCATAAAATCACATAAAATCTACAAAAATAAGTACATGTATATTTTTGAAGAACAAATATGTGTGACAAAATTTAACACATATTACAAACTAGTTGAACTATTTTTTGCCATATAAAATTTAGCCTTAAACGAAAACTATATTTTTCAAAATCAAACTTCAAATTGAAAAAACGATTTTTTCAAAACGTGTTCAAATACGAAATAAGATATTAAAACTCACTTGAAGCATAGTGTGTATGGATATGATCCAATACACATATAAGATAAAATACCTATTTTTTTGACATTAAGCTCTAAACAAAGTTTTGATAAATATAAAACTTAAACACATGATATTGAAACATCAAATAAGTTTTTTTAAACATTTGAACCATCAATGTGTATGGATAAAATTCAAACACATATAAACTATATAAACTTGTTTTAATGAAATCTAATCATGGAACATAAGGATGTATACTTTGAAGCTCAAAAAAAAATGATATTTTATAAAATCAAACTATTTTATGAAAAAAAATATAAATTTTGTGTGTGTGTGTGTGTATATAAGTTTGAGCAATCCCACAACTAATCTATCCTTTACATTTTATATAAAACATAAATCTTAACACTTACAAAACTAGACTCGAGTCTTGAAAATCTTCTCTCCATCTTGACTTGGTACAAGCCTTGATCCAAAGAGTAAGACTCCTCTTGAGTACTTGATGCGATCTTTGAAGTGTGAGCTCTTTAATCAACACGTGCTAGTTTTAAAAAGTTGACTTCAAATTTTTTGTTGAAGTTAAATACTGACTAAGATCTTAATCAAATATCTAAACTATATAAATACAAGATCATTAGTACTAAAACCATGAGTTTAATCATCATCAAAACTAGAGTGAAGGGTCTTTAAGCCAATAGTTGAGTAACATAAGAGGAATTATCCAACACATGATTTAGAATTGCCAGCAGTGATTTAGAATTTGGCAGAAAGTCTTAGTAGAAGCTCATGGTTCAGCTTATTCCATACACTCGGGAGGAGCAAAGATGTATCAAGATCTGAAGAAATATTTCTGGTAGAATGCGATGAAGAGAGATTGCGCAATGCGGCAAAGTGTCTGGTATGCTAGCAAGTGAAAGCAGAACAACAGAGATCAGCCGGACTTCTTCAGTCATTACCGATACCAGAATGAAAGTGGAGCATGTCACAATAAATTTTGTCACAGCGCTACTCTGCAGTCCGAAGGGAAACAATGCGGTATGGGTAGTCGTTGACCGTCTCACAAAATCAACAATTTCATTCCTTCCAGAGTGGGATAGTCTACAGAACTGCTGGCAGACAAATACATGAATGAGATAGTCTGACTACACGGAGTTCCAGCCAGCATTGTGTTAGACAGAGACACAAGATTCAGATCACACTTTTGGGAGAGCCTCTAGGAAGTTTAGGGACCCGTCTGAAATTCAGTACATCTTATCATCCAGAGATAGACGGGCAATCCACGTGGACGATACAAATCGTAGAAGATATGTGGAGAGCATGCATGATAGATTTCAAAGGATCGTGGGAAGATTATCTACACCTGGAAGAGTTCTCCTACAATAACAGTTACCAGGTCAACATTAAGATGGCACTGTTTAAGGCTCTGTATGATAGAAATCAATGTTGTATTGGGATTGAAGTTGGTGAAAGATGACTTGGGACTGAAAGTTTATAGTTCATATAGTGGACAAGGTCAGAATTATCCAAGAACACCCTCCAGGCAGCAGAGAGCAGGCAGCAGAGAGCAGGGCATATACAATAGGAGACCATTAGAATTCAGGACAGGACAACATGTGTTCATAAAGATATCTCCAACCAAGGGAGTGACCCGATTCGGTGTACGTGAAAATTAAGCCCAAGGTATATAGGCCTGTTTGAGATTCTGAAACGAGTAGGAGAAGTGGCCTATAAATTGGCATAACCACCATCACTGAAAGGATTTTAAATGTGTTCTACGTGTCTTAGCTAAGAAGATATATCAGAGATGATAGTCACGTGCTGGACCATTCAGAGTTGGAGTTGCAGCTGTAATTTGTCGTACACCGAGCAGCTGATGGCTACATTGGATAGAAGTGTTTAAGACTCTAAAGAATAAGGCTATTTCGTTGGTACTGGTCTCTTAGAACAGGCATGCCCTCCGGGGGAGCAACTTGGGAGCAGGGAGATGTTATCCGTGAGTGTAATCCCAAACTTTTTGTGATATGATTTGGTAATTTCCACATTATCTTCACCCTGTCCTGTTATCATCAACCCTAATCTTTCCGTGTTTACACCTCCTTATCGAAATTTCGAGATGAAATTTTTATAAAGTGTGTAGACTGTAACACTCTGTTCTCGGAATACTACACAGATGCACTTCCTGATTTTTCCAACCGTATTAATTTAATTTCTCCGTAACTTTTTTGGACTTGAGCCCAGCACCATATTTTTTCTCCTTCTTTTTCTTTTCCTTTTTCTTTCTCCTCCGTTTTCTTTTCCTTTACTTTTGCTTTCTTCTTTTTTTTCTTTTCTTTTCCTTTTTCCTCCTTTTTTCTTTTCCTTTTTTTTTTTTTTTTTTCCTTCCACATTCTCCTCCCTCTCCTTTCTTCTGCTCTCTCCTTATTTCTTCTGCTTTCATTTACGCTATTATTTCTCTCTCTCCTCTCTCATTTCACTCCTTCACTCTCTCTAATTCTCTCTCTTCTTTCTTTCTCCTCTCCTTCTCTCCCCAAACCGGCCACCACCTCCTTCACCCTCTTCTTCTCCTCCCCTCGGCCACCACCTCCACCACCAGCCTCCCCTTCCCGCTCTCCTCCTTGCTTGCAAGCCACCACCACCATCTCTTATCATCATCAACCACCACATCACCTCTCCAC